>CM021101.1:165267864-165346646 GCA_007115665.2 Sequoiadendron giganteum
TATTTTTTAAAACTTGTATATTACAGGCTTTAATTTGTTGTTTTACAAATTGTAGCTTTCTCCATAACTGATGCATTTTTGTACTCCTCTAATAAGGTGTGTTTTCCCACCATTGATGCAATAATGGTAAAAAATGTGGGTGTCTCAACCACATCTTTTCAAATTTGAAAGATGAATGTCGTTTAAACCTCGAACCAGTCCTTGTAATATTCATTGAAATGGCATAATGATCAGATCCAAGAAGAGTTAAAATGTCTGAAGATAACACATAATCCCTAATAAACCAGTTTGGAGTAACAAGAAGCCTATCCAAACGTTCTGTAATTTGTAAGAAATTATGCCTTCGATTTATCCAGGTATACAAACCTTTTGCAGGCATAATATATTTCAGTGCATTACTCATAATGAAGGACTTAAAGTAATCAATTACTCTTTGTGGAGGGCAGATCCATCCTTTCTTTTCCTCCAAGGAGGTTGTTGCATTGAAGTCACCTACCAACACAACTTTACCATCGCCTATTCCAACTAAGATTTGTGTAATCTCATCCCATAATATTTTCTTGTCTATTGTGGATGTCAGTCCATAGATATTTAATACTTAAAGCTCAAAATCAAAGTTTTGCACCTCCAATAACTACCAATTGTTATTACTTTTTTATTGAAACTACCTTAATGACCTGGGATTCCATAAAACTACCAGACCCCTAGAGGCACCTTGGGCTGGTGAATGTGTTGAATTCCACTTTTTTCATTTGTGAATTGTTGGTTCATAAGTATTTTCTGAAGGTTTTGTCTCTTGAAGCAAAATTATGTCCGCTCCACAAGCATCTAATTGATGCTTGATTCGATCTCGTTTGTCAGAAGCATTAATGCCCTTGACATTCCATGAAATTATCTTCATTGCACTCGAGGAGAGCAATAGGCTCTCCTTGGGCACTTGGTCACAGACATAACAATATTTTCATCAAGAGTTTTTTGAATCCTTGTTGCTATCTCTTCCTTCAATTTCTCTGCATTGGACTTTCTGCCTCTGTTACCCAAAGATTTCTTTAACACTTGTTGGCTTGCCGGAGATTGTGAGAGAAACAAGGTTTGAGAATAATCAAACTCTACCAATTGATCATCCTCACTGTTTAGCCATGCCACCATGGTGCCAACTATAGGATCTTTATCCAGTACCAATGATTCTTCCTTCAATTCTACCACCTTGGGCTTTCTCCCTCTTCTCCCTAGGGTTGTAGCATTATCAACCTTTCTTGACATAAAAACTAATTCATGCTCCAACTCATTCCACTTATCCCCAATTCGCAAAGAATTCAACCCAGTAACTTTTGGTCCTGATCTTGCACTTAACTGCACAAATTCATCCTCCTTTGATATTGCATTTGCTAACTCATCAAATAGTTCTAAACCAATTGAATAAAGTAGCTCTTGAGCTAGTGTTTCCAATCCTAATTAGATTTTGTAGGGACCAAACACTTTGATACTTCATTTTGGATTTCCCCTTCTTCAAAAATTAATGAAGTTTTGTTAGCAGGTTGGATTCCTTCCCCAAATATCAATTTTTTAATAATATCATTCATATGTTGTTACAAAATTTGTGGAAGAGTCAAATTATACAAATGCAGAATCAGTCCCATGCTCTTTTTCAAAAGAGTAAACTACTTTTGTGTTAGGTCAAGTTGGAAGCATGAAGAATCCTTGTTTACACTAGAAACTATCATTTCCTATTCCTTAGTGACCTTGCCTTCTATATATACCTTTGACTGTTCTTGCCTCACTGCTCCAATATGTAAATTTGATTGTTTCTCCTTAGTTGTCTGAGAGACTACCTTAGACGATGTCTTTTCCTGGAATACCCTCTCTTGCTTCTCTAGTATGTTACATTCCTCCCTTGCTATACAAATACTACTACAATGTTCTAGAGAATGACACTTTGTGCAAGTTTTTTTAGGTGTTTCTACTATAATATGGTGTGTCCACAAGCCATATTTTGATGTTATTTATATTTGAGAAAGCACTGGCTTTGTGGCATCTAACATTATATAGACCCTTACTGGCTTTGATGGATTATGAAAAAAATACTTGTCCTGTTTAAGAAAAATCCCTATTTGCTTTACCATTATTTCTATTAGTTGTAGTTCTCTATATTCTAGTGCTAAAGCCTGGAACTGCATCCAAATAGGTCTAAACCTAATGGCTAGATCATGTGGCTTAAAGTTTGGAAATGAGTGTTGCATATAAAGACCAAATCCCTCAAATACCCAGGACTTAACTTTGTAAATAGAATCTCTATCGGATTTCTCATGAAAAAGAATAATAAAGACACCCTTTTCTTTATCAAGATAGAAAACCTTTGAAATCCCCACCCATTCATGAAATAGCAAATCATGTAAAGCATCTAGTTCAAGCATGAGATTCCATAACTTACAAATTAAAACTCTGTTATGCAAATCTTGAACTTGAGGTTGTGACAAATTTTCCAACAAGGTGATCTTCACAGTGCCCTTTTGATTCGAAAGCAGAATTTTTCCACTCCCTAGCCTCTTCTCTTGAACTAGTTCCATTGCTTCAGATTTTGCAATTGGGGTAGCCTTTTGCCTCCATTGCAATTTTTCCTTCTTCTTGCATTGAGCTACCCTTTTTTCTTTTCTTTTTGCTGCATTTTTCTTCTTCCTTTGTTGATGCAAAAGGGTTGAGCCTTTTCCATGACTGTTTTGACCTTTTCCCTGCTCATCCTTCTCCTTTTGACTATTATTTCTCTTTTCAACACCATTTTTTTTTTGAATCTCTCTGCTTTTTCTATCCCCTTGCTTACCTTCGGCAAAAGCTATAATTTGAAAAGAGTCATCTAATCTTGCTAAAACCCTAAACAATGGCTCCTTTGTATTTTTGTTTGATTTGAAATCTGCTTCACTTTCTCTATAGAGTCGATTCAAAAACCTTGGATTAGCTTCATATTGCCTTTGTTGTAGATTTTCCCTTTGTGAATGATGAGATCTGTCATCTTCACATATATCTAGAACTTCCTTTTTGCTTCTATCCAAGTGGCTTTGAGAGCGAAACGAGACCTAGTTTGGCTCTGTAAATTTGTGCCTGACTGCATCAATCCCATGCCTTGCATTATTCCAGATTGCATAGCTAAAGGGTCCACAAGCAAGAGGGATTTGTCTGATGTGATCACATGGGTCTCGAGGAGAAGGAATCTTGGGTCCACAAGCATGAGGAATTTGCCTACTGTAGACACGAGGGTCATGGATCCTATCTTTTTCTGATAAATAGCCATTATTCTGCCATGTTCGCTCTCAGAGGTAGTCATTATTCCTCCATGATCAATGCTTTGCCATGTTCGCAAAAAATCAATTTATGAATTATTATAGGTGCCATAAAGAAATAATAAGTTTTCCATTGGGAAACAAATCATAAACAAGGGGAAAAGGATCAAGCATCTATATCTTCAAATCTATGAACTTGCTCTACTAGCCTTGGTCTATGAGAGTAGAATTGAAATAAATTTAACATTGTCATACTTTCTATTTCATAATCTAATAATAATAGAGAACAAGTTTCTCATATCCCAAGAAAAACAATAGCTATGCTCAACATAGCCCTCACAAAGATAAACTTAAAAAATAAAGACTATCTTTTTAGATGATTCAACTAAGGATTATTAGCAACAAAGTTAATATTACAATGACAAAAGATACGTCGTTATTTAATGAAGATTTGTTAGTACGAAAATGAGTGCTTTAAATCTTTATATAAACCATAAAAGATTGATGGTACAAAAATTGTATTTCATTAAAACCAAAATTACATGGCATTCAAATATGTGGTTTAGCATTTTTTTATTTAATTTATTTTTTAACCACTACAATGAAAGAGTAAATTTACATAACAAAATTTCCCATCTTTATTATTTAAATCATCGAATTCTTGAACCAATTTCTATGAGGCCAAGTACTATTTATCCATCCTATAAAATCTTGAAAGTTATGTCTCGAGTAAGTGGATCAAGTTGTGTTTTAATGTTTTTTCTACCATTAACTAGTGGGGAGAGGAGAGGGACAAAAAAAATGGTTTTACCTAGCCTTTTTTGTTGACATTTCCATCTTTTCCTACCCTTAAAACTCATTTTCTATTGTTTCATCTCGATGTATCCTCCATAGTTCTATCATTTTTTGACTCAATTCCTCCCTACGATCAATGCCTCTATTTTAGATATTTCAAATACCTCTTTCTAATTCTATGCACCATTTGTGTCCATTCTCAAGTATGTGGTGATTTTTAATATTAGACATTTCCATCTTTTCCTACCCTTACAACTCATTTTCTATTGTTTCATCTTGATGTATCCTCCATAGTTCTATCATTTTTTGACTCAATTCCTCCCTACAATCAATGCCTCTATTTTAGAGTTTTCAAATACCTCTTTCTAATTCTATGCACCATTTGTGTCCATTCTCAAGTATGTGGTGATTTTTAATATTGGACATTTTCATCTTTTCTTACACTTACAACTCATTTTCTATTGTTTTATCTTGATGTATCCTCCATAGTTCTATCATTTTTTGACTCAATTCCTCCCTACGATCAATGCCTCTATTTTATAGTTTTCAAATACCTCTTTCTAATTCTATGCACCATTTGTGTCCATTCTCAAGTATGTGGTGATTTTTAATATCAAAAATTTATAGAGTAGCGGTTGAAACTCAAGTTGAACTCCTTTTAGTTACATGAAACTAGAAGACCACAACTTATTTTTATATTAAAAATATCGCATGAGTAATGGCATTCAAAGATGGAATGAATTTTATGAAAAAAATTTGTCATGGCTTGCATGTAAGCTTTTATTAGTGTAATGGTAAAATCTGTATACTCATGTTAATTCTTATTTAATCTTGTGCATAATTTTATGTGGATGTCTCAGTGTAATAATATATTGGCAAGTGATATTCTTGTTGGAGTTAGCTTGCAATTCTATACTTGTGCATTCCTATCCATTTCTATTTTACCCACATTCACACTAGTTTTGAAATATCCATTCATCTAAAAATCAAAATGTTATTTTCACAAACCACTTTTGACTGACTCAAGATTGATTGAGGTTAACCCTAAGGAGTGCAAGAATGATTCTTCAATGCCAAACTTTAAAATTGAGATTCAAACTTTATCATCTCTTTCACTTGCCACTATACTACACACTTCATGCAAAATATTATTATTTCATTATATTTAAAGGTATTCATTATGTACTTAAACACAACATGATGGAATTGAGTAATCATATGCAAATCCCTACAAAGATGGCATGGATAAATCTCTTAATATTGATATCATTCTTATTCGAAAGATTATGTAAGATACACAAATTATGTTAACAAGAAGAAAAAATGAGGAGCATTGGTTTATGTTCTTGTCTCTAAGTTATCTCTTGGAAAAAACATCTAATACATTTTTTGTTTTTCTTATGATTGGTTTAGATAAATAAACATGATGTTATTAAAGCAATACGATGCTCTTCATATTTACAGCAAAATTTCCCCTAAAAAATTATGCATGTGTAATTGTAACTATAAAAAGTTTTATTAATATAATTTTATGTTCACACAACTAATTATAATATGATCTCTTATAAAATGCAATCATTACATTAATGTGGTTTCATATTCTTATAATGCATGTCGTGCTTGTTATCTACATGTCTTGGTCAACTTATATACATCCAGTGTTTATATTATATATAATATGTTCTTATTATAGACTAGTAGGTTGTGATAATAAACAAGCATTGAAATTTTAAATTCATTTAAAAAATTCACACCTAGCAATGTGTATATTAGAAAAAAGTTAAACTATCCATTCTAGCAAGTGTATAGAAAAATCAATCAATAGTGACATAATGTGATGGTTAAGTTGTGGTGTTATTATTTTTCTCATGAAGGTTCAAACCCATTGGGGTGTTATTATTGAATATTTATATTGGGGATGAGGTCCCCCATTTGTGACCCCATCGATTCATAGCTCCAAGGCAAAAATGTTTACCTTCTTTAAAAAAACAAAGTCTACCATGTATTACACATAATGACATTGTAAAAAATATGTAGCGCTATATATATTTGTGTCTATTAGCCATGTGATTATGTCGAGAGACATTTAATAGATTGTATTGGCCTGATTGTGTAAACAAAAACTCCAATAGCTCTTCAATTAAAAATTGAAAAAATAATATAGTTTTGAGCTCATTTATGTATACATGAATCTAAATGATGATTGTATTAAAAAAATTGAAGATAGTTATAAAGTAAAGAATTTGTTTTTTTTAAGTTTTCAAAATTTGTGTATGATTTCTATGATTTATTCTACTATTGAAAAATAAAATAGATGTCTAATAAAGAATAAAAATATATAATATCTAAAATAAAACAACTTTTTAATAAAAATTAAAATAATGAAATATATTAGTTTAAATTAATATTAAAAATTGATATTCATATAAATATTGTAGAATAAAAATATTTTCTTTATATAAATATAAATTAATTAAAAGTATATATAAAATTATACAAATTTTAATCTATTATTTTTTTAAATAAATATATGTAAAATCTTTATAATTCATTTACAAAATTTTAAATAACTTAAATTAAATTTAAATTTGAGTTGTAACATTTCCATTTAAATCTAATTTACTCTCCCATTTAACTTAAATTAAATAGACTAAAGGAAAAGAGAGCTTACCATTGATCACCATAAAACTGGTGAAGTTTACTCTCCAAACTTCAGCGCATCTCTGAAATTCGTCAACCAACAAAAATGCGTCAAATTCAAAAAGTAAAAAGTGTAAATTCAAAAAGTAAAAAGTAACACCACTCATAAAGTCACATCACCTTCAATTTCTCTTTCCCTCTATTAGCAGGCGTTGATGGCAACATCTTGTCGGTACCTACACTCCCTCTTCACCAATCCATACTCAATTCATACGCTCTGAAGGTTGCCAATGGTATCAGGGAGGTTATTTAATTTAGTACACTCTCTCAAGTATAAATGCTGCAGCTGTGATAAGTTGCCAATGGTATCAGGGAGGTTATTTAATTCACTACACCAACTCAAGTCTAAATGCTGCAGCTGTGATAGGTTGCCAATGGTATCAGGGAGGTTATTTAATTCTCTACACTTAGTCAACTCTAAATGCTGCAGCTGTGACAGGTTGCCAATGGTATCAGGGAGGTTATTTAATTTAGTACACTCTCTCAAGTCTAAATGCTGCAGCTGTGATAGGTTGCCAATGGTATCAGGGAGGTTATTTATATTTTCACAGAATTCCAAGTTTAAATGCTGCAGCTGTGATAGGTTGCCAATGGTATCAGGGAGGTTATTTATATTTTCACAGAATTCCAAGTTTAAATGCTGCAGCTGTGATAGGTTGCCAATGGTATCAGGGAGGTTATTTAAATTTGTCTTACTCAAGTTTAAATGCTGCAGCTGTGATAGGTTGCCAATGGTATCAGGGAGGTTATTTAATTTAGTACACCCTCTCAAGTATAAATGCTGCAGCTGTGATAGGTTGCCAATGGTATCAGGGAGGTTATTTAATTTACTACAGTTAGTCAAGTCTAAAAGCTGCAGCTGTGATAGGTTGCCAATGGTATCAGGGAGGTTATTTAATTTAGTACACTCGCTCAAGTCTAAATGCTGCAGCTGTGATAGGTTGCCAATGGTATCAGGGAGGTTATTTAATTTACTACAGCTAGTCAAGTCTAAATGCTGCAGCTGTGATAAGTTGCCAATGGTATCAGGGAGGTTATTTAATTTACTACACCAACTCAAGTCTAAATGCTGCAGCTGTGATAGGTTGCCAATGGTATCAGGGAGGTTATTTAATTTAGTACACTCTCTCAAGTATAAATGCTGCAGCTGTGATAGGTTGCCAATGGTATCAGGGAGGTTATTTAATTCACTACACGCATTCAAGTCTAAATACTGCAGCTGTGATAGGTTGCCAATGGTATCAGGGAGGTTATTTAATTCACGACACACACTCAAGTCTAAATGCTGCAGCTGTGATAGATTGCCAATGGTATCAGGGAGGTTATTTAATTCACTACACCAACTCAAGTATAAATGCTGCAGCTGTGATAGGTTGCCAATGGTATCAGGGAGGTTATTTAATTTACTACAGTTAGTCAAGTCTAAAAGCTGCAGCTGTGATAGGTTGCCAATGGTATCAGGGAGGTTATTTAATTTACTACACCTTCTCAAGTCTAAATGCTGCAGCTGTGATAGGTTGCCAATGGTATCAGGGAGGTTATTTAATTCTCTACACCTAGTCAACTCTAAATGCTGCAGCTGTGACAGGTTGCGAAGAATATTAGAAAGTGAATATTGGAAGTTGGAAATATCGCCGTCTATTTGCATTATCCTCAATTGCGAAATGTTACCTACAAAACTGAAGTGAAATGGCTCATGTATTGCAGAGCTACATTCTTCCAACCTTAACCATATCAAAGTTGAAGGAAACATGGCTGGCGTGTCAATGAGTATATTTTTCAAGTGAAGAAATTGAAGAGCAGGTCTGCACAGCGTTTTAAACCTTTGCGAATCACCTCCATTCAGTCGAATGCGAGAGAAATTGATGTTGTCGGATACGGTGCTTAAATGAAGTGCATCCCACAGTCGGGTACCCTCTTTTTCAGCGATGGTTCGACCCATATCTCGTAAATGGTCATGCATATCAAACACACCTTCCTCGTCAACCTTTATCAGTAACTTCAGGGAAAGATTACATATAGCTGTGTGTACCATCTTGTACCAAGATTTCCAGAATACAATGGGCAATGCTTTGTCTTCTCCAACGAAGAAGCAAGCGACGTCCAAAAATATTTCTTTTTCCTCTGCACTAAGAGCATCGTAACTGATTTTGAGTCTTTCATGAATGTCTGGATGGCGAGTAATGTTTTGAAAGGCTTCCGTCCAGCACTCTCTGTTATCATGCTTATCATACAAAAATGCTCCAATCACTTCCAATGAAAGAGGATGCCCCTTACAAGCTTCCACTATTCTATTGGAGAGATCTGTGTAAGTGGGGCTTGGAAATTTACTGAGAAAAGCGTGCCAACTAAATAACTGGAGACCTTCATTTATCTGCATTCCAGTCATTTCGTGGATGTATTCAGGTAGAATGTGTTTGTTTCTAGAAGTAATGATAACTCTGCTACCAGGGGCCAGCCAATCCCCAACCAAAGCATCTGATTGCTCCTTAGCATCCACATCATCTAATATGAGAAGCACACGTTTCCCTCTCAAACGATCTCTAAACAGAGATATGCCCTTATCCACACTGTCGACTTCTCTATCATAGTTGCATAAATCTTCAAGAATTTTTTTCTGCAATTTTGTGAGGCCCATGGAGTCTGCAGCAGTGGCGCGAACATGAAATACGAAGGAAGCAGCGTCAAACTGAGCATAAACTTGGTTGTAGATGGCCTTGGCAAGTGTGGTCTTGCCAATACCACCAATACCCCATAATCCAGATATAACCACATGACCATCCTCTGAATTGAGTTTAAATTTGTGAATGAGATCGTGGGTGAGGGTTTCCATTCCGACAGGGTGCTTGGCAACCTCTAACGGCACTCTGTCCAATGTCTTAATCACGTCATTCACCACCCTCTTCACTAGCTGAGCTTTCAAGCTGCACATTAATGTTCACAAACCAGTGCAGTCAATAGAAATTGCAAAAGTACTAATTATTCTCCTCATTCTACTTATATGAAGAGTTGCAAGAAAAGATTGGAAAATGATAAAATATTATTGTATATTAATAAAATATTATTGTATATTAGTATAGTAATTTCTTGATAAATAAAAATACAGATTTGAATTATTTTATTTTATTTCATTTATATTGTTTATTAAGAGTCATTTTTGTTTTTTAATATTTTTAAAATTTAAGAGATTATTTTAGATCAATTTAAAATTATTTTATTTTATTTTTATATATGATTTTTTATTTAATTAAGAATTAATTTATTTTACTTTAGACTTTTATAAGAATTATTTAGGTTGTTTAAAAAGTTATTTTTATTTATTTTAGATTTATTTTAGAAATAGATTATGTTGTGTTTTGATTTTTAATGTACACAACCATTGACATTCTATTGTATTTTTAGTTATTAGTTAATGTCAAAAAAAAAGCCTTCAATATTATTTGAGTTAATAAATTTATATAAGAGTTCATAATTTTATTAAAGAATATATTATCATAGGCATTGAGTTATAATGGTAAAAATGATATATTTATCATTTTTTCCTTCACTTTTTAAAGTACTCTTAATATAATAACTAATCTACAAATAATATATTCTTATGTGAATTTGGCTTATAACACCATTAACTTTACCCAAATTATATTCATGTTGTAGATTTAATCCTTAAACTTTTAAAATTCAAAATTGAAATTTAGCCCTTGTCAATCTCTTCACCAACCTTTTTGAGCAAAAATTCTCACTAACTATTGTCATCAGCCTAGGGTATGTTTGTGTTAATATGTGTGTTATATTATATTGAACACCATTTATTTATTTATTTAAGATCATCAAGTACAACATAAAAATCATTAAAGAACATTTATGAGAACACCATAGCAACATTATATCAACAAACATCATCAAAGGTCTATTGCAATTTTTATTGTTGTTCTCAATCTTTGTTCTAAAGTTACTAAATTAATCCAACTAGGTCTCTAACTAAGGAGAACATGATCCTCACAATGCGAAAAATTCTTCAATGGTGTTTGATACATCACTAATCATTATTAAAATTTAGATATTAAAAGATTAAGGAAAAATATCCAACTCTCCATTTTTTGTTAATTCATTCATACAAGTATAGGTTCACGTTATATATAAAGATCAAGTCCACAAGTGGACCTTTGAACCAAAGTAAAACATCTAGCTAGTTTACATATTTTGACGAAGAGGTAGAACACCTACTAACAAACAATGACTAGCCCTACTAAGCGCAATCCCTTCTCATAGGAGGATGAGAAGCCTAAGAGTGAGCATCTTGATGGTCATGGTAAAAATGGTTACAACCATAGAAACACCCTCAAAGAGGAGACTGCCCAAAGAGGAGGTGGGAATCAAAGGTACTTGACTATAGCACAAGAGACATTACCCCATTGATCCAATAACATTTGTAAGTGAGCCACCTCAAGTGTAAATTTATTTTATTGCACTTGAATTTGTAATAAAAAATTATAGTAAAACATAATTTTAGTATTCCTTATGCTCTCTTCTATCCTGATGATGAATCACGGAGTTTGATTCGAAACGTTGATGCAAAAAAATTAACACAATCTAATTTAGAAGCTTGCTACAATAATCTTCATGGATTGTGGAAATCTATCATCACTAAATAATTTTAGTATCTAACATGTTGCTTAGCAAGTGTGCCTGTGAAGCTGCTTTCCAATTTGACTCTGTGGACTCCCTCACATCAGGCTTCCTTCAGGACCGAGCACCTAGGGGGTGCCTTCTTTGCAAGTCTGAGGACCTATGAAGCGCTTTCATCTTGTGGGATATGTTCACCATTGGTCTGTAAGCCTCCGGTGCACTTTGTTCAACCCTCCTCAGAAGAGAGTACTTATGGAGCCATTTGTCTGCCCTACGCTTTTGAGCATGCTAGATTGTGGTCTGCTTCCTCGACGATTCAAGTATATTTTCTTGGAACTCTTTCAACCTACTTTACTGAACACTCATTGGCACTCATGTTCACTAAAGTGGGGGCAAAATGTATATGAGTGAATTTGCACCCCCTTTGCAAGTTCCCCTTTTACACCCTTCACCTTAGAAAAATCAAACCCAACAATGTAATTCCACATCCTCTATCCATACTCCATCCACTTGGCGCTTGTTTTTAGTGTCAGTGGGGGAATTTATGTCGGGAACATATGCGCGAAAATCATCAATTCATTCCATTTCTTTCCAAACTACAATAATATTGTACAATATGTATCTAGATTTAATAAAGTCATTTTATTCAAGTCACACAATTTGAAGAAGAAGATGCCATAGCTTCAGAGCTAGGACTTTAGCAATGATTTTATAAGAGACATTGTGCAAGACCTAATGGGCTTCCAATTGCAAATATTGTGCAAGACCTAAGAGCTTCCAATTGCAAATATCATCTAGATCCTAAGATTTACGTACAAAGACAATATTTATTTATTTTATAGCCTTTCCTAAGGTTTTAGATTGATAGGCTTCAAGATAAGCATTGCACAAGTCCTCCCCAACTTAAATTCAAATATTTTTATAAATTTCATAAATAAATTCATCACACCTAGGGGCTTTATCATTAGAAAAAGTAAAATTCACTTCCTAAAGATCAAGAAGAAGAAAAAATTATTCATAAAAGGTTCATTGAGAGGAGGAAAGCCAACAAGGATCAACCTTAATATATTCTTGTAAGGAATCACCATTATCTTTAGAAGCTCTATCGCATTCTTTCAACCAATTTAGTCTAATTTTGATTTGAGTACCTCTAACAAAATCATCATCAATAATTTTCTTTTGATGGTGAAGCTTAATAACTTTGACCTACAAAGTAGAAGAGAAAATGTCAACTTCAAGCTTAGTAGCCTAATAGAGATGTAAGGTGTTATCCTCATACACATATTAACAAAAAATAGCCATTTAGTACCCATAGATGTGAAGAAAGTGATCAACACATGTTATGGCCCTATTCCACCCAACCATCTGAGAAGTCCTAGCCTCCAAATTCCACACCCTTTGAATATGGGCCAACCTAGGCTGATGGGTTAGCAAAGAAAAAATGATATTTTACAACCTTGAGAGTATCCACTTGCCATTCTATATTAAATTTGATGGTACAATGGTCAAATATATGACATCTAACAAGGGCTCAATTAAAAAAGAAACAACTAGAAAAAGAGTAAAAAAATTGAGTAGAGATCATAGCACGATCAAGGTGTTTAAAGGCTATGTTAGACCAAACCTAGAAATTATTCCATGCATAGTAAAGAGAATGATTATGGTGATGACCCATATTGGGATAAAAAAATACATCATGTGGATCAAATAGTAATAATTTGGAGTTGACTTGATGTTCAAACCTTCTCATTCTGACTATGTACCAAACCCAAATTATTACACATGTAGTACCACACCTCTCTCTCACTAGTTGTCCAAAAATAGACAAAAGCCCCATCTTTATCATATACCATCTCCACCATATTAAAGTTTACACATATGATCCAAATTGCAACAATTAATAAATCAATAATACATTGCCATAATAAAGATATCTCCACAACATCATTGGAAGAATAAATATTATTAATAAAAAATGAATGAATAAATTCACATTTGAGAGGATCCAAATCACCCTGGTGATAGGTTTAGAACCCTAATATACCATATGTGAAAGCCACCTAGAAGAGAGAAAGGTAGCCTCTCTGCATCCACCATTGTGTTTGTTGAAAAAAGACTAGTTGGCTAGATGACATGACACACAATAAAAAGCAAAAAACTAGTAATCTTTACCTCCTATAAGAAAAAAATCCAAAATTGGATTTTTTTTATTAACATCTCTCACTGCATATTTCCTAGGGAGGTCAATGAGACCTCAGGCATTTTAGGAGATAAATTTCATTAATGAGAATAAAAGGCATGTCATCATTGTATGACTCTTCAAGAGAGGAATAGTGATATTTCAAAAACTCTTCTCTAGAAAAAGTCCCTAACTAAATGTTGGGGATTGGCATACTCCATTTTTTGCAGTATATTGTCCCTCTTCCAACCCCTCCAATGAACTATGAGAGTTACACAAGCCCTTGAGAGAAGGGGGAGATAATAGTTTTGATTGGATTAAGACTGGGAGGGTCAGTACCCATTACAAAACAACCATTAAGGCAAACAAGGACTCACAAGAAGTGAAAAGCCTAGTGAAATAAAAACTAAAACTAACACAAGTAAATAGTTCGACCGGCAAAAAAATAGAGTACCAAGAATAGGGACCAACACAAGGCCAAAAACACCTACAGGTCTCCCAAAAGATTGAGACCACTGATAGCCTTCCACTCTTGATACAAGAAGTGGAGCTTTTATTCAAAAGACAGGGCACCCTTCTCAAAATTCTACTCATCCTCCAGAGCATCCATAACCGAGGTGTTCTCAACCTTGCCCTTCTTCAAAGTTTGATTGTCCTCACGACCTTTCTCAATGACCCTTTTTCCCTGTTTCTTCCTCAACTCCTACTAGAAAGTCTGAATGGTGAGGGTAGTGTTCTTGATAGTTTCTTTACTATCATTTGTGATAACCCTAAGGTACTGAGTGGTTTTTTCTTGATTCTTCTGAAGAGCCTCAATCTCCATTTGCAGATTTTCTTTCTCCTCCTTCGTACCCACAATGGCGTTCAAATCTTCTAGCTCCTTATCCCAGTTGGCCCACTTCTCGAATGATTTGGCCAAGGAAGTAACCAACTCACAATGACTACGGCTCTCCACTTCTCTCGACCAAGGGACATGTTGCTACAACACCCTATTCTCTAGAATCTGGATCCTGTCTTTGGTCGTGACCAACTGCCCCAAGAGCCACTTTAAAATATTGTTCTGAACATTGGTGGTTTCAACAATTTCATTGATTTTTTTGCAAAGGGGGTTATCAGAGAATCCCACCCTTGGATCAACTTGAGACCCCTCTAGATTGATGCAGAAAGTGGGGGAGTTAATGGGGGTAGGGTTGTCATCAGGGGGTGTTGGGAACTTTCGAGACCTCAGTGTGAATAGGGGTGTACTTGGGGGAATTAGTCGGGGTGGGGTTCCACTGCTCGTCTTCTAAATTATCCTCCTCAAATTCAAAGGTGGAGATCGGGGTAGGATCTGAAAGGGGGGCACTTTTAGTGGGGTCAAGAGGGGTAGGCACAATAGCAGGGGCTTTAGCATGAGCTCGAGTAGAACGGCGAGTAGGAGGGGTTTCATCAAAGGTCATGGATGGGTTGGGGTCCACCAGAGGTTCAATAGAATCACGAATGACCAAGGTATTATTTTTCACAATGGCATGTGATGGCAATAAAGCGGCTTGGAATTTGAAAAGTCGTAGGATAAGGCCTTGGTGAATAGGAAGACTTTTACCTTTACCCTGGACATTATTGATCATTTGTTAAAGAGAAGATAAAATCCAGAAAGCGGAATTCATTTTGTCATTGTACCAGAAATGATTTAGCATAGGGGATAAGTGAGCATGAAAGCGACGAAATCTGCCCTCGAGCGTTACATACTTCATGAAGACCTCCGCAACTTTACTCCAGACATTAGGCAAGTCAGCAAGATTGAACCCATTTTGAAGCCTATTCACTTTTCCTCCCTCCCTCAAAAAGTAGTCCATGTCTTTCTGGTAATGGCCTTTGGACTTCCGTGAAATGTACACCCCATCGAGCAAAAGCCCCGTCACCTCCGCAATGAGCTTAGTGGTCACCATGAAGGAATATTCACCCACATTAACAATGTCGTTCACCCAAGAAGTGGTGAATTCCAACGACATCTTGGGGTCATGCCCCTGCATCTCATCCATAAACTGAGCCAGCTTTCCCCATTGGATAATGGGCTAGACTTCCTTGTCCTTCTTCCAAACCTCACAGCTCATGGGCTCTTCTTCAACCAGATCACCTCCCATGGCTAAATTCCCAGGTTTCAAAGCAAAGTCGCACAGATGATAAAAATGACGAGACAAGAATCTCTCCCGTCAATAAATGTAATAAAAAGAAGGTAGCCTCAAGGGATTAATTTTCCATAATTAACAATCATGGCAAAAAATAAATGGATCTGGCAACAGATCCATCACAATCTCAATTTGAAAGTATATCAGCATTGTGATTGATTAGTTCACACACTTGCCCTGGCGTGGTAGAGGAATTATCCCAGGTTACTAAATTTGGTGAGGAGGCGGCAATGTTAGCAAGTGCGTCAGCCACACTATTACCACTTCTAAACATGTGATTAGCTCTCCAATTTTCAAGCACCATCAACATATTATGTGTTGAGGACATGGGGTCCCGAAGAGTCTAGTATGGATTAGTTTGTCCCGTCAGCATAAGAATCGTGTTTCTAGAGTCCCCCTCAATGACCACGTTTGAAAGCCCTACTTGCGTGGCAATCAAGATGTCGTGATAAGTCGTCGCCACCTCAACATAACTGGACGTTTGAGTCCCCAAGTTCACAACATAGGCCAAAAGAACTCTACCCTTATGGTCACGGATGACCTCCTCCATCCGCCCACCTCAAATTAGGATTGGCTGAGCCATCAAAATTCAACTTCAGCCAACCAAGGATGGGGGGACCAAGGGGGAGATAATAGTTATGTGCAACTACGAGGATAAAATAAATGTCAGTTACACCATTCTAGAGAATTTTGTTGGATGTAAGGCTTTGGGTCATTAGAGGGAGCAACCTCTTTCCCCTTCTCAAAAGGGTTTGAAGACACCCTTGGTTTCACTTGATTCACTAGGTGGTCAAGTTTGGGTAAGGTTTTGGTCTAAGAAACACTAGTATGAGAAACTCTATTTTATAGTTCCCAACTATAGTCCACCCTTCACCAAATTTTGGAGGATCCTCAAAAAATCTAGGAGGGGGGGCTATTATGAGGAATGGTGAGAGGACAATATTTAATCCTATGCTCAAAATATTGACATGACCAAAAGAAGTAATGAGAAAATTAATTTAAAGCACACATTAAGTGTGACATAGATATCCAATCTTCAGAAAGATCTATATCAACACACACACACACTTTTTTGTGCTATCTTGATAGAACTATCAAGTTCAACACAAATGACTTTTCCAAGAGAAGAAACAATTGTAGTCAAAAATTTCAATAGAGAAAAGGAAACCTTGAAAATTCATGCCAAATAGGGAAATGAAGCATCTTTTTAGTTGAGACATTGAAGTCACACATCCATAGCTAAAAAACCCAAGAGAGGCGCATGAACATACCATGGGCCATGTTTAAGGATAGACTCTACATAACTAGCCTCATCAAAATAGAAAACAAAAAATTATCTTTTGTAAGGTTGTAGACAACATCAAGGAAAATCCCATACAAGGGCCAATTTTTGTTAACCCATTCACAAAACATGCTTTCAAGAGTTCTCCCAAAAAATATCTTATCAAAGTAAAATTATCTAACCATTTGCATGTATTATCAAATTTATGGATAGGTAACACCACATACATTACCAGGTGATTAGAAGGCTTGGATTGTGGAATAATTTGAGAATAAACCTTTGGGGATGCTTAGTGGTTCTATTGATTAGAGCCACCAAACCTTCAATACTAGCATAAATTGCAAGGTTGACATAATTTGAGGCCATATAAAGGAATACCAAGAAACTTGCAACAAATGTAGAAGGGTAAAGTCTTTCTTGTGTCAAAGGTGTGAAGTGACTTCTTTAGGATAAAATCCAATTTGTTTAGAACAAATTTCAATTAATTCTAAATATATTTTAGAAATATAAATGAATTATAAATTTAGATTATTTTAAATCATTCTTTAAATTCCTACTAAAGACTTGTAGTCTAGATAGTTTTGGTTAGTTGGATTTAGACATAAACTTCAAAGGTTTGGTTGTTTGCACTTTCAATGGATCTCAATTGCCACAAGTTATAATGGTGCAATTCTACCATGACATTTGTAAGTGATTTTAATCTCTTTATCTAAACTATTTATCCCTTTATCATGTTACCTATCTCCCTTTTCCACCCGTATGTATTATTCATCATCATACTTTTCACAGTTAGCAACCTTATCCCTTACATATCTCGCATGCCTTCACACTCCACATATGAATGGATATTTTTACCTATGGCTATTTTACATGTTTGTACTAACATGTTCATATCTTACATGCATATTTTTTGTGCTTTCATGAGTTATTTTATAGGTTATAGCTAGTGTTCCTTCACCATTGGAGGCAACATTGGGATCATCAAGTATAACCCTTTATTTTACTATCATCCCACATTATTATCTCTTTCTTATCACTTGACATATCATATATGATTGTCACATGATGTCATATTAACATTTATGACAGATTTTGTATGGTCTATTCAATGTTATATTGTCTCCTTACATCCTTTGCATGCAACCAATTGGAGCGAGAGCATAAATCATCATTAACATTCTTTCATAATCTTAATTTCACTTACACACTTATGAAATTTATGATCATTTATTGGTATTAGAGAGAGCCTCATTATTGTTTGCAAATGGATTACATATTTTTTCATGGTTAGAACATTTTCCACATAGTCAAAGATCTTCACTTTTCCTATAGAATCAAAACCTTTTCTAAATGGTCAAGGTCCTTTGACACCTTTATGCATAGTCATAATAATTTTTCTTGGTATAAATCCTTTAAATATATAATCAAAGCCCTAATACTTTCTACTCAGTCAACATATCTTACCTTACTCCCTTTTGTTTATTGTGTTTGGTGGCAACAATACATTGTATTGTAATCTCATTAAATTAGCATGATGGACAAGTTGGAGCAGATGTGAGGACCATCAAAAGCTAGAACTCAACCATCACAATAATGGCAACATGATCATCCTCACCTTTCAATATTGAAGTGTATGTGAATCTACACCCTAAAGATAAATAATGGTGTTTAGGCAAGAAAATCCTCTTGGAGTAGTTTCAAGAGTTAATTCAAACATTAATGTTGTCCTAGGAAGGGGAGTGACAAAGGTGAACAAGAAGAAATACAAAGATTCAATGAAAAATATGAGGTGAAAATGGGAGATGTGGGGTTTCATAGTGGGACTAGAGGTTGGGAAAAGACATAATAATGAACTTGTAATAAATTCCATTGAAACTCTATGAAAGGGTGAAATGAGAAAAGGATCCAATATCGAGAAATGTGAGAGAAGTATATGGAACTAAACATCTAGATCTTCAGTAGTCAACTTAAATTTGACATAAGAAGAATGAAAAAAATAATAATTTGGAGCCCTTTACTAGAATTTGATACAAAAGTGGAATTCAAGACTAGATATTAGAATGGAGTTCCATAAGTCTGTTAAAAGTCTGCAAAAATATATTGGAGGGAATGTAGAAAAAAGTGGAAGGAAAAGAGGTTGAAATTTCATAGCAAGACTACATGTGAGAACTAGACATGGGGATATAAGTCTTTAAGTCCATTGAAACACTGCTAGTGGATGAAAATAGTGCAAGTAAATCAAGTGAAATGAGCAAACAAAAGTGAAGATGAGACTAGAGAAAGTTTGAAGGTCTAGAGGTACAAAGGAATTCCATAAAAGGGGAAGGGATAAAAATGTAGGAAACAATATTGAGGAAGGATAAGACATTAAGACATATGGAAAAGGAAGAGAGTTCTAGATGACCATCAAAACTATGTGAATCCACAAAGCAAGGAAATGTGAGCTGAAGCAATTGAACAAAAACATGCTAGGAAATAGTATGGAATTAGACACAAGTTTAAGAGGTGGAAATGAATTAAAAGACATCCTAGATGATCTCCACAACTCCAAAAGTGGGATACAAGGTAAGGGGCAAGTGAAAGGGAGGTTGAAAGGATACAAAAGATGATGAGAGATTGGGATAAAATATTTGAAGTCTGAAATTCCATCAAAAACCAAAAAAAGGAGGAAACAAGAAGAAAATGAAGGAAACAAGAAGCATGTTGGTGCTCAAAATTTTTGGTTCCTAAATCACTAAAGTTGGGTTATTTTTGAGATCCAAGGGTGTCAAACTCAAGGTGAAAGAGCTCAAACTCGTAATCATGTTGGGAAACTTTGGACTAATTTACTAAGGTGTGTAAGACCTTCAACTTTTGGCTCTACTAAGCCAATGGGTCCTTCCCTAAGGTGTTATTTTAGGTATAATTATATAGGCCATGGAAATATGTCTTGACACAAACCATACCTACTACATAATATACTCATATTCGGTTGCCTCTCTATATCTAAATATTTGTTTGAAAATACATTGTCTTGCACTTGCTTAAAATAAAACTAACCATATGAAGTGTTTATGGATGTGGTTTTAATAACCCTTAATAAGATTATACACATCTAGATATGGAAGCAAATAAAACTAAACACAAATTGATTTGATGTTTGACTTTTAATAATTTTAAATATGTTGGTGTGATGGAAGGTTGAGCATGAAGTAGATGGGTGCCTATATATACTAGTAAAATAGAGTTTAAATTTCTATACACCAAAGGATGCAATGATTGGAGTTCTTTTTCAGACACCTTAAGGAAGATATCATTTCAAACTAAACCAAAAAAAATTATGCACAAGCTAGGCTACATGTACATACAAATGAAAAGATGTATAAAATTATAAAATATTAAAAGAATCTAACTTAGAAATCTATAAATAAAAACCAGTTCATTTATTATATTACTCTAAAAAGATACCTTGCAAAACCTTTTACAAGGACTTTGTAGTCATCAAGTTAACTATATATTAAAAATAATATTCAGTATTGATGGTGACAAGGGATAACACTCATGCATGTTTAACCAAGGGAATCCATTGAAAATATCTTAAATTTGTTAGAATGATGGGAAAATGCAATGGTAGGTGCACAAAGGATAAAGACTAAATAAAATCTGGACATAGTCAATATTGGTTGTTGAGAATCTCAATAGGGTGGAGATTTTATGCAAGAACAATGGTTAGAACTAGACATTAAACAACCAGAATAAGTCTAATAGTACATTGAAATTTCACAACTTTGTAAAATGCCAAAAATAACTAAAAGCTTCCCAAATTTAGAAAATTTCAAAAAAAATTGTTATTTCTAACAACTAATAGTGATATTGAGGATGATAAGGAACAAAACATATGCAATATTAAACAAGGGATACCCATTCAAATTTTTCTTAGGTCAGCTATAAATGATGGGAAATAATGAACAAAGGGGACCTAGGTTTAAGCAATTTAGGCATTGGTAAATTAGGCACCAACATACACCATAGAGGAGATATATATTTAATTGAAAAAAGGGAATTAATATATACACATTACATCATGATATATATGAGAAAGGAATCTCCTTGTGGACATCCATTAAGAGGGTCTTAGACATCAAATTAGTCTCACTTGCCAATGACATGCAAAATATTTTCCTTTATTAACATTTACAAATATTTTATTAATTTATTTTCATTAAAATAGTGTGGCAGAACTAATAGTTACCCCATATAAAGGATTGCAACATGATAACACTAAAGATGATTTTTTAGTTCTAATAGTAAAATATGAGATGGTTGAACAATTATATTTCAAGTTTATTACAATTTACCCTATGTATTTAAGTATTATTTGATTTTCTCAATCCAAAAATGTGAAAGAAGCCAACCCACATTTACATCAACTAGTTACCCTTAAATTTTTTGAATTATATTTTTATTAGAGACTAATGTAAAATTATTACAATATAAAAATATATTTAATACATATTTAACTTTTATAATCTGTAATTATAATTCATTCAAGTCTTTTCATCTGGAGCTAGATGTGACAACAGTATAAATGAAATGCTTAGCCGACCATATGATGGGCATATATAAATGCATGTATAAAAAATGTCATTAAAAATAAGTACCTAAGGTATGTGGTAAAAATAGCCCGAATTTTTTAATGGGAAAGGTGTATTGGGAAGTGGGTATAAATAATTCAAGATATAGAGCTAGACAAAAAAAAATAGGGTTACTATTTAAGATTCCATCATCAAAGGTCATCATATAATATAATTTTATTAAGTAAATCCTTTAGGCTTATTATACAACTTTTACTTGTTTTAGGTCTTCGTAAAGCATGTATACCAAGGACTATGAACATGGAGATATCTAATAAGGTCCATTACTTTATATGAAATCAATAGATCCTTTTTATGTTTGAGGATTTATATACATGCATGTTTGTAAGTTCTCATTTACTTTGAGATACATTATAATTTTAATATTTACATTCTCCTCAAAGTCAAGGAAAAATATAATAGTGAAATTTGTGTATACCTATGCCATTTCCCATTTATTGTTGTGCCTATTTAAATAGAATATCTTAATGCAACTACATCTTGGAAAAATGAACAATCTTGTATATATTTGGGCTCATTCCTCAATTTTTTCAGCTATCCCCATTTAAACATATTCTCATGCAATAGACCTTATCTCATTTATCTCTCCATATTATCCCATGTACATTTCCAGTTATTGCCCCTATATCCAAACATCCATTCCCCATATCATGATAACATTTTACCTTATAAAGGATGTATTCATTATGAAAATGATTAATAACCAAAATTGGACCGATGCCTTAATCTATTGTTGACATTATAAAGACCTAGATAAATAGAAAATATAGTTATACATATGAGAGTAAGAGCTAACCATGAATCAATTAGGAGCAAAGAACAAGAGTTACATATAAGATACCATCAATTTAATTGCATTTCCACTGAAATGCAATTTTAAAACTTTAGATAACAATGTTCTTTAACCGTCCATAAATGAACAAAGAATCCTATGTATTATTAATTAGAAATTTTACATCTACTCTGATAAAAGGATAAATAAACTTAGTAATAGATTGACATATGTGCTCTCAATGATGAATCTATCACTCCTTGAAATTACCTACTATATATGGAGACATTCACGTCATGAAGAGGACAATTACTTATAAAAACCTTTACCAAATTTAGAAAATAATAAATTACACAAGACTTTAGATGTGAACTACACCATTTGACATAGAAGACTACTTGGATTAAAGTAGAGACTACATAAATTTGGCCAAAATATTTCACTTCCTATGAGAAAATGTGTATTTAAAACCAATAGTTACACAAAAGACTCGTGTTCTAGTTTGAACCATTGAACCTAGGAATTAAATCCACCTTAGACCATATAGCACACTTATGAAGTCTCACACATGAGAACTTCAATACATTAAGGGATCAATTTACCATGGCATTTGTACCTCATACACTACAAGATGTTCCTTTGGATTTGTAGAGCTTCACTCTACATTTTATTTTTGGATCGATAATCGAGAGACAATTTATTATTTTAAGTTGTTTGATGACAACTTGGCATGACTAGTTGATCTTAAGAAATGGGAATGCCACATGTAAAAAAATCACAATAGTTTAAACTTTGTTAGTCTTGAAAATTTTAAACATTACGCTATTGGATAGATCATCCAAGTCAATATTTGGTGGGTCCCATCATTCTTATGAAAGAAATACATAGAAAAGCTACTAATACATTTATAATAAAAAGGTCCCCACATGTTATCATCGTACAATGAAATAAAAAATGCAAAACTGATATATTTTCTTTTTGTGTTATTGGTCAAAATACATGAGTCATACATAGGTGGGCCCCAATAGACAAAGGAAAAGAAAATGTGCAAAGATCCTTCCTTGGGATAGGTGTCACCTTGATGCACAATTATGAATATGATAGTGCTAATAAGTAAATGGTGTTGTGCTATTGGTTAGCGATGGTGACTCGATGATCGAGTGGGTTCGATTTCACTAAAGAAGAGAGGTTCATCAAATAGACACATGGCATCATTTTGTTGCATTTGAGATAAGATGAACTGACACTTTTCTTTGGTGTGCCATTGGCTATTTATTGCCAAGTCAAAATAGTGGGTCTCATTTCATTAAAGGGATATCAAATATTTTGAATCGTTGCACAAACATAGAATATCTAACAATTTGTGTATTATTGAAATCTTTTCAGAATGAAAGAAGAAAAGTGTTGCATTATTGATTGGCAAGTCTTTGGGCCTTACATAAGAGACAAGTGACATCCCTCCATTCCTCCAAGATGCAACAGTCAACTTGCAATTTCAAATGCATATAATTGTTGCAAGTATAGTAATACAACTCGTAGGATAAGAATCTCATGAATCTAAAAAGTTTAGGATTTCTTATTTCGATATATTGTTACCTAAAGGTTTTTTGAATGAACACTGATATATGCCTTTATTATAATTTGAGTAATGTTAGACACATTGTGATGCAATAGCATCTAGGGTGTAAGAGCAATCTTGCATCACCAAAAAGATATGTGTTGTTTCTTTTCAGTAAGGGTTAAATTGGCTTAAGTTCAAGCGAAGTATGAAGGATTGTGGAAGTTCAGGTTTTGGACTTCAGGCTTGAGGCATACTCAATGTTGTGAATAGTCAGACATCGAGCTTCGACGTTAAGCCTTACACCTTGACTAAACTACTAAAGATGTATGATGTATTCGGGAACTGCGAACCCTCACATCCAAAAGAATGGAAGATGGTAAGCGACATGAACGAGGAATGAACTCCGACTTCCGACGATCCAATGTACCTTTAGCTCTTCGTGGCTAGAAGGTAATTCTATTGGTTTGGTATGAAGAATGAGGAAGCCCGCAATCCCATGACAATCCATGAGAGAGTCTGCAGTATGGTGGTATAGAGCTTGCAATCCCACAACAATTCAATGAGGGGGGCTATGGTATAGCGATAACCCATGAACACCACAAGGGCCATTTGGATGGACCTTGGTGGAGCGGTATTGTACGGTATGGCAGTAACTGGTAGGGTGTTGAAGGTTAAGCACAACACCACGATTGTTAAAGTTGGTTTCGGCGGTATTGTGGTAAAGAAGTCAATTAAGTTATGACATAAGTAGATCAAAGGCGATAGACGAATGAGTGAGGTAGCGACATGTGGCACGATGTTATTTGTTGATTGCACATCATTGTTGTGAATCAACGCGATCATTGTCCAAATAATTTCAAACATGAAGTCGATGGTTGGAAGATGATTTCTTGGCGCGAACAGATAGAATTGAAGTGAATGATAATTAGGTAACTTCCTGCAGGATCTCATTTCTTATTGAACAATAATGGCGGTACTAAGGCAAGGTGGGTAAGAGAATTAAATGAAGATCAGATTACAAAATCCCTAGATGGCCGACATGGTTACAATGAAGGAAGAAGGCTTGTTAGTGAAGGTAGAGGCAAGGATATAGTCTGATCAGAGGAAGGAAAGAGGTGCTGGCAGAGAGGCTAGACTAGGAAGAGTCAAAGTTGTAATGGTCTATTTGTAAGACCTAAGAGCCTAAAGTGAATTTGTTTCAAATTTGCGGACTTGCAGATGATTGTAAAAAAAGCCCATGTGATGGCTATGCAAATGATGTAATTAGAAGGCCCATGCAATGAAGTTAATTATAGAAGATCTTTGTTTCTTCTGGTATTGGTTGTGCTATTTTTTGTTATTGCTATGAGTTTTGGTCTATAAGGGGAGTACCCTTCATTAGTGGTATCAGAGCCAGAAGATTGAGAGTGTAGAGTATGCACCATGACCTACAGGTGAAAAGTGGTGAAGAGTGACGCAGTGAAGCTGCAAGAGAGAGAGTTGTGGGAAAGTATGTTCATTGCAGACATGAAATAGGGTTTGTGACTACTATCCTCCAGTAGAGATAAAGTTGGGTAGAAGGTGTAGAGTTCCTCCACTAAGAGAGGCTTGGTAGAGGAAGCTTCTTCCAGAGTCTTTGTTGGGTAGAAGATAGTTGTGTGAGTGATATATTGGATCAAGGAGTACTTGTAACTACAGAGGGACTTGCGAGTCTCTAAAAATGACTATTAAAGAATTGAGAGTGTGTTGATTTGCAATAACATATGAAGGTGTTGAAGATTTGTAAATAGATCACCAAATGTGAGGCAATTTACATATGCAAAACCTAAGGGTTTGAAGAATTTTTTGTTGAACTAAGGCACTGAGAGTGTGCGGAACTTTCTTGTAGATGGATGTGTAAATTGCAAGAAGATATTTTCAATGGATTGAGGAACTGAGGTTCTCTTGGTTGTAAATAGATCACCGACTATGCATTTTGGTAAATGTTGGAAAGGGTTTTGTAAGCAGGTCGTTGAAGGAGGCAGTTTACATTTGTAAAACTTGAAGGTTGAAGATTTGTGTTGTTACAACTTTGAGAGGCCTGGAAAATGGAAAAGAGGATTGGAAAAAAGACTTTTGTCATTAGATGGATTCCAAGGATTCCCAGACTAGAGGAAATCAAAAAGAGATTTCAAAAAAGAGAACTGATAGAGTTGCAACAACAAGTAAATGAATTGAGGGACGTAATTGAAAGGGGGAAACAAAGAAGACAAGAGTTGAAGGTAATTTTTATTATCCTTATAATGATGTTTTGACTGTAGGAACGAAAGAGGATGCAACAGAGTGTCATGGATGTGACATCGAGGAAGAGGGCGAGTACGAACAAATTGAGGAACCTGAGCCTAAAGTTGAGGGATGTCTATTGGAAGACATGAAGGATGAAGATACAAAGGTGGTAGAAACCATAAAAATATGGGGAGAAATGTAGAACCTTTTAGAAGAGGAAACCCAAGTGGTAGCAGTTAAAGAACAAGTAAAACTTGCATCTTGTGAATGCATAGAAAATTCTGGTTTGCATAATATGAATGGAATGGCTAGCTATGAGAAGGTTAAAAGTTTTTTAGATTTTGGTGAGGTTAGAACCAAATCGGGTTTGTGTTGGAATGACATGAAGAGTGATAATCAAGGAAGAATTGCAATAGTGAAAGTTGCAACAAAAGGTAATGAGTTCACCCAAATTTTGGTGTATGCTCCAATGAGGATCAACATGTAGGAATGGACAAAGTCGTTGCAGGAATAAATCCTTTCGAGGGCGTTGCAATCAATAAAAAGAGGTGAAGTGTGAGACCACAATATGTCCTTCTAAGGGAAAAAAAATAGTGGCATATTATGTTGAAGACAAGAAAGAAGCTGCAAGAGTGTGGACTGCACCCAAGATAGGTACAGTGAAGGTTTCAATGGAGAAGAAAGAGGTAAAATTTGATTTCTATGAAAGTTTTGATTTGTCTAAGTATGATAAGATTAATGTAGAAGATGTTGCAGCAATGAGTGTCTTGGTGGATGAAAACACTATAGCTGAAAGTAAGGAAGGAAAAGAGGGGGAGAAAGTTAAGTTGTTTGGTAATCTTCCCTCGATATCAGTTGATGACTTTGTATGTGATAAGGAGATTGGTATGACTGACAGTTTGTTGTAGGGAGAAAAGGAAGAGTCCTTTTATTATACTACTAACATTGGTGTGGATGCAGAGGAGGAAGTGATTGCAGCTGAAAAATGTCTTTAAAAAGGCATAAAGAAAGAGGAGTATAGAGTTGTACCCAAGGGTGATGATGAACAAGTGGATATAGCAATACTAGAAGAGGTAATGCATAATGTTTTAAATTTTTGTGATAAAGATATGACTGGGTTTTGTATGAATGAAAGGACTGCAGTAGCAGAAAAAGAGTATGATGCATTGGTTATAGGACAAAAAGGTGATACAGTTTGCATGTCTTATCAAAGGTTTGAAAGAGGAGAGTGAAGTTGAAGTTGCAATAGGTGATGAGAAGGTACAATGTTTTCTTAATGAATTTGAGAAATATGATTTTTATGTTGGGATGGATGAGTTAGTGAATGCATATGAGATGGTTCAATTAGAATTTGTTAGGGATGTTTTGTATGCAAGGAAGGATTTGAATGGTGTTGCAGAGTAAAGTGTAGGTGCAAATTGGGGGAGGTGGACGAACTATGGTGGGTTGAATCCCACAAGGTTAGAGGTGAATGAGAGATACATTTGGAGGAGTTGGTTGGGTTATGGTGGAGTTGATTCCACATCAAGGAAGAGGAGTAAAGAATACAGTTTTTAGAGGTGGAGATTTCTTGTTCCAATTAAGTGTTGGAAGAGGAGAAAGAAGAAGTGATTTCAGGTACCAATTTCAGCAATGGGGTTGGCTAAGGGTTGCTTGCAGTCTGAAAGGGTGGTATGACCACTCAACTCCATTTTGTGAATCCATATTCACAAAATTCTTCCTACCCCAAGTGTCTGATGTAGGAGCATCTACGGTGTAAGATAAATCTTGCATCAACCAAAAAGATCTGTGTTGTTTCTTTTTAGTAAGGGTTGAATTGGCTTAAGTTTGCTAAGTATGAAGGACTATGGCAGTTCAAGTTTTAGACTTCGGGCTTGAGGCGTACTCGATGTTGTGAACAGTCAAACATTAGGCTTCAGAATTAAGCCTTATGCCTTGACTTAACTGCTAAAGATGTACGATGTATTCAGGAACTACGAACCCCGACACCTAAAAGGATAGAAGATGGTAAGTGGCATGGAGGAACAAACTCCAACTTCTGACGACCCAATGTACCTTTCACTCTTTGCAGCTCGAAGGTAAGTCTATTGGTTAGGTATGAAGAATGAGAAACCCCACAATCCCATGACAGTCCATGACAGATTCTATGGTATGGCGGTATAGAGCTTGCAATCCTACGACAATTCGATGAGGGGGGTTGCGGTATAGCGGTAACCCACAAACACTGTAATGGTCATTTGGATGGACCGTTGTGGAGCAGGATTTGTGTGGTATGGTGATAACTGGCAGGTTGATGAAGGTTAAGTGCTACACCACGACTGTTCAAGTTGGTGTCAACGATATTGTGGTACAGAAGTTGGTTAAGTTATGATGTGAGTAGATCAATGGCGATAGACAGATGAGTGAGGTGGTGACACGTGGCACAATGTTATTTTTTGATTGTATATCATTGTTGTGAATCAACATGAACATTGGCCAAACAATTCCAAACATGAAGTCGATGGTTCGAAGATGATTTCTTGGTGCGAATGAATAGAATTGAAGTCACTGATAACTAGGTAATTGCTTGTGGGATCTTGTTGCTTATTGGACAATAATGGTGATACTAAGGCAAGGTGAGTAAAATAATTAAATGAAGATTAGATTATAGAAACCCTAGATGGCCGACTTGGTTACAGTGAAGGAAGAAGGCTTGTTGGTGAAGGTAGAGGCAAGGATATAGTCCGATTAGAGGAAGGAAAGAGGGACTGGCAGAGAGGCTAGACTAGAAAGAGTCAGCTATAGCAGTCTGGTTGCAAGACCTGAGAGCCTAGAGCGAATCTATTTCAGATTTGCAAATTTACAAATGATTTTAACAAAATCCCATGTGATGGTTATGCAAATGATGTAATTAGAAGGCCCATGTAATAAAGTTAATAATAGAAGATCTTTGTTTCTTTTGGTATTGGTTGTGCTATTTTTTGTTATTGCTGTGAGTTTTGGTCTGTAAGGAGAGTACCCTTCATCACATTGTGATTGGATATTATAAAAGTGATGTATGGAATCTAAAAGAGAGGGGACAAGATTAATAGACCTATCTTGGCCTTAGTGGATGACTCTCAAAAAATGATTGAATATTTTGTAATTGTGAAATTTTTGTCTTTTATAGTTTATTCTTAATTCAATAATGAAGAGAGAGTATATTGTGTCTATTTATTTGGCTTAAAATATTCCTTCTAGATCATATATTACATGTCTATATTTATTGATGAGAGGTTAATCCACGCACATTCACACATAACACAACAACAAATAT
Organism: Sequoiadendron giganteum; assembly: GCA_007115665.2. Taxonomy (NCBI): domain Eukaryota; kingdom Viridiplantae; phylum Streptophyta; class Pinopsida; order Cupressales; family Cupressaceae; genus Sequoiadendron; species Sequoiadendron giganteum. The sequence goes on from CM021101.1 coordinate 165,297,396, forward strand.
CAATACAAAAAATGCAAGAAGGAAAACAACCTACTTTCGAATTCTTTCAAAAAATGAAATTATAGATTCAAAAATTACAATGCTACAACCACATGGACTTGACTCACTACAAGGGAGATCAATTATCTAAGAAAGCTCCACAATTCGGAGCCACAATCTTCACTAATAGAACCACCTCTTGTAACCTTCATTCAACCCTTTATTTAATACCAATAACTGCCTTAGAATATTCTAGAAAGTGTAACTCCCCTTTTTGTTTTGGCACCCAAAGGTCAACCCGTTCATTTTCTCGCCCAAGAAGATATTTCATTTGAAATTCACATTTTGGTGGCACAACTTCTCAAAGACATAACTTTTGACTCGAGTGTCTGATTTCTTATTATAATATATTGTTGGAAAGCTCATGAAGAGATCTACAACATCAAGATTATGCAAAAATCATTTCATCCACTTTGCAAGCTTCTACCAGGCTTATAAGGGCTTCAAATTTGAGTTTGAAACTTTATTGGAGAAATTTCCTAGGATGGAAATTTTAATATCTCCCAAATAGTACAAGATATTGAGATTATTCTTTTTTCATTAGATTCATTTTTCAATTTTTCTCCTTGGTGTAATTTTTCAAGTCCATGCATTCTCGTTTAGGCAAAATTACTTAAAATAGTAGGTGACCATTTTTTTTCCTTTTTCAGACTTCTAACTATCTTAGACCCCTTAAGTGTCATCATGGGGCTAAAAAAAAACTAAAGAAAAAAAGGAAAAACCTTTTTTGGGGGTGATGAAAAATTACCCTTACACCATTGGATGCTCCTACAACAAACACCCAAGGTAATTTGAGAAGTGACCTTGTCTCATCTTTGGTGTTGGAGGAAAACTAATATGGTCAACCTCTGGCTTAGACAACCATGATGAATATTCAATAGTCTTTCCTTTTTATTTAGCCATATATTCTTCATATTGTCTATTTCTAGTACTTCTACCCACACAACTACCCAATATTTCTTCTATCTCTTCCTTCTCTGAAATAGGTGCTAGAATATTCCATTGTTTTGTTTTTGGTCCATCCTTCATATCTCTATCATGATACTATGTCAAATTAGCAAATGTTGAACACAAGAGAGATGTTTATCCCACTTGATAACTCTACCTCATAAGCATTTCCTAAATCATGCTTCTTCAAGATCTTGCATGGTCCAAATTTATTCATTTTCAACTTGTTATATGTTCCCATTGGGAATCATTATTTTCTCAAGTGAACCACATCTTCATCTCCAACTTGGAATTCCTTAAATCTCCACTTTTGATCTACCTTAGCCTTGTACTAAGAATTCATCTTATTGATAATATTTCTTACCTCTTCATGCAAGCTATTTAGGTGCTCTACAAAATCTTCAGCCTCAACGCTACTCTTTTCCCCTTTCTCCATCTTCCTCAACTCAAAAGAATTCCTCAAACTACTCCCATAGAAAATTTGGAATGGGGATTTACTAGTACTCCTATTGACAAAATTATTGTAAGAAACTTTTTCCTATGGTAAAATCAAATCCCATCCCTTGGGCTTATCTCCTACTAAGAATCTCAACAAGTTGCCCAAACTCCTATTCACCACCATTGTTTGTCCATCAGTCTATGGATGGTGTGTAAAACTAAACTTCAAATCTATATTCAACTTCTTTGATAAGCTCCTCCAAAAATAACCAAAAAATTTGGTATCTTTGTCTAAAATTATACTCTTTGGCAAACCATGTAGTCTCACCACCTCTTTGAAAAATAACTCTACAATGTGAACATCACTAGTCTTATGACACAGAGTTAAATGTGACATATTTGAAAATATTTCAACCACCACAAATGTTGAGTCATGTCCTATTTACGTCCTTGGTAAACCAAGAAAAAAATCCATGCCAATATTTCCCCATGGCCTAGTACATGTAATGGATTATATAACCCAATATCTTGACTTGACCCTTTAGCCACCTAACATATTCTACAACTTTGTACAAACTTCCTCACATCTTGTTTTAATTATGACCAATAATAATTCACTAACAAGATAAATGGTCTTGTCTCGACCAAAATTCCCAACCAATCCTCCACTATTCTTCTCCTTGATCAGGTTCTATCTCATAGAACTCCTCATAATGCACAATTTTCTTCCTCTAAATAACATCCCATCTTAGATTAAGAAATCCAAGCATTTTGTCCTATCCAAAGTAATAGGTTCCAATCAAGATTTCTAAGCCTCTGGAATTCTAGGTCTTTAGGATACAAACTCTTGAGTTCATCAAACCCAACATCCTCCACCTTCATATTTGTCAAAAAAAATTGCCTTCTGCTTAAGGCATCTACAACTCTATTTGACCTTCCACTCTTGTGCTTCAAAACAAAAGTATCTTTGCAAAAACTCAACCCATTTTAAGTGCCATTGATTTAACTTTTCTTGACTATTAAGATACTGCAAATTTTGATGATCAGTATGTAAAACAAACTCTTTTGGCAAAAAATATTGTCTCCATTTCTTCAAAGCTTGAAATATAGCATAAAACTCTTGATCATAGAAAAAATGTTTTTCCTTAGCATTATTAAGCTTCTCACTAAAATAGGAAATAGGTTTAGCCTCTTGAGTAAAAACAACTCCTATGGCACTACCACTAGCATCACAATGTAGTTGAAATACCTTATTGAAATATGAAAGTACCAAAATAGGTTTCTCTATGACTTTCTTCTTCGACATATCAAAACTCTTGGCTGCCCCTATAGTCCATTTAAACTCCTTTCTATCCCCTCTCATTGTTTCAGTTAGGGGTGCAAAAATAATACTAAAATTCTTAATAAATGTTTTGTAAAAAATTGATGGGCCATGAGAGGATCTTAGCTTTGTAACACTATTCGGTGTAGTTCATTCAATGATACTCCTCACTTTTTTAGATCCATTTTAAGACCCTCAATTGAGATAACAAATCCTAGATACACCAACTCTTCACAAAACTACATTTTTTTAGATTAATCAATAACTTCTCCTCCCTTAGCTTCTCAAAAACTCTTTAGTTATGCATTAGGTGCTCCTCCAATGTCTTACTAAAAATCACAAAATGTCATCCAAATAAACAATAACAAAATTTCCTTAAAATTATTTCAATACCTCGTTCATAATCTAGGGGAGAAGACCCAGTATCCGCTAGGGCTAACTTCATGCAACCGTAGAATTCAAACTGTACGTCGAATCGAAAAAAAATAATTATGGGTTTTTTCACTCATGAGTTAAGTGCTTATAACTAAATTTTTGGCTTTTGGGCAATTCGGTAGAGTGCGGGAGCGTTGGATATGCATGTGGAGGTCAAAAAGACACCTTTTAGAGGTATTGTTTGGTCGTCGCCACCTAATGTCCCAATATCTGCCCGCTATAATTTCAATCAATTATAACTATTTTATCATTCAAATCCACTCAAAAAAAATCATTTTAGCACTTAATGAGTAGCCATTGGTGTTTTAGTAATTATTTACTCAATCAAATAAAGTTTTTAAATGGATCAAAGTGAAAAAAAATTTGGGGGGTTAAGTGAGCATGGAGGTGGCGGTAATTCAATGGGTGGTGGTAACTGGGACTTCTCCACTACATAAATGTGCTCGGTGCATTGGTTAGCCTAAATGGCATGACTAGCCACTCATACAAGCCCTCTTTAGTCTTGAAGGTTGTCTTTCACTCATCTCCTTTGATATGGATATGATGATACCCACTTTTCAGGTCAATCTTTGTGAAGTACTTGGCTCCACTCAAACAATTCATAAGGTCATCCATCCTTGGAAATATAAATCTATATTTGATTGTAATCTTGTTAATGGTTCGAGAGTCTATACACATTTCCATTCTCCATCTTTTTGGCTAGTATTGCAAGTACCACACATGGACTCAAACTCTCACAAATCAATTGTTTCTTCAATAGCTCTTAAACTTATTTTTTTAGCTCTATATTCTCTATAGGAGTCATTATATGGGCTACCTTATTCGACAAACTAGCTCCTGGTATCAAATCCATCTAGTGACTAATCTTCATTATTGGTGGCAAACCCTCAGGTACATCATCTAACACAATTTCATGGAACTCCTCTAATAGATCTGAGAATTATACTAGTATATCTTCACCTTCTTCTTTATTAACTCTAGGAATCAATGCATAGCACATATGCTCATGCTTCATACCATCAAAAAAAAAAATACCATCAACTAAATAAATTCTTGCGCTACTACATACATTTTCTTTCACTTCCTTTAGGGGCTTCAACTTGTGGTGAACCCCATCCTTTGTCAAGGAGGAAGTGTTGGCATGTCCATCATGTACTACACATCAATCAAATTGTCATGAAATCCCCAATAACACATGACAAGCATCCATAGGAAATATGTCGCACAGTACTTCATCATGGTAATTCCTAATCTTGAATCTCACTAAATATTGATCACTGACCAAAGATCTATGGTCCTTTTGCAACCATGCAATTCGATATGGATGTGGACGTCTCATTTTCTCTAACTACAATTTATTAATCATCTCCTTTGAAACAAGATTATCAGTGCTACCACTATCAATGATGACATTACAAACTTTACCTTCACATTTGCACCTTCTATGAAATAAACTCTTCCTATAAAATAAAATTTTCTCCTCGTTTAGCAAGACTCTCCTTGTGACAAGAACTTCTTTGGTCTTTCTATATCTTTAGAATGCTCAAATTCAACATCTTGGTCTACGCAAGCAACTCATGCATTTCCTTCAGATCTTCTACTTGTCCTTCCTTGATTTTGTGGAGACTCGCATGCTCAATGTCCTTCTTATCCACATTGGAAACAAGTTCCATGAAAGCCCCCTGTTCCAAGTTTTCATTGAAACCTTCCTCTTCCTCTTTGATCACCATTATTTTTCTCATGAAAGCAGTAGGAATTACCTCCTTTTTGGTTCTAACTACTAATAGTTGAGCTTCCTTCTCTTTTTCTTCATTTCATCCTTCATATGATCTTTCATTGGTACTTCCACCATGACCTTTTCCTCTCTACTTGCTTTCAAATCTTCTATTCAACTTCTCCTCTACCTTTAGGGAAAATTGATAAGCATCTTCAATAGTAGTCATCCTGACCAAACCCAGCTCCTCTTGAATATTTGGCTTCAACCCATTTATATAATAGGCTACCTTCTCCTTCTTGGCATCAAAATGGCTTGTTCTAATCATGACCTTGTAAAAATCTTACATGTACTCTTTAACATACCTACCTGCCTGCTTCAAACCTTAAATCCTTTTCAATAACTCTAACCCATAATCAACAAGAATGAATTGTCTCTTTAGCTTTTCCATCTTTTGATCCCATCTTATTATTTTTCTTTCCCTCTTCTATTTCTTTGTAAATGTATTTCCACCAAATATTGGCATGACCTTTTAGCTTGGTCTTCACAAATTTAACCCTTTTAGGATCTTCTACCTCCTCATACTCAAAGTACTCCATATCATTGATCTAGTCGATCAACCTAACTGGCTTAAGATTTTCAAAAAATGTAGAAACATCAATATTTGGTCATTTTCCAATCTTGGAGATGGCCTTAAATAATTTGACTTGCTCAAGATCTACTACAACATGTTCTTTGAATTTTTCTTCTTCTTCACTTTCATCTCCTCTGCTTTGCTCAAATCCTCTATGAAACTCCTCTTGTAGTGCTTGAACTTTTTTCTACAGGGCTCTAAAACCCTCTTCTGATACAACAACTTTTCTTCCACCACCATGGCTTCTTCATGAAGGCATCTTGATCGCTTCTCTCACAAACCCACAACTACTAGTCCTAGTACAAACTACCTCACATTTGGTGATCTATTTACACACTCAGGAGCTCTCACTATAATACCACTGGATGAAGGGCTACTCCACCCAACACTCACACATAACACAACAACAAATATCGACATAGAATATGTAGTAAGGAAAACAACCCACTTTCAATTTCTTCCAAAAAATGAAATTACATATTCAAATATTACAATGCTACAATCGCATGGGCATGACTCACTACAAAGAAGATCATTTGTCTAACAAAACTCTACACTTCAAAGCCACAATCTACATTAATGGAGTCGTCTCTTGTAACCTTCATTCAACCCTTTATTTGACACCAATAACCGCCTTAAAATGTTATGGAAAATGTAACTCCTTTTGCTTTGGTGCCCAAAATTCCAGCCATTCATTTTCTCACCCAAGAAGATATTTTATAAATTGAAATTCACATTTTCGTGGTACAGCCTCTCAAAGCCATAATTGTTGACTTGGGTATATGATTTGATATTATAATATATCGTTGAAAATCTTGCAAAGAGATCTACAATGTTGAAATATCAAAAGATCATTTTGACCACTTTTCAAGCTTCTACAAGGCTTCTAAGGTCTTCAAATTTGAGTTTGAAACTTTATTGGAGAAATTTCTCAAGAAAAATACTTGAATATCTTCCAAATGATATAGGATATTGAGATGATTCTTCTTCCATTGGATTCATTTTTCAATTTAACTCCTTGTTGTAATTTTGTAAGTCAATACATTCCCATTTAGGTCAACTTACTAAAATAGAATGTGATTGTTTTTGTCATTTTTAGACTTCTGACTATCTTACACCCCTTAAGTGTCATCATGAGACTAAAAAAAACTAAAGAAAATAAGGAAAAATAGTTTGTTCGAGTGATGCAAGATTTCCCATACACCATTGGATGCTCCTGCATCAGTTTTTTTAATAAATAATATCTATAAATGGTTTGAAATCATATATTTATATGATTTTTGATGCCATGATTCAATATTATGTTCTAAATAATAAATGTTGTGTCATTTCATTATCAACATAGAGGTTTTATCTAGTGTATCACCTTAGAGCAATTTCTTTTGAGTAATAGTTTCTCTCACTTTTCCTCTATATAGTTTAAAATTTATAATCTTAAGAAGAGACAACTTCTAAAATCGTAGAGGTTATCTTATAAATCAAGTCCCACATTTGTAGGGTTTCCCATTGTTGGTTCCAATTTATATATGAAATTACAAACATCAACATGATCAAATCCTTTATAGAAAGGGAGAAAATCTTCCTCAAATTTTTATGCATTATTATTTTTGAAACCTAACTTTATTGATACCTAGCACAAATAAACAACTATAAAATAGTTAATATACCAACAAGTCAATTTCCTTCTCTATTTACATAAACAATCTAGGGCTATTACTTACTTCCAATTAGTTCCCTCAACTACCATCTCCATAATTAGCAAATCGACACACATATCATATTTGCTCCTAAAATATTCATTATGTCATCACAACACCCTCAATTATCACCACATTTTTTTTTATCAAACAAGTAGTTAATGTTTTATATTTTTTATTGATCATATATATGAAATGTATTCCTAGAAGACTGTTGCAAGCATGAAGGTGTTGTCATTGATGTCAAAAAAATTTCTACTGGCTAGTGTTGTCATTAATGTCAACTATATGTTGAGGAAGTTTATTGCATATGGAGGATATTAAGAAAATTGTGAAAAAGAGGAAAACAAGTTGTTGTAGGTTGTGCATGTGTAGTTGAGATATTGAGGAAGTGAACTGTGAGTACATGGAGCTATCTTTTTTTTGCAGTTTCTAAAAATAAGGTGGAATGAAGTAATGAGTTGAGATGATGTCTCTAGTTTCCAAGTGCTTTTGAGAAAATTTGATAAACAGAGTAAAATGTGTTATGCAAGTGGTTAGAGTGTGCTCCAGTATTATGCTTTGTGTTTCTTCTGTATTGATGTTATGCCTATGCGGATCTCACAAGTTATTCAAGGTTTTCAGAGGTTTCTATATTCAAAATTTGGGTTTCTGGATCGTTGTAGAGTGCGAAATATTTTTCACGAGTGTGTGAACCAATTGTTTAGTGATGTTTTTTGTGGCCTGGGAGAAATGTATTTTCTTTGCATTTCTTTGCTATTTGGCTTTAGGTCATGCGGATTTGGGAAGTTTCTTACAATGCTTGTATCTTTTTGTATTCAAGATTTTACTTGATTTGGTGCAATACATAGTGAGTTTCATTTATCAATATGTGGATAAGGTTTACCAATTGTTTTGAGTTGAAGTATTTGTATGATGCGAGTTTGGATGAGGTTTTTGATGAATCTTAAGTATTTCATGGATTATTCTAGATCGTGCTCAAGTGAATCTTGTTGTCCGAAAGTTTCGGATTGATTTAAGGAAGCATGTACTTAATGATCATAGTGTTTAGCATCGGTATTGGTCGACCTTGTGTTAACACTACATGTGAGGCTTGTGAAAGCATGTTGAGGTGTGTTGGGATCTATTTGGGTTCTAATTAAGGATTTATGTAGGTCGCCCTCCTTCCTATCCACTGCAAGAATGTTTAGGTGCCAGCCTATTTTGAATTTGTAAGTGTAACTGATAGTTGTCGACATTGGAGAAGGTTTTTGAGGATGAGGTTGATATAAATAAGTGTAATGATGTTGTGAAATGCAAGAGAGAGAAGAAAGATAGATGTCAAATCGATGCAAGTGATGTTTGTGATGCAAATTTGAGTAGAGCAATGTGAATTTCAGCGTTAGGGTTCCTGAAGGCAGTGAGCTTGAAGGCTTCCAAAATATTTCATGCAAGACTACAGATGTGTGCGAGCAATTGCGGTGGATTCATTGTTGCATTGAGAAGTATTCTCTGTGTAACATAATTTCTCTTCTATAATCTTGTATTCTTTCTATGGCTATGAGCCTTGGCTGTGAGCCTTTTTGGATAGTGTGTCCTATTCTAGCAGTGATCCCTTTTGTACCGGTTAAATGCTATTACTTATATTGTGAGCTAATCCTCATCGTGGTTTTTCCCTCATTGGGTTTTCCACATAATTCTGGTGTTCACTTGTGTATAGTGTTATGATTTCAGTTTTTGTTATCTATATTTCATGTTTAATCATAGTAACAGAATAAGGGTTTAATGAATGCATGCGGATCTAATCATTGTTGAGGGTTTTGAAGGTTTAACTTGCTACAACTGATTCACCCCCTCTTAGTTGTATTGTTCATTTCAACAAATACAAGTCCATACTTTGCTACTTTTTATTTGAATATTGATAACTTACCCTATTGACTTCATGATTTTGAACTCCATGTTTGATCAATGACTTAAATACATAACTCTGTTAGATTTTCTATTGCAAGTGATCAATATGTTGGTGCTAAAAACATTCTCTACAATCCTAGAATACTTTTGATAAAAGTAACCTGGAAGGAAGCAAGTCATGCTATGAAATAAAGTAGGCTTTATAATAAAAACACAAGTAATTTGGCCAACTAACAAAAGTGTGAAACTCTCTTAATCTTATGGCTCTACTTAGGCCAAGGAGGTCATTCTTAGAGACCATGTAGGATAGTATTTAAAAATTAGGTAATCAAACAACTTAACTGCACCCTATGGAAAAGTATACTCTAAAGGACTGTTCTAGCTAACTATCCCTTAGATTGACTTATCAGTCTTTTATAACATAGATCTCTAAACAAATCAATCACTATTAAGTTAAAATACAACCATAGATGCAAAACCATATTTATATCCCAAGTATAAAACCCTTTGAACAATCTCATACTTCATATGTAACCTGAAAACCTAGAATGTGCATACAGCTTCAAAGGACATGCAAACAAATGTACTTGCTCTCAAAATAAGGATTTGGAAAATTAAGGATTTGCAAAAAAATGCAAGATGTTAAGATAAGAGGCAAATAAATTTCTTTCCCAATTCATAAATCAATAGATTATACATATATATGTGTATATGTTTGAGTGTGTATTTTTGTGTGTATGTGTGTGTATGTGTGTATGTATGTGTTTATGTATGTATGTGTGTTTATGTGTTTGTGTATGCGTGTATGTGTGTTTGTGTGTGTGTGTATGTATGTATGTATGTATGTATGTATGTATGTATGTATGTATGTATGTATGTATGTATGTACGTACGTATGTATGTATGTATGTATGTATGTATGTACGAATGTATATGTACACAGTATACATATATTACATATGTGTGGGTAGCCTTTATTGATAAGTGAACTAAGCATGGATCAATATGAACTATTGAAAGTTTTAAGAGTTTGATTATTTTATTAGATTTTTTGACTATCATATATTTAGTTATTCATTGATGTTTTTTTGCTAGAGTGTTTCTAAATAAATCAATAGCTTGTCATTAGTCTTTTGGCTTTATACTATTTAACTTGCATTGTTCACCATTATGCAAAATTAAAAATAGGTGTCCTCTAGCATCTTGCTCCTACACATGGCTAGAGATCAAGTATGGATCTATAACATGTTGGTTCATCCTCCCATGATCCGATGGACATTCTTGTGAAATAACTCATACTAACACTTCTTCTCCCACTATACCTCTATTTATTTCATTTTACATTTATTATATCCCACAAAATAATTATCATGAACCATTGTACCATCCATGGTCATCCTTGTGATGAAATCTTTATTCATTTAACAACTCAATATAACATTTGCAAGGATTTTTATAAGATCGTAGATTGTATCAAGATAGTTACACACATCTAGGTATTTATTTTAAGTGACTAACAATGTCCTTATTTCTATATTGGGATTTATAATATTGCCTCTTCAAGTTGGTAAAATTTTATTTCATAGCATTCCATCTTCTAATATGTTTTCCATGTTACTCAAAAGGCCTTGATTACAATAGTTAAAGGTAGTTCCTTCTATGTCAATCAATATTTGAAGTATGATCATGGAGATGTAATTTTGAAAGTAAAGACAAATGTATATGTACTCATTTTTAAGTCAAGTCATTTCAAACTTGATAACTATATAGAAACTCTAACTAAAGTTCTTTGTGATCTTAAGGACAAGGAGCCTCACATGGAAACTCCTAATGAAGCTCTTAAGTATAAGCTCCAAGATTGGTTCAAAATTTATATTTGTGCATTATAGAAAAGGAACCAAGAAAAAATTTAAAAAATAGACAAGGAGCACATGAATCCCTCTTCATTGCCTCAAGGCTTATCTAGAGAAAAATTAACCTTCAATTCTTTTCCTCCCCATAAGTAAAGCAAGAGTAACTTATTTCTCATCCTTCATATATACCAAAGCAAAGAAAGAATCATCCCTATCCTCCAAGGAGGAACAAGAAAGTAAGATTTGGCAATCCCATTATCACTTCTTCTAATGGTACCACCTCTATATGGGTCCTAAAGAAAAATGAAAATACTTCAAAGGCACAAACATATTCTACTCCAAAAGTGCAAGGACAAAAAAAAATGGCGCCACATTCATTCCTCATATATATCAAGTACATTCACCAAAAATGACACATCATATTCATATTCATTTACTTAAGAAGCATTACAAACCTCATAATTGGGATGAATATTATTTATTGGAAGATGGTCCTTCCATTACTTTTGGTTGAGATTTAGAGTTTTCATTCTCAACATATTTATCAAATGTATTATTTTTATGATGTCTCCCACTTTGAAGGGCACCAACCTTTATGGCATTGACCACTATTCTACTATATTGATGAGATATATTTCCATGATTAGTCCATATGATTTCAATGCTTATGATTATTCCTGTTATACTTTGCTAATATGATATTTTTTGAAGATGATTATTAGATTATGCATGATTACCATGCTCACACCTTGTGACTCTAGTCTTATTCACATTATATGCTAATATGAAGTCATTTATGTTACCTTGTTTTAGGATGATTAAACTTCCCTAAAAAAGTTTATCATGATTTAATAACTCACATGCCTATATGTTCTAACATAATCCCTTGTCCAACATTCATGATTGCTTCCATGACACTAAATTTGGGGTTAATACTAGAGGTATATTGCTACCTATCATTATATGCTTTCATGAACATACCTTTAGTATTGTTGGAATATTACATCAATAGTTAGTATTACATAATTAGTTTGTAGTTTATATTAGATTAAATAAATAAATTAGAATGTTAGTTAGTTGATAAATAAATAAGTTAGTTGTTAGTTTTGGGAATTTTTTTCCATAGGAGGTTATTCATAGGAAATGCAAGGCTATATTACCTAATGCAATGTAATGAAAATTATCTCGAAGAATTCAATAATATATTATTATGTATTGTTCTTTATCTACAACAATGGTTTGATTTGATTGAGTGATTTCTCTATCATTTTTCCACATCTTATGGTGTCACATGATGCTATTCTCACATTCCTTATACATTGTTATTGAGCTCTCTAAGATTAAATTAATTTAAAAATATTTTTCTACTCCCCTCCAAATTAATTGCATTATTTAAGGGGGCATATAAGGTCACTAAATTTCTTTACTTAAGTAAGATTATAGCAACCATCACAGAATCAAATATTATTTCAAATAGTACCACATTACTTTTCCTATCCCAAGGCAATATCTAGTAGTTTGTTTCCTTATGTAATATCGTGTTCCACCTTAAGCAAAATATCTCTCATCCCTTTCCTATTTTTTTTTTTAATAATTAACAACATGGTTTTGTTTTAAATGCCTAAATGATGTTATCCATTGAATTGTTTTCTTCTATTTTTCAAGTTTCCAAGGTGGATCACTCATTCCAAAGAGGTGTGTTTCAAAAAGTGACATATTTATCCTTTTTATGAGTTGTTTAAATAAATTTACTATGATAGCTACTTGATTTTATTTTGACACACATTCTCATGATAGTTCACATGTAAATCAAAGTAGGAGTGAAATTTAATAGTTAAAATTACATATATTGCACTTTTCCCCTTCGTTTTGGATTCTCTTTAGTTAGGTTATCTTTATAAAATGAAATGCATATAAATAACACAATTTATCCTAATGATTGGTACATGGTCCAAGCCCTACCTCTCTCCATCTCCACTCACTCTTAATGGTTTGGTCCTAGTCTTGAAACTTATCTATTTCCTACCTTGGGTCAAATCTATGATTTACCAAAATGACCTAGGTCAAATCTATATTTTATAATTAATTAAAATATTTTTTTAAATAAATTTATTAAATTTAAATTATATTTGTTAAGTGTTTAAAATAGATTTAAAAATTAATCAAATAGTTATATATAATGTTTTATAAATAAATAAATAAAATCGTATTTAAAAATAAATTAATTTTATAAAAAAATCAATTGTAAGTATGGGAGCTTTTGTGTATTAAATTTTTATTTCATAAAAGATCTATTTTATTTTTATAATTATTATTTTTAATTGAAAATAAAAATATAATATCTTATTTATTGAGGTTTCTATTTTTTAAGACATGATTGAATTAGATTCTATTTTTATTAATTATGAAGAATTGATTTTGACAATTTAATTAAAAAAAATTAAATAATTTTGAACTAATTTTCTTTGTTGATAACAATTTAACTTATTTTAACTGTTTAACTGAATACAACTTCAATTTACTTTTCTTTAATTTAAATATATACTACTTCAAATGACAAAAACACAACATTTATAAATTCAACTATTTTTTATTTTATTTTTTAAAAATCCGCTCAAAAAAAACAGCATGCTTAAATAATGGCTAGGCTTAATGAGGTCAACTCAGTATAGAAAAGCAAGCAGAGAGAGAGAGAATGAGGTCCGTTACTTACCCTCCACTTGTATTCTTCCACCCTGAGCGAGAACAGATGTTTTCAAGAGCATCCTTCCATCCGTCGACCTCTTCTCTTTGGTATCGAACTGAATGCCCATAAAGTTTCAGACATGGACACATCTGTTGAAGGCCATACTTCCACCACTCAATCTCTTCTCTTTCGCATTGATCTGAATGGCTATAATGTTTTAGAAATGCTTTCCTGTACGGACTGGGGTCTCCTTGAGGATATCTAACGTGAGTTGGATCCACGTCATAGAAGAGGGGAATGATCAAGCCCTGGGTGTTCACCATTGTGGCGGCCTCCTTCAGACACCAGACAGAGTCTGCATAACCTTTTGAAAATATAGGAATGCGTATGACACTACTCTCGATCGCTCTTTCCAAACTCGGCCAAATCAGATCTCCCTTTTTCAATCTCTCGTCGTCCTTATACACATGCAGTCCTGCAGCAGTGAGAGCTTCAAAGAGACGATCAACCAGAGTATTTCTCACATCTTCTCCCCTGAAACTCAGAAACACATGATACTCCTTATCGTTTCGAAAAGGAATTTTGGTTGCGGGAGGCGTGTATTCTGCCATCTTGAGAGTTGCAACTGAAAAAGAATGACAGAGAGGATTGAACCCAAACAACTCTGAAGAACTCGAAACAAAAACTCTGAAGAAGTGGAACTCCTATCACACATTCCGGTGCTAGGCAATTCTCTTTGTATATAGCCGATTCCCCACTTCACAGCTGTTTCCAATCCAATCATGTTTACCTACTTCGAAATTGTTTAATTAAATTATTTTCTGACCCAGTCGGTCAAGTTTTTGTTATGTTCAATGACAGCCAAGTTTTTTTATTATTCCACCACTCATGTTAACTTCCTGTTATCTTCAATGAGTTTTTTTATTAATTTAGCGGCCGGCAATATCTTCAAAAAAGATCTCTTCACGTGGTTGACAGAGAGTGACGGCAAACGGGACCACTTTTATTGAATTTTCTTCTCCATCATCTCTATTTTTTCTAATATTCTTTTCGGTATTTTTGCATGGGATGCGAAATTCAAAATGTAACAAAACGTAGACACAAGCAATGCACAAGGAAAAATAAAAATAAAAATATCACTTAAAATAATAAAAGTCTCATTTATCTTGAATATCATTGGTTCGATGTTTTGGACTATTATGGATTTTAGCTAAACTTAAAAAAAAAATTAATAGCTTTGTATTAATTGAATATGAACTTTGAGAAATATGAATAAAAATAAAACGACAATAAATAATAAATTTGTAATGATAGATACCAAATAAAAATACCATAGTGCAATTGATGATAAGATTTAGTATTATTTTTAATTGCAGATCCAATAAGGATTATGGCATCCTGTTACTCTTAACCATTTGATAATATGTTTGTTTGTGTTGATATCTTCAAATTATGTTTTCACCTTTGAAAAAGAGTTTTTAACACTCGATAAGGTTTTCAAAACTTTAATCTTGTCAAAAGTGTTAGAAAGGCCTTATTATTTTGCCAAGTCCACATTGCATGTGTTTGGAGAGATTTTTGTTAATGAAAAGTTTGAGTTTCATTAGAAGAGGTCGACCACTTTAAGGTTTCCTCTTGCTTTGGGTCTCTTATCTTGTGTTTGTAGATTTTCACGATAGCCAGGAGAATCAACAAGCTTTAATGGAGGACTCAAGTGAGAGATTGTTGGTTTTTAATGATCTTGTTTTCAATTATTGAAAGAGAAATGCATGCCATGTATATAGTTGTTGTTGCCTTTTTCAATGCCTTGAAAAGTTGTGATAGGGGAGTTGCTTGTATGGAAACATCCACGATGAAAAGAAAATGTGTCAAAATGGTTGAAGGAGCCCCAAGGGTTGTTATTTCTAGCTCATGCAGAAATATACATGTGGATTTTCAAGACCAAAGAAAGTCTTCTATTTCTTTGGTTTTATTTCCATTATCTTGATTTGTTCGTACTCACCATTATAGAATGCATTTTAATGAGAATCCTATTGTACTTGTTGGGAAGATGCATTCATGATAGCTTGCATGAGATTTGCATACTGATAATACAATAGAGACATTCTATGACAGTTATTCTAAGGTTTATTCAAAGGAGGAGACAAAGATATGATAGAAGGTTGATGGAGAAGGCTCTATGTTTGATTATTAAAGTCCATGTTATTGTTAAAACCTCATAAAAATCCATACCAAGTATTATTTTTTTCCTACCTAGGAATGGGTTTTCTTGAGTACTGTCCAAATTATTGATACCCTAGCTTAGTAATAAACCCTTCATGAAGTGCACATGTTGCCCTAAATATCAATACAGATGATTGCAAAGGTAGGTATGACAATCAATAAGGAAAGAAATATCAGCAAAATCATAGAATATCAAAAGTACAATTAGATAAGGTGTTCAAAAGCAAAGTCATTAAGAGAGTTTATCACAAGTTTTTTTTTAATTTGGCATACACTTTATTTTGTTGTGTTTCACTCTCAAAGACAAAATGGGAAATACAAGGTATGCAAACCCCTATCAAAACTATTAAACCCTTGTAAATATTTTTTGATACTATCACACTTACTTCCTTTGGCCCTTTGGACTATCAAAGATAGAGATGATAGTTAGGAGCCATGCATGTAAGGGAAGTTTTTTAAACCCAAGTGTTGGTTATCCAAAACTCACATGGTAGTGTTGTTAAGCAAGTGATATAATGGATGGACCTATGTAATGCTAAGACCTTTGTCAAGCTTTAGAAAATACAGTGTGAAGTCTCCCTGTCATGCATAAACCTAAAAGTATCCATAGATGTGATAAAATCAATGCACTTGGCAAGTAAGTATGATCAAAAGACTTTCAAAGTGAAGGGTTCACTTGGATTGCATGTCGAAGAAACACAATCAACAAGAAATCAATATATAGTCAAAAGAAAAAGAGAGTAGTCCTTTATGGTGTGAAGTAGAGTCTAAGAGATTACAATAATGAGGATCTAAAAGTGCTTATGAGAATATTTTAGAGTTTTGCACTAGTGAAAAGTAGTATGGAGGTATTTAAGTGATAGTCACAAGGGTTTCATCTTAGTTTGGTGCAAAGATAAAAGGTTGTGATTTTCTATAACTAATGGTATATATTTATGTCTTCTACTTGTGTCTCATCGTCAACCAAATGTTAAACCTACGTCAAAATCCTATCAAGAGGACCTATGAATTGTTAAATCTCTAAGCCTTGTCCTCCATTGTTGTTCATAGTGCTAATAAGAACTCAAGTCATAGTCATCATGGGGTCTTCAAGATAGCGCATTGAAAGGAAATGAATAAGTTTAAGAGGGGCCTTCATACACAAGGAGTGGAATAAGTCTAATAGGAGTACCAAGAATACATGTAGGCAACTATAAGAAAGGTGGAGTCTATCAAATGACAAAAATGATTAAATCAGTGACCTAAACAAGTCTTTTCGGTATTTTTGTTTTCTTTTATCCTTTCCATTTTCACATGGAATGCGAAATTCAAAAGGTAACAAAACGTAAATTACAAAATGTAGACACAAGCAATGCACGATGAAAAATAAAAATATATATTAGTTAATAAAAATTAAAATATCACTTAAAATAATAAAAGTGTCATTTATCTTAAATATCATTGATTCAATATTTTGGACTATTATTATAGATTTTAGCTAAACTTAAAAATTAATAACTTTGTATTAATTGAATATAAACTTTGAGAAATATTAATACAAAAATAAAACAACAATATATAATAAATTTGTGATGATAGATAGCAAATCAAAATACCATAGTGCAATTGATGATAAGATTTATTATTATTTTTAATTGCAAATCCAATAAGAATTATGGCAACCTGTTACTCTCAACCATTTGATAAAATGTTTGTTTATGTTGACATATTCAAATTATGTTTTCACCTTTGAAAAAGAGTTTTTAACAATCAATAATGTTCTCAAAACTTTAATCTTGTCAAAAGTGTTAAAAAGGCCTTATTATTCTACCAAGTCCACATTGTGTGTGTTTGGAGAGGTTTTTGTTAATGAAAAGTTTGAGTTTCATTAGAAGAGGTCGACCACTTTAAGGTTTCCTCTTGATTTGGGTCTCTTTTCTTGTGATTGTTGCTTTTCACAATAGCCAGGAGTATCAACAAGCTTTAATGGAGGACTCAAGTGAGTGACTGTTGGTTTTTAATGATCTTGTTTTCAGTTAATGAAAGTGAAATGCATGCCATGTATATAGTTGTTGTTGCCTTTTTCAATGCCTTGAAAAGATGTGATAGGGGAGTTGCTTGTATGGA
The DNA here is from genome assembly GCA_007115665.2 of Sequoiadendron giganteum. Taxonomy (NCBI): domain Eukaryota; kingdom Viridiplantae; phylum Streptophyta; class Pinopsida; order Cupressales; family Cupressaceae; genus Sequoiadendron; species Sequoiadendron giganteum. The sequence continues at coordinate 165,315,380 of CM021101.1, forward strand.
AACGTCTAGGATGAAAAGAAAATGTGTCAAAATGGTTGAAGGAGCCCCAAGGGTTCTTATTTCTAACTCATGCAAAAATACACATGTGGATTTTCAAGATTAGAGAAAGTTTTCTATTTCTTTGGTTTTATTTCCATTATCTTAATTTGTTTGTACTGACCATTATAGAATGCATTTTAATGAGAATCCTATTGTAATTGTTGGGAAGATGCATTCATGATAGCTTGCAAGAGATTTGCATATTGATAATACAATAGAGACATTTTATGATAGTCATTCTAAGGTTTATTCAAAGGAGGAGACAAAGATCTGATAGAAGGTTGATGGAGGAGGCTCTATGTTTGATTATTGAATCCCTTGTTATTGTTAAAACCCTCATAAAAATCCATACCAAGTACTCTCTTTTTCCTACCTAGGAATGGGTTTTCTTAATCATTGCCAAAATTATTGATACCCTAGCCTAGTAATAAACCCTCTGTGAAGTGTACATGTTACCCTAGATGTTAGTAAAGATGGTTGTGAAGGTAGGTATGACAATCAATAAGTAAAGAAATAGTAGCAAAATCATGGAATATCGAAAGGACAATTAGATAAGGTGTTCAAAAGCAAAGTCATTAAGAGAGTTTATCACAAGTTTGTTTTTATTTGGCACACACTTTATTTTGTTGTGTTTCACTCACAAAGACAAAATGAGAAATACAAGGTATACAAGTTCCCCTATCAAAACTATTAAACCATTTGTAAATATTTTTTGATACTATCACACTTACTTCCTTTCACCCTTTGGACTATTAAAGGTAGAGATTATAGTTAGGAGCCATGCATGTAAGGGAAGTGTTTTAAACCCTTGCTGGTTATCCAAAACTTACATGGTAGTGTTGTTAAGCAAGTGATATAATTGATGGTTCTATGTAATGTTAAGACCTTTTTCAAGCTTTAGAAAATACATTGTGAAGTCTCCCTATCATGCATAAACCTGAAAGTATCCATAGATGTGATAAAATCAATGCACCTGGAAAGTAAGCATGATCAAAAGACTTTGAAAGTGACGGGTTCACTTGGATTGCATGTTGAAGAAACACAATCAACAAGAAACCAATATATAGTCAAAAGACAGAGAGAGTAGTCATGTATGGTGTCAAGTAGAGAAGAGATTACAATAATGATGATCTAAAAGTGCTTATGAGAATATTTTATAGTTTTGCACCAGATAAAAGTAGTATGGAGGTATTTAAGTGACAGTCACAAGGGTTTCATCTCAGTTTGGTACAAAGATAAAAGGTTGTGATATTCTATAACTAATGGCATATATCTATTTCATCTACTTGTGTATCATTGTCAACCAAATGTTAAACCTTCGTCAAAATCCTATCAAGAGGACCTATGAATTGTTAAATATCTAAGCCTTGTCTTCCATTGTTGTTCATAGTGATAATAAGAACTCAATCATAGTCATCATGGGGTCTTCAAGATAGTGCATTGAAAGTAAATGAATAAGTTTAAGAGGGGCCTTCATACACAAGGAGTGGAATAAGTCTAATAGGAGTACCAAGAATACATGTAGGCATCTAGAAGAAAGGTGGAGTCTTTCAAATGAAAAAAATGATTAAATTAGTGACCTAAATGTGTCTTAAGTGGCAGGGAACACTAAAATAGGTGCTTGAAGATATATGATGTGTCAAGTATACCTGATATGCATGCATGGAATAGTGAACAAGTCTTTCAAGTCACTAATGTGAATCAAAAAACATGTCTAAAGGAGTCTTTTGAGGAGTTCAATGATAGAGAATCACGAAATAAGTGTAATTGACAAGTTAGATAACTAACAATGGACGGTTGAAGGTGCATCTAAAATAGTTTGATCAATGTCTAAGTGATGAAAGTGGATAAATCAATCACTTGAACATGTTTGATTAAGGTTTCAAGTGGCAAAACAATGAGAGAAAAGTTTCTAGAAAATCTAGAAAGAGATTTTTAATGGAAAAATGCATGTTGAAAGTAATTAGAATTGACATTCATAGGAAAAATTAGACCATGGAAGATAATTAATGGTTAGTGAAGACACAAAGATAAAGAAAGTCCAAAGATCTCAAACACAAAGAAGACAACAAGTAGCACATGAAGCCCAAAATTTTAAGAAGTTAAAACCTTTTGAAGGTCTTTAAAATAGTGATAAGAAGATAACAATCCTATGAGGAGATAAAGAGTACAAGATATAGTCAAGAGCACCTCGTAAATAGAAGCCATAAGATTGCCTAAGTGATTGGTTTACAATGAAGTAAAGTTCCAAATATTTAACATGGTGAATGTAGTATGACAGGGAAAAGAACTCTTATTTAAACGGTCCTAATCGGGAAACCTGTAAAGACAATAAAGGTTTAGCATGCTTAATAGCTAGGCGGTATAAGATGCAAATAAAGCATAATAATGGTGCATTTTTTGAAGACATCAAAAGTACTATGATAGAGGTATGTGAGGAAATGAAAGCTAGTATTAGAGGCCATGCTAGAATCATGTGCATAAAGAAAGTGAGTTCAATATCAATGTGGGTTCAAATCGGAGGGATAAAGAGTTTATTTTAAAATATTAAGAAAAAATGTATGAAGAAGCCACTGAATAAGAGTCTACGATAGTCAAAGAAAAATTATGACAAAGTTCATGAATGATGGTTATAGAGTCAAGAATAAATAGTTGTTATAATTCACAATAATCGTTAATATAGTGTCATAGATGTGTCAAAGAAAATCCTCTTTTTCTTTTTCTCTTGAAAAGAACTATCAAATGGCAAAGGCACTATCAAGCAAGTACAAAAGACAGTGATTTTGTTTGTTACGGATAGAGATGATAGACCTAATAGAAAACTAAACATAACAGAAACCTAAAGTTTGGAAAACATAATCATATCAACCTAAAGTACAATCATAAAAGAATGAAGGAGGTTTGAATTTATTGTAACAATGAAGAAAGGATATTAAAGACACGAGACAAGTTTCAATTATTATCCCTAAAAGATCTCTTATGCCCTCTTAGGGATTTTAGCCATTTCAAACTCTCATTCACATGTCGTATAAACATGATTGATATAAATTATGATATTTGGAGGACTAATGAGCAATTGAGGATATCTAGGGGTATTTTGCTGAGTTGTGCAATATATTGAGCTAATATAGGGTAGTTTGACCCAGTTTGGGACATCTACAAGCATCTAGGAGTTGTTCAAGGAGCTTTTAGTAGATGGATAAGGTCAAGAAAATAATATTTCTTTATTCAACCACTTGCAATCAATATTTTCAAGGAGCATGTAAATAGGGACAAGTCAACTAGGTGACCAAGAGGTTTGACCCAACAAACTGAATTAAACGCTTATCATTTTATCCTCATAACATGTTACTAATGTTTAGCAAGCTATTGGATAGCATAAAGGAAGGCCTAAAGGTAGATTTTAGTTGAGTTCTAACTACTTTAGACTTAGGTTTGTAACTAAAATAGGCCAGTTCTTTCAAGCTACAATTTTTGTAACTCAAATTCGGCTTCAAGCTAAGGACAATAATGAAACTTTATATTTCATGAATAGGAAAGCATTTCCAGACTTGTACTTGTTGAACACAAAGATGTGCTAAGAGGGGGGGTGAATCAACATATATTAAAACTTGACTAAACCCATTTGCAGATTAACAACACATCACAATAATTGAAAAAGAACAAAAAATAACACATGCATCACATGAAGACACCAAAATTTTTACGTGGAAAACCCAATGAGGGAAAGACCACAGTGAGGATTAACTCACAATATATGTAGCTCAGTTCTAATAACAATTACAATGTTTAAGGCGCATTGCTTATGGACTTGCAAATTGAGGTATATAGCCTTAAAGAAAGATACAATGGACCCAATGAGACTCACTATCTCAGAGTAGGATACATGAAACTTAGAATGATAAAAATGAATGTGAACTGCTTTGAAGAAGCATCTAACATATGTTGATGATGAAATCACTATTTCACACAATTATCCCTTCACATTGATTTTAGACACTTCATCTTTTGTATTTTTCTCTATCACCAATCACAATCAATCATCATATTCAAAAATAACTTTGGCCTTATATATATATATATATATATCCTTTGCATCAACACAAAACTCCAATAATGTCAAGTCCAAGATGACTATTGGATGAAACGATTGATATTGTATGTGTCGGCCTCAAAACACATCCAAAATAAAAGAGATTTAGTTGTGGATCATCATACACTATGTCAGGACCCAAATGCATCACACCACATTCTTCAAGACAAGATTAATTGATCAAGATCAACCATAGAGAACGAAACAAGTCACATCGGCCCAAGTAACTAGTATCAATACCATCAACATTGTCATTGTTTGACTTCACATCCGGGGAGATACCAAAATCATCATGTGGACTAATATGTAGGCATTGTAGACCATGAAAATAATGAAATCAACCTTTTCTTGAAGTATTTGATCATAAATTTTTGGCACAAGAGGAGAAACCTGCTGAATATGCAAAAATAGAGCAATCTGAATAGACTATAGCACATTGTTATTCAAAAATTGAACTTGTGAACCATCACAAAACATGATATTGCTAAGTAGTATATTATGACCACTAATGAACATGTTCATAGAACCGTAAGACCAACACTTCAAATCCGAAGGAATGCAAATCAATTCAGTAAGCCTTTATTAGCATAGTACTCTGTCAAAGCATAGACTGTAACATTGTTACTTGTAACATTCATTGTAGAAGGTGTGATGAATTAATTTCTTGGATATAGAACCTTCATAACTTGACCCACATATCATCTAAACTACAAGACATAAACTTACACAATGGAAAGATGTGAACCAAAAAATCATGACTCTACCTTAGAGTCTCCACTATGTATGCCTTAGTCAAATTTCTACAACATATATTTTTGTGTGGTACATCAAACTAAGATTATATCAATGTAGACATATTATGGACATATTAGAACATGATTATCATCCTCCACAACAAACTTAGTTAACATACTGATCATTATTCTTCTTTGTACAACTCTGCAAACTTGCTCCAACTGATATCACAACATAACAACTATCTCTAAAGAGTGTGCATACTTCAACATCACATCTAACATCAATGGAAGTCCATATTGGGTTGACATCAATGAAAACACATATTGCCAATAGTACTACTATAAGTTCACCCTATTATCAATAAAGAAAGTAGTTTTTTCCATCTCTAATTTGTATCTAATGTGCAATAATAAATTATGAATATGGTTTTTATGATTTATACTTAGTCCTTGAATTTTATGTCTCATTCTCTACCACCTCTCTATAAGAAGTATACATATTCTATGTAGATTATGAGTTGTGTTACTAATTGAAACAACTTTTTGTATGAAAACATTTGATTTACTTCCTAGAGTTGCCAAGTTCCAACCTTCTTATGAGGAACTCATGCATGAATATGATTGAAAACTTGAGTTGTGCATAGTATATCTGGTTGGTTGAACAAATTGTGTGTCAATGATAAGTATAGGTCTCTAAAAAAATTTGGTGCATCACCTTTATAGATCGTACGTTTCATTTTAAATCATTTCTCTATCCTTTTACTCAAACAAAGAAATAGCTTAGCTTAGTTTTGCTTAGTTTCAAAAACGAATTTTGGTTGTGAGAGGCTTATATTCTACCATCTTGAGAGTTGCAATTGAAAAAGAATGACAGAGAGGACTGAACCCAAACAACTATGAAGAACTCGAATCAAAAACTCTGAAGAATTCGAACTCCTATCACACATTTCGGTGCTACGCAATTCTCTTTGTATAAAGCCAACTTAAGCTGTACGTGTATACAAGAGAGATCCCACTTTACAACTGTTTCCAATCCAATCATACGTACATCTAAATTGTTTTATTAAATAATTTTCTCCCCCAGTCAGTCAATGTTTTTTTTTATGTTCAACGACAACCAAGTTTTTTAATCCCACCAATCAGTCAATGTCTTCGTTATCTTCAATGAGTGCGAGTACAGTCCATCAAGTATTAATTTAGTGGCCGAAAATATCTTTAAAAAATATCTCTTCACGTGGTTGACAGAGAGACACAGCAAACAGGACCACTTCTATTGAATTTTCTTCTCCATCATCTGTAGTTTTTTTCTAATATTCTTTTCGGTATATTTGTTTTCTTTTATCCTTTCCATTTTTGCATGGGATGTGAAATTCAAAAGGTAACAATGTGATTGTAAATTACAAAACGTAGACCACAAGCAATGCACAAGGAAAAATAAAATATATATATTTAATAAAAAATTAAACTAGCAATTGCATCTTGGTGTGTAATGGGTATGTCGAAGAGGTGTGGAAGGTCAATTGGGTAAGATTTTGGTCTATTTTTTTGTATACATTTATGTGGTACATGAGGTCAATTGGTAGGACCTCTAAATCAGAAAGATAATCACGCTCCATTACCAACAGTCTCATGTTATGTTGCTCATGTTGCTCAATAGAAAGGGATAGGGAGAGAGATAGGAAGATAGAGGTAGAGAGACATGGATATAACTTGAGATAGAGAGAGGAGAAAGAGGGAGATAGAGAGAGAGGGGAATGGAGTGGATAAGAGAGAGAGAGAGAGAGAGAGAGAGAGAGAGAGAGAGAGGGGTAGAGATAATGAGATATAGGAAGAGGGAGTGATAGGGATAGAAAGAGGGGGACAATGAGAGAGGGAGGGATAGAGAGAGAGGGATAGAGATAGGGAGAGATCTATAAGGAGAGAGATATAACTTGGGACAAATAGAGGGGGTGAAAGAGAAAAAAATATAGAGGGGGAGACATGGAAGGAGAGAGGAAGAGGGAGAAAGATCTTTATTTGACCCCTTAATAATTTTGATGGATTGGATCATTTAGTTGTGATAGTTTAACCAAATGATAACATCTAATTTAGGACTCCTGGAAAATTCATCGTCAACAACTCACCGCCAACAAATTAACCTCTAACAATTCATTGCCAACAATTCATCACCATGACAAATTCATCTCGCAGAAAATTCACCGCCATGAATTGCTAGTGAATTGTTGGTGACTCCCTCATAATATTATAATCTAACATAAAAAAAATACATAATCAAAAGATTTTTTCATGTATATAAAATGAATTATATTTATCTATATACCATTATTTTCCCTTTGATTAAGTATTTCAATTATTTTAATTTGGTTAAACTATTAATTATTTGTATTCATTCAAAAAAATCCCCTACCAAATATACTAGTATTTATATTTGGAATTCTAAAATGCTACGCTTTGCTCAAAAAACTGTGAAAGCTACCCCTGCTACTAATGGCAACCCTTACGACTAAGGTGACGACTCCTCAAACCATGGTAACTTGGGCATTTGCACGAGTGGGCATGAGGATCTGGGATTGCATTCACCATGTTTGGAATTCAAGGCCGCTCTATGAATGGGTGCTAAGGTTAGTGCACACTCAGTGGTGTCCCCTATATACTGCCAAAACCTTGGCTCTGAAATTTTGTCCAAGGATGGACGACAGTCTAGAAAATTTGGTGCTTGGGGTGAAGGGGCATGTCTTCAAAAACCACCACAACCGCCCCATGACCTACAACAAAGGCATGATTCATGGGCAACCAAAGGCTATGGGGCGTTAGATAAGGATAATGGGCATGATTTTAGGGAGTGTTCAACCTTGGGACACCTTGACTTTGGTCGCAGGGGTAGAATGCCCCAAAATTTCCCTTTTCAAATCTTTCCAAATGGTGTTAACCCTCTAGATGGGAATAGCAACAAGGTTTTCCCTCTACCTATTCAACTCACAAAGCGCCATTTTGAGGTTAGCCTAGATAGTTTTGCTTGTGATATAAATGACTATCTGCAAAACCATGCTCTCATCTACAAATTGGTGAAATCATGGCCTAGCTTAAGCGAATTACATTCTTAGATCACACAGAATTGGAAGGAGCACATGGAAGAGGAAATTTATATAGATATCCCTGAGCTCGAGGTTTTTTATCTTGGAATTTGACTCCACTCATTATATGGATTTAGTGTTGAAAGTTGGTCCTTGGATGTTTTAGGGAGAATGCATCTACATGTTTGCTTCCTTCGATCCTTGAATCAAGACCTTTCCATCTATATTCCTTTGGGTGGGATTACCATACTTGCCCCTGTAGTTTTGGGAATTAGACTGTTTGTCTGCCATAAGAAACGGTCTGGGTAAGTATCATTGCACTTCCAATGAAACAATCAACTATAGGAGTTCTACCTATGCACACATATGTGTATAAATGGATGATCTATCCATTGGGCTGCCTGCTGAGATCTCTCTAAAAGTGGGTAACAAATGTTAGAGACAACTAGTAGACTATGATTTTTTTTCTTTTAGATGCTAGAAATAGTCTTCAACTAATCACTTTATCCACCAATGTCAGAAAATGCAATCTCATGAAGTCAACAATCAAGAAACAATGGGAAGGACCTCTTGTTGGATTGAGGTAGATTCTCATCATTATTTTATCTCTCCTGGAACCCAAAATGGATTGACTTCTCCTCAGGCTCCTCAAGAGGTCATTTCAAAGCCAAATTCTCCTCTCTTCTCATTGGGAAAGATCCCCCTCTCGACGTCTCACATGAGGTCAATGTTAGTGGCTCCTATGTTGTCCCCTCACCATCATTGGAGAAAGCAACCATAAAAAACTGGCAATGATTTTGTGGAGGCACCAACTTCTCCCGTGATAGTTGGGATTGTTGTTGGTGAAGGTTGTGAAGACAATTCCAAATCAAAATCTTCATAACTTTCTGAATGCATTCAACATATAGATCAAGAGTGGACATAAGTTAAGAGGAAGAGGCCTCCATCAATAATAAAGCACCAAATGACACTGAGATCGTCAACAAAAAAGAAAGTTTGTGAAGAAATGAATGTTGCTTGCCTGCCCAAAGGTTGATGTGTTCCCCTTCATCCATGAAGGGGGGAAATATTACAATGTACATGTCCTTTGTGTCCATGTTAGAATGAATTGCCAAGGTCCCAGTCACAGTAGTTATTCTATTGCACCCCTATTAGTAGGGCATGCATTATCCTTTTTATTTATATTTTATTTATGGGGTACGACTCCCTTATGCCTAGCTTATAAGATAATGTATATTTAATATTTTATAAACTTATAAATTATTATTTTTTAATAATAAAATAAATATATTTATTGTAAACTTAAAGATGATTTTTTAATAAAACATAACATTATTTATTTATTTAAAATTTTGGTTTAAATAAAATAATATTTTGAATTTAAAAGTTGGTAATTAACTTGTTAATATAAATTAGTATAATTTGTAATTAAATATTAAAAAATTAATGTCAATTTAAATATTTCAATAAAATACAATATATGACCAAATTTTATTTCTCTCTATTTTTTTTAAAGAAAGATATTTAAGTTAGCAATTAACTTGTTTTAATATAAATTATTATATGTTTAATTAAATACTAATTTTTTTTTATTGTAAATTTAAATATTTCAATAAAATATGAGGTGGGGGACCTAGCTTGGTTGTCTAAAGAATCTTGTTGTAGGTAAGAGGTCATGAGATCTAGTTTCCCCAAATCATCAACACCACCATGTGTAAAATTTTAATAAAATACAAATGATTACATGACCAAAATATAAGAAAATATTTAAATAGATTGTAAATTTAAATATTTCAATAAAATACAAACTATTACATGGCCAAATTTTATTTCTCTCTAATTAATTTTTTTAAATAAAGATATTTAAGTTGATAATTAATTTGTTAATATAAATTATTATATTTTTTAATTAAATATTAAAAATTTAAATTTTTCAATAAAATACAAACCATTACATAATCAATTTTCATTTCTCTTTAATTTTTTTTTAAAGATATTAATATTCCTCAATTCAAAGGTAAATAAAATAGTTCTATAATAACATACACCAAAGATTTTAAATATGTATCAAATAAAATAATTCCCTTTAATTAAAACACCATTTTTTAAAAAATGTAATAAATAAAGCAACTCTTCATGAATAAAACACAATTTATATTTTTTAATCTTAAATACATCAATTTATAAATCTAATTCATATTAAATAAATATAAATATAAAAATTAAAAATATCTTTTAAGTAAATATATTTAAAATATCTAATTAATATTATCATCAAAAACATATTTCTTTCAATGGGGGTGACAATCTAAAGAAAATGAATAACGGAGTAGAGCAGGAGCAGGAGCGACGAAAGGGCAATGCCTCCTAGGCTAGGGTAGAGTCAAAGAACAACGAAAATACAGTCCGGAGCGAGGGCTCCCCAAGCTTTCATTAGGAAAATGAAGTAGACAAGGCGGGAAAGCAGGTATTTTTAGCAACATACATCCCCCAATGGGTATTCACGAACAGGGAATGGGTGGACAAGTGCCATTCCTCTCACCAAAGTCAAGTAGCGCCGAGGAAGGAAATCAAGCTAGGAAGAGCCCGACATGACACCCCCGAAACACCCAAGGCCAAGAATCCATGGGACAAACGGCCGAAAGTACCCAGGAAATAGGGTCGAAGGGGGCCCCCAGTAAATAGAAGCATAGATGTCTTCAGAAACATATCCTAGGCACCAAGAAAGGATTGGGCGTGAAAAGTGGACAAAAGGAAGATCCCAGTCAACAACCCCAAGGAAGAAATTTTGGAAATTGATGTCTCAGAAGAAATCAAAAATGACATCACAATACTGAAAGACTTCGCTTTTTTCTGCCGATTCATAGGGCAGTATTTGAGTAGGGCTGCGATCAAACAATGGATCCAAGAGAAATGGAAAACGGAGGTTCTAATTAGGTTCCTACCAAGAGGTTTTTTTGTTGTAGTTTTCGCCAATGAATAGTCTAAACACAAAATCACAGAGGGAGAGATGTGGTTTATGGGCGACAAACCCTTATTCATGCAACCATGGAATCAAAATCTTGACCCAGTCAAACTAAACCCTTATGATTAGGCGGCTTGGGTTAGACTTTATAACCTGCCAGTAGAATATTGGACAGAGGATTGTTTGGTAAAAATGGGTCGCTCCTTGGGAGCACTGGTAGAAATCGATATGGAAATTATGGACGACGACCTCTACAAATACGCCAGGATGCAAATTGCAGCAATAGACACTATCCCATCAAGCATCTGTCTAAAGGTGAATGGGGAGCGCTGGCTTCAGGGGATAGAGGTTAAGGTGCCAAGAACCTTCTGTATAAATTGTAGATCATGGGATCACAAGACGAAAGGCTATAGAAAATCAACAATGGACCATCATGATATGCTAGTTGAAAGGAAAAGAAAATCCTTTGCCAAAAAACCCTCCATGGAACCCTCAGAGGATACACCCTCACTATCTAACACCACAAGGGTTGACAGGGCACTGCCTTTAGGCGCACTGAATATCATTCCAGATATCACAGTCCAGATAACCAAGGAAGGCAACAATCAGGAACCCATACTTCATAAGGAGGATCAAAAATCGGCTTTGGAGGTGGAAGAAAACATGGAGGAAAGTGACGATCTGGAGTCAATAGCAAAACCAGCAGATGAATTAGACATAATAGAGGAAATATGTTTATCCCAATCTACAATCAATGACCTGGGTTTGGGAAAAACTGGCAATAAGGGCAACCCACAGGGGAGGAAGTCCTCAAAACAATTAAGGGAGGAAGAGGTAGCGACAAGGAATTATACATGCATCATAAAATTTATGAGTACGAAGGGGGGATGTCCCTCCCTTGGGAAACAATGAGGATCACCACATGGAATGTCAAGGGCCTAAAGGCTCCTGACAAAAGACACCTAGTCAGGCGGCAATTGTAGACAAGTGCAAGCAACCTAATATTCTTACAAGAAACAAAACTAGAAGGGGAAGACTGTCAAAAATTTCTAAAATATTGCCATCATTGGGAGGGCTATTTCCAAGATTCTTTAGGAGCTGCAGGAGGTTTAGGTTTTCTATGGAAAGACATGGCAGTGTCAGTTAAAATCACCCACTCATCTTCAAATTGGATGGCGGTAAGCATTTATGATCTAGAGAAAAACCATAATCTATCGGTAATCAATATTTATGGCCCAACCAAAACTGAAGACAAAGCAGCCCTCTGGGATGCTGTTATAGAATATGCTCACCCTCTTCCTAAAGATAGCCTTATCATAGGGGGAGATTTCAATGCCTTACTGGATCTTTCAGAGAAAAGTGGTGGGCTTAGAAGGGTGAATCAGTCTATAATGGACTTCAGGAACTTTGTTTCCTATGTTGGACTGTCAGATTGCCCAACAAAGAACGACACGTTCACATGGCATAACAGGCGTTTGGATTTTACAGCAATAGGAGAAAGATTAGATAGTTCTTTATACCCACTGCTTGGTTTAACTCAGAGTTACAAGTATTTGCTAACATCATCCCTAGCTCAATATCAGATCACTTCCCAGTTGAGCTATCGGTCTTTAGTGGGAAAAACTTGGAAAAAATTAGTTTCAAATTCCAAAATATGTGGTGGCGTGACCCTAACTTACTGTAAATTTTAGAAGGTTGGTGGAGGGAAGCCAAAATTACTGGGTCCACAAGTTTCAAATTAGTAAAGAAATTACAGATAATCAAGCACAAGCTCAAAGATTGGAACAAAGTAAAATTCCAGAACATCTTCAAGGAAAAGGTAGTGGTGGAATCCGAGCTAGAAAGCCTTAATGATTTCGTTATAAAAAATGGCATGAGGAATGAGGAATATCTCAAGGAAAAAGAGCTGATGGAAAAACACAAAGAGCTTTTAAAACGGGAGGAGATCTTATGGAGAGATAAGTCTTGCGAAGTTTGGCTTAAAGAAGGGGATGCCAACTCCAAATTTTTTCATGCTTCTGTTTTAGCTAAACGTGCTTCCAATAAAATAGAAGAAATTCAGGGCCTAGGTGGGACCCTTGGACGAGGAAACACCGAGGTTGGCAAGGCAGCAGTGGACTACTTCACCAACTTGTTGGTTGATCATTCCAAGCCGATTCACAGCAACAATATCCTTGAAGCTTTAGAAACTCATGTGAGCGAGGTGGACAACATAATGCTATGCGATAAGATCTCAATGGAAGAAGTCCACTGTGCACTTTTCCAAATGCACCCGAACAAAGCCCCCTGGGCCAGATGGTTTCTCTGCAAGATTCTTTCAGAACAGCTAGAGCATTATGGGGAATGATCTATGGAAAATGGTGGAAGATTTTAGAAGAACCAAAAAATTCATCAAAGATGTGAATAACTCAGTCATAGCAATAATTCCTAAAAAACTAGCCTACTCCTCTTTCAGTGATTATAGACCAATTTCTCTGTGCAATAAAATCTACAAAATATTGGCAAAAGTCTTGGCTAACAGATTAAAGAGAATACTGGGCAACATTATCTCAATCGAGCAAAATGGTTTCGTACCTGACAGAGAAATCACTGATAGCATCCTCCTTCTATCAGAGATCGTTCACTCTCTCAATTCAAGTAAACAAGCAAGCATGATCATCAAAATAGATGTAAGCAAAGCCTATGACAAAGTCAGGTGGGATTTTCTACTAGCAGTTATGAGGAAGTTAGGTTTCAATGGTCAGTGGTGTGCTCTAATAAGGCAATGCATCTCCTCAGTTCGGTTTTCAATTTCAGTCAATGGTTCACTTCAAGGCTTTTTGCAAGCTTCCAACGGGCTTAGACAAGGTGTCCCCCTATCACCTTTCCTATTTGTTATCATGGCAGAGTCCCTTAGTTGTGCAATTAAAAATAGCAGCAGGAGGTTACTCTAGTGGGGGGTGAATGTTTCCCCAAACATGGAGCCCATCACACATTCTCAGTTCGTCGGTGACACCACCCTCTTTGGGGAGGCAAGCCTAAAGGAAGCTAGAAACATCAAATGGCTATTAACAGATTATGAAGTCCAATCGGGGCAAAGCATGAACAAGGAAAAATCATGTGTTTTTTTCTTCAATACCAAAGTTTGCTTGCAACAAGCAATTACAACAACACTTGGCTACAATTCTAGCAAGCTGTCGACCAAGTTCCTTGGGATCCAAATTTTCTCAAGATGTTGTAAAGCAAAACATTGGGGGGAGGTAGTTGATAGATGTAGAAATAAGGCCATGTCGTGGAAAAATAATTGGCTCACTCTCACAGGGCGCATTACGATGGTTAAAGTTGTCTTGTCTGCTATCCCAATCTACGCCATGTCAAGCTTGAAGGCCCTAGGTAAAACAAAGTCCGATTTAGAAAGAATTCTTAAAAAATTCATATGGGAAGGTTCGAAAGGTATAAAAAAGATCCCATTAATCGGGTGGGACTTGGCATGCAAAGCAAAGGAGGATGGTGGAGCTGGGCTACACAAAGTCAAATGGAGGAACAATGCCTTGGGGGCAAAGTTGTGTTAGAAGATGGTCAAAAATTTGGACAAACCTTGGTGCCAAATTATGCAATCAAAATACTTGGATATCTCAGACAACACTAGGATTCTAACAATAGAAAATTTAAGGGGTGGATCCGCAACCTGGAACTATCTACTAAAATGCAGATCATTGGTTTCATGCCATACATCCTGGAGGATAGGCAATGGGAAAAAGGCTCTCTTCTGGTCAGATTCATGGAATGACTACAAAAGTTTGAGCGACCTCTTTGAGCTGGGACAATATGTGGATAACATACAGTCTGAGTTCAGCTCAAAGGTGGCAGACTACATCCGTTTAAGCGATGATCCGTTGGTTGGCCAATACAAATGGGTCAATTTAGACTCACTACCAATCCCCCAAGAATTGTTAGTTCTAGTGACTCAGGAAATACATAACAGGAAAGTACGCTTAAGTGTTGAGGAAGACTCCATCGTTTGGTGTGGGGCTACCTTTTGCAACTATTCAGTTAAGCTTGGATACTAGCTTCAATCTGCATAAGCAAAGGACAAATCTTGGATGGCGAGGTTGTGTTGGAAATAGGTGGTGCTACCCAAAGCCGAGGCGTTGTTATGGCTTGCAATCCACCAACGTTGTCTAACAAGAGATAGATTAAAAAGGATTGGTATCGTTGGTCCCACAAGGTGCATATTGTGTAAACAAGATGAAGAGAATGGCAATCTCCTATTCCTATCATGCCCAGTGGCAGTATCATGTTGGGACTGGTTGCAATCGTCTTTCAATTACAAAAGCTCGAGGAAATACAAGCTGAGTGAGTTCCTATCCAGCTGGCCAAACATGAACAAGTGGGGCTATTGGAAAGTGCTGTGGTCACTAGCTCCATCCTTGGTCATTTGGCACCTCTGGAAAGAACGAAATAGATGTATTTTTAAGGAAAAATCTTTAAATCGTTCCTAGTTAATCGACAAAATTTGTGCAGCCATAATTGAAACTGCAAACAACAGAATAAAAATTGGAACCAAGGAAAAATTCTCCAGGTGGGATGAGGACATTAGGAAAACTTGACATAGTAGAAATCGAGGGAGATTCCCTACTATTTATCCAAGAGATTACCGCAGGCAAAACACAATGTTGACATATCGATGCCTGGATCTCACCTATAAAGGACCTCCTAGGCAGGCTCACTGATTACACAATATCACATGCCTATAGAGAAGCAAATATGGCGACTGATTTTTTGGAAAATTGGGGTATGCAACAAGAAGAAAAGGTCATTTCGAGCTCTGCCCTCACTCAATGGCCTGGTCTGCAGGAAATCTTGGTAAATGATCTTACCTAGTGTAAAATGATTAGTCCCAGCCAAAAATCAAACCAATTGTTAGGGGTGGACTGTACTGCCCAAGACTTGTGAGCAAGCCCATCCCCTGCTCTTCCATGTGAACGTCCTTCATGTCTGATCATGAGGCTATATCAAGACCGACAGTTGGCTCACTACTTACTTCACTTCAAGCAAATTTATTCGTTGAAGAAAAAGCCTGCATTATGGTGCACCAATTCGGCCTAAGTTGTCGTTGCAACTCAGAATCGCTGGCCGATCAGTGCGTTAGACTCTTCTCTCTCTGTAATCACTAGGCACGTTTGGCGGCGGTCCAGCTGGTGAGGAAATTATTAGGGGATGACCGTCATTGTTGCGATGGCAAAGTTTTTTAGACAGTGGTCAGCTCAATCATCGACATCGTGGAATCCCCGACCAGGGCGACAGTTCTCTTCCAAGGATCCATTACTGCTATGTATGCTCAAGTCGTCGCTGGTTCCATTCTGGATCTACCAAGGGAAGGAATGGTTAGTTACCTTGCTATGTACTTCGATCCCTCCTATAGAGCCGAGCTGCACCCCTAGGACACCAACTACGACAATGAAGTAAGTAGGATGGCAGATGCCTGGGAAACGTTTCAGGCTAAGGTCAAGAACAATAATATGGGAGCCTTTGACAGGATCATGCACCAGGGCCAGTCGTGGCTGAGTGAACAGTGCTTGGAAAGGGTCATTGAACTCGGTAGATGTATGGCAGTGCTATATTTGTATCTAGTTAATTAGTTTGGCTAGTCCATCAAGGCGATCATTGGCTCTCTCAATGTACTTGGGCGCTATCCCCGTTCTTGGTAGCTCTTACCTATATATATATAAAAAAAAACATATTTCTTTCAAATATATATATTTAGAATATCTAAATAATAATTAATCATAAATCACCATAATAATATTGTACTAACCCAAAATCTATCTATGCCCAACAAATACTAAAATTAAATTAAAAATCTTTCTTTCTTTCCATTTCTTTAGTATTTCAGGTGCAAAATTATTTAATTCCCTGTGAAAGTAATTTTGCAATGCCATGTTCTTCTCTGACTGTTGTACCTGTTATTGATGGCTGCCTACTTGTTTCAAGACTATTGTAGTTGTTTCTTTCACTTCAGTATTGCTGCTACAAATTTTTTCTATGTACTTATTATTGCTTTGCTATGTACTTTTTATTGCTGTAGTAGTTTTGGGGCTCCTTGGTGTCATGGTTTGGTTGGTTCATTGTTTCTTATAGATCTTTGTCAAATTTCAGGTGTATTTTTTACTGTTGTAGTAGTCTTTGCTACTATTGTTTTGTGGTTGTAAGTTTCTTTTCCAGTTTATAACTACACTCTCCTTTTAACTTGCATTTTTATCAATAAAAAAGAAGTAATTTTGTGAATTATCAAAAATTTAAAACTAATTTTCGTCCCTACGGAAATTCATGGCAGTGGGAAAGGGCGCAAATTCCATGGTAATTTGCTCGAAATGGGAAAACGACTGTGGATACAAATAGAAAAAATTAAAACTGATGAAAAATATCAACGTCCCCAAACCTTTTAATCATCTTGCAAGATTTTTCCATCAATCTGAATCGTCCGTATCAAAAATTAGTCGAGCTTCTTTCAAATAGGTAACCTTTCAGCATAAATATCATTTAAAATAATAAAAGTGTCATTTATCTTGAATATCATTGGTTCAATGTTTTGGATTATTATTATGGATTTTAGTTAAACTTAAAAATTAATAACTTTGTATTAATTGAATATGAAATTTGAGAAATATGAATATAAAAATAAAAGATAATATATAATAAATTTGTAATGGTAGATACCAAATAAAAATACCATAGTGCAATTGATGATAAGATTTAGTATTATTTTTAATTGTAGATCCAATAAGAATTATGTTCAATGACAACCATGTTTTTTAATCCCACCAATCATGTTAACTTCTTGTTATCTCCAATGAGTGCGAGTACAGTGAATCAAGTATTAATTTAGTGGCCGACAATATCTTTAGAAAAGATCTCTTCATGTGGTTAACAAAGAGTCACAACAAATGAAACCACTTTTATTGAATTTTCTTCTCCATCATCTCTATTTTTTCTAATATGAACTTTGAGAATATGAATACAAATAACTTATCTATCTTAATATATTAATCCATATATTATATACCGAGAAATTTCATTTTCGAGGTGTATTTTTTTTGCTTTGTTTCTTTTTTGAATTTAAAAAATATGCCTCAAAAATGAAATCTCTCGACGTATAATATATAGATTAATATATTAATTAAGATAGATAAGCTAGTAGTAGCCGCAACGTGCATAGCACATTGAATACATTAATATATTTAGGGTTATGATTAGAGTTAGCATTTAGGATTAGGGGTTATATCATGGTTTGGGTTAGCATTAGGGTTAAGGTTTGGTTTAGATTTATTATTATGATTAGGGTTAAGGTTTAGTGTTAAGGTTGGGTTTATGGTCATAATTAGTGTGATAATTATGTTAGGGTTAGGGGTAGAATTATAGTTAGGGCTAGGGTTTGGATTATAATTATAACAAGTTTCAAGTTAGGAATAGGGCTTTGGTTAGTGTTAAGGGTAGGGTTGGAATTACTATTAAGGTTAGGATTATGTTTAGGGTTTACATTAATGTTCAGGTTAGGGTAAGAATTATGGTTAGGGTGAGAAAATGGGTAGGATTGGGATTATTATTATGATTATGATAGAATGGTAGAATAATATTTATGGTAGGTTTAAGTTCAAGATTAAGATTAGTGTTAATGTTAGAGTTCAAATAATGGTTAGGCTTAGGGTTTACATTATGGTTAGGATTATTCTTAGAATTAGGGTATGGGTTATAGACACACACACACACATATTTGTGACACATTTATTATTTCATATATAACCCTAACCCTAATCCTAATTTTATCCCTAACCCTAACCTGAACCCTAATCTTGACCTTATCTCTAACCCTAACCCTAATCATAATGCTAACCCAACCCTAATCCTAATTATATCTCTAACCATAACCCTAATCCCAATCCTAATCCTAACCCTAATTAATTTAATATTGGATCCACCATAACCCTAACCCTAATTAAACCATCTTAAATCTATTTGAACCCTAACCCTTATTATGTCATAACCCTAACTCTAATTGAAATTTAGCCCTAACTTTGAATGACATTGCTCCCCTCACATAAACCTCAATCATAATCCTAATTCTATCTCTAACCCTAACCCTAAATGTAATCCTGGCCCTATCTCTAACCTAACCCCAACTAATCCTAACCCTAACCCTAATTCTATCTCTAATTGTAACTTAACCCTAATCTTCACTCTATCTCTAACCAAAGCCCTAACCCTAATCATAAAAAAAATTCAACCCTAACCCTAATCCTAACACAAACCCTAACCCTAATCCTAACCCTATCTCTAACCCTAAACCTAACCCTAATCCTAATTTAGTCTCTAATCTTAACCCTTATACTGACCCTATCTCTAACCCTAACCCTGATCCTAATTTTATCCCTAACCCTAACCCTAATCCCGACCCTATCTCTAACCCTAACCCTAACCTTAATCCTAATGCTAGTTCCCAACCCTAATCCTAATTATATCTCTAACCATAACCCTAATCCCAATCCTAAACCTAACCTTACTTAATTTAATGTTGACTCCATCATAACCTTAACCCTAATTAAACTATCTTAAGTGTATTTGAACCCTAACCCTAATTGTGCCATAACTCTAACTCTAATTGAACTCTAGCCCTAACTTTGAAAGACATTTCTCCCCTCACAAAACCCTCAATCCTAATCCTAATTCTATCTCTAATCCTAACCCTAACCCTAATCTTGGCCCTATCTCTAACCTAACCCCAACTAATCCTAACCCCAACCCTAATTCTATCTCTAATTGTAACCTAACCCTAATCTTCACTCCATCTCTAACCAAAACCCTAAACCTAAACCTAATCATAACAAAAACCTCAAACCTATCCCTAATTCTATCTCTAACCCTAACGCTTGCCCTAATATTTACCCTATCTCTAACCATCACCCTAATTGTAACCCTATTTTTAATGCTAACCCCAACCCTAATCCTAATTTGATCTTTATGCCTGACCCTAACCCTAATATTAGCACTAACCCGAACCCTAATCCTAATTCTATATCTAACCCTAATCCTAACCCTAACACTAACCCTAATCCTAACCCTATCTATAACCCTAACCCTAACCCTAATCATAATCATAATCCTAACATAAACACCAACCCCAATCCTAATCCTAATTCTATCTCTAACCCTAACCCTAACCCTAACCCTAACCCTAACCTTAATCCTTACACTATCTCTAATCCTAACCCTAACCCTAACCCTAATTGTGCCATAACCCTAACTCTAATTGAACTCTAGCCCTAACTTTGAAAGATATTTCTCCCCTCACAAAACCCTCAATCCTAATCCTAATTCTATCTCTAACCCTAATCATAACCCTAATCTTGGCCTTATCTCTAACCTAACCCCAACCCTAATTCTATCTCTAATTGTAACCTAACCCTAATCTTCACTCTTTCTCTAACCAAAACCCTAACCCTAAACCTAATCATAACAAAAACCTCAACCCTAACCCTAATCCTAGCATAAACCCTAACACTGATCCTAATTTAATTTCTACCTCTAACCAAAACCCTAACCCTAAACCTAATCATAACAAAAACCTCAAACCTAAACCTAATTCTAAATATAACCCTAACCCTTACCCTATCTCTAACCATCACCCTAATCCTAATCCTAATTCTATCTCTAACCCTAACCCTAACACTAATTGCAACACTAATCCTAATTCTATTTCTAACCCTAATTGTAACCCTAATTATAATTTTCTTTAACCCTAACCCTAATCCTTACACTATCTCTAATCCTAACCCTAACCCTAACCCTAACCCTAACCCTAACCCTAATCTCAACACAAGCCACAACCCTAATCCTAATTCTATTTCTATCGGTAACTCGAACCCGAACCTGAACCTTAATCCTAACCCTATTTCTAACCCTAACCCTAACCTTAATACTAACCCTAATCCTAATTCTATCTCTAACCCTAACCCTATTCCCAATCCTAATCCTAATCCTATCTTTATGCCTAACCCTAACCCTAATCCTTACACTAATTGCAACACTAACCCTAATTCTATTTCTAACCCTAATTGTAACCCTAACTTTAATTCTATCTTTAACCCTAACCCTAACCCTAATACTTACATTATCTCTAATCCTAGCCCTAACCCTAACCTTAACCCTAATTTGAACACAAACGATAACCCTAATCCTAATTCTATTTCTATCGCTAACCCGAACCCGAGCCCTAACCCTAACCCTAATTCTAACCCTAACCCTAACCCTAACCCTAATACTGACCCTAATCCTAATTTTATCTCTAACCCTAACCCTTACCCTAATACTAACCCTAATCCTAATTCTGTCTCTAACCCTAACCCTAACCCTAATACTAACCCTAATCCTAATCCTATCTCTAACCCTAACCCTAACCCTAACCCTTACTCAAACCCCAACCCTAATTTCCTAATTCTATCTCTAACCCTAACCCTAACCCTAATCTTGACCCTATCTCTAACCATAATCCTGACACTAATCCTAATGCTAACCCAATCGTAATCCTTATTATATCGCTAACCATAACCCTAACCCAAATCCTAACCCTAACTCTAATTAATCTAATTTTGGCTCCATCATAACCCCAACCTTAACCTTAATCATAATTGAACCATCTTAAGTCTATTTGAACCCTAACCCTAATTGTGGACCATAACCTTAACTGTAATTGAACTCTAGCCTTAACTTTGAGCAACATTGTTTGCCTCACCCTAGGTGAGAGAAGATTGCTTTCTATCCATTTTTTTTCTATTCAAATTTTCTTATTTTCTTTCTCATTGTTATTTTTATGGTCTTATTGTATCCTTCACTTCAATTGAAGTGGAAGTTAATTTATTGTGAACCAAATTTGATGTTTGCGGTGGCATTTTGAATGAGATAATTAATAGCATACACTAAAATAGCTCAAATTCTAAAACATGTAAGATGCATATTCATTCTAGAGATTTTGGAGTGCATTCCTAAAAGAGCTTGAAGTTCATGTACAACATCCTATGTGAAAGGTATCATTTTTTGGACACAACCTAACAAATCTACATCAAATATAATGATTAGCTAAAATAAACTTATTTACCACTACATTGAACAACAACGAGATAGACACAAATATGAGAATACTAATGCTAAATATAAATCTCATTAATAAATTTTCCATCCCCCATGTTAGCTTGTAAGTTATCTTTGGATACAATTAGACATTGATCAACCAATACAAATAAACAATGGCAAAATTGCTTTTATGTGTAGCTAGAGATTCTTGAACATAAAAATAGAATGCCTGCCTAATCCTCATGGTAATATGAATGTACAATAAGTCTTTAAGCTGTATTTGGTGTAAAATTGACTATCCAAGATCTATAATGCCTAAGAGTTAATTATAGAAAATCTAAGAGATAAAAATGGCATACTAACAATGTTATATACAAAGAATATAATGTCCAATACAAGAGATATTGCATCTCATTTGAACATTTTATATTATTATTAATTTAAATATTAATTTTTTATTTTTATTTTAAAACTTTATAAATAATTATCTTAAATTGTTAAATATTTAATAATAATTTTATGTCACAAAATTTGTAAATAATTGATTTTTAATAAATAAATAAATATATGTATCTTGTATAAAAAGAATATTATGAATGTCACATTATAAAAGTTAAACCTAAAACAAAGCTGTAAAATGATAGAATTATACCCAAAAATTGAAAGGTATTCGTTAGATCAAAATTATTAGAGCATTGAGACCTCCACAATTTAATTTTTGGAATATAAATATTCTGACGATCTCCAAGAGCGAATTACTTCAATGTTTCAAACAGAAGACTATGGCTAGGCTTAACCAGCACACTCTAAGCGTTGACCACGCTTAGGTGGCTGGTGTGGGGCCCAATTACCTATTCCGCTTGCCAATCACTATTTCTATTTCCCCGTTCACCATTAGCATTCAAGTTGTTCATGCACAGTCTCACCGTTTCAGCACATTCAAAACCAGGTTTCCCACGCGATTGATTTTCATTTGTCACTTGCAGCCTGTGCAAAAATGCCAGCTTTGGAATGAAGTATTGACGTTCATTAAAGCATAACAAACTAGGGATTATTCAATATGCTCCGGTAGACATGTATGCAAACTATGGAAACATAGACAAGGCACAAATAACTATTTTATAGGATGCCACAAAGAAATCTGGTCTCGTGGAATGCTATGCTTGCAGAATATGGACAAAATGTGTTTTTTGAAAATGATTTATAGACTTCCAATCAGATTTAATTGGTGGGTGTAAATCAAAACTCCACAATCTTTGTCCACATCCTCCCTGCCTGTGCCAAAATGGGAGCTTTGGAACGGGATATGGACATCCATTACAACATAAAGGAAATAATTTTTTTGTCAGATGGTGTAGCTGCAACTGCCCTGGTAGACATGTATGCAAAATGTGGAAGCATAGACAAGGCACGTGAACTGTTTGACCAGATGCCTCAAAAAAATGTGATCTCATGGAATGCCATGATTGCAGGGTATGTACAAAAGGGATTTGTTGAAAAGGCTTCAGGAACTTTCAAGAAAATGCAATTGGAAAGTGTACAACCAGACTCTACAACCTTTGCCAACATCTTCCTTTCCCGTGCCAAAATGGGAGCTTTGGAACAGGGTATGGACATCCATCAAAGCATAAAGGATAGATAAATTTTTTAAGCTAAACCTGTGGTGGATGTGTGGATGTATTTTCTTGCTGCCTACAGATCAAATATGAATATAGGCTTAGGATTATTTACAACAATGCTATTTTTTATTTGGATCTTAAAAAAATGACTTGTGTTCTTTTAAGCATCTATTTAGTAGTGGACAGGTGGTGTGAGCAAATGGTAAGGAGATTGATGAAGGATAAGGAATTAACAAGCTCTATAGTTAGAGAAATTGGCTTGGGAGATGAAGGAAATTGGGTATTTTCCAGATGCACCACACTTAGTGGTGTGGAAAAGAGTGAAAAAAAATATTTCTGTACCACCATAGTGAAAAAATGTCAATTTCTTTTGATTTTCTAGACATGCTTGTTGCAAAAATTATTAGTCTTGTTGAGAACCTTTGAGTATGTGTTAATTGTAACAATGAAATGAAATTTATCTCCAACATTGTTGCGATTCCCACTTTCAACAATTAGTTTAGTTGATTTCATGAAGAGGAAATGAACTCACTCGCATAGACATTTTTCCATAGATCAATCAAAGGCCTTGTAATTCATGAGGATTAATTTCATTAATGAAGTTATTTTGAAAAGCTTTACTTATGATAAATCTTAATATATGGGTTCCTATGTTGGTTTTATTATCCTAGAATGCTTATGAAAATTCTCTAATAAAGCTTCCAACTATTTATGCCTTGCAACACCATTTCTAGTTTAAGATAAAATCATAGAACTCCTTTAGTGATGCTTGTCCTTTTGAGCCTTTATCTTAACATATTATTTGTAATGAAAGGACCATATTGTGCTTCTATTTTTTTTTTAGTTTGATTTTGTTGCCTATAGATTCCTTCATTGATATATGATCAAAGTCTTATAATTTTTTCCCTATAGTTTTTATGTGATATCTTTGTCTTGACCCTTTCTAGGTGATGTTGGGGTGTATATTAGTAAGTGGAAATTTATCCAAGTTGAGTGCTTATCTCTTAATAGGACAATGTTTTGGCCACCATCTATAACCAATCTAAGAATTTATTCAATAGACCCCCTTATTAAAAATGTTCTTGTTGTAGTGTTTTGTCTTTCAGTATACTCATCACATGCCTAAATATCTCAAACTATAGAAGTTTCTAAGTGTTAGAGGTGATTATGTCTATTTGTAGATTTTATTAGATTTGTTGGTTTCCTCTTGCTAATATTTTTCCCCTCCATTCCTTGAAACCTAGCATTTCCATTTCTTTTTGAGACCTTTGATTACTTTTCATTACCTAGGTACTTTATCATGGCTTTACCCACCCTTCCACTCCCTACTTTTTCTTTGCCTTTGGCCTTAGGATTTTAGGTCTCCATATAATAATGTACTTCTTAGGCTATAAGACTAATCAATGAACCCAAATTATTCTCCACTTACAAATTTTCATGTTTCCTCTTCTTTTGCATTGAGTATTCACCATCCTTAATTCCTAATATGAAGATTTAATTTTCCTTTAAGTCTCAAAATCTTGGGCTTTTAGTATTTTCCCTACTCATTTCCCTTAACCCACTTCCCATATCCCTTCCTCCTTGTGGAATCCATACTTGTAGGATTACTTAGACCATCATATCCAAAAGGTAAAATGTATGTGGCAAAACTAGTCTCTAAACCTTGAAAGGCTTCCACCCTATTTCCATCACTCTTTTTCCTTCTAGAATTTGGCACACCACATTAATGATCGTTAACCCATTTCTCTTGAGTCATAGAGTCTTGGACTTCAATTTTTCCTTGACCAAAAAGTACATCAAGCACTCTATATGCCTAATCCTTGATCCCTTTCCTTTATCCTTTTGTGGATATTATTTAGTGGTATCATATTTTCCCTCACCTTTATCCAACTTATTCTTCCATCAGTATTGAATATCCCTTTCCTTGATCCTCACTCTTCCTTGCATATTTTACTTTCAAACTCCTAACATTTTTTATACAACTTTCCCTAAAAGTAAGTTTGCTTCAGGTAAACCTAAACCCTAGTTCCCAAAATTGCTCAATACAACCTAGACTTCTTTAGATTTTACCGACCAATTAAAACCCACCACAAGATAATCCCTTAATGACCAAGCCAATGCCATATGTGGATATGAATATTTTCTTGTGTCACCTGGTCACTTTTTTGGACTAATCACAACATCACACACGTCTTACATTCACTTAACCACCCAAAGCAAGTGGGAAGGTGCATTTTTATGTGATTAAATTTTACAAAATCCTTATCCAAGCAATGATTTACTTACAAATTCCTTTTTAAAAATTAAAAGAGTGACCGATCAAAAGGCCTATGTATCTTAGTAACCTATATGCCTAGCCAAGCAACCTCTACCCATATCCAAGGAACCTATATTCCTTTTCACACCCCCCACATTAGAAATAGCTTTAGGGTTAGTCTTAGATAGATAAGAAATCTACCCTCAATTCTTAGAGATTATCTTGCAAGGACCACCTTCACTAATGATCTATATATCTACCAATAAAATTTCCCAAATTTACTTAGTCCTATGAAATGATCTAGCCCTTGGAAAAGGATTTTAGACTAAGGCATGATGTCCCTATAAATGACTTTCTAAAATTTTTAAAGGGTAGTTGGATCTATTCCTATTAAATTGGAAAATAAAAAGAGCGGCCTAATGGAAACTAGTGATGAAAACCCATAAGTGTACTACAAGGTAAGTCCTCTAAAATTAACCTAGTAGAATACAAAATAAGATAGAGATCATTGTAGGTATTAAAAAGAAATTTGTGGTAATATTGTGTGTCTTGAAGTACCTCTTGATAAATTAAGGTATTAAAAATAAAGGAGTTAAGGATGGATAAATTAAATCAATTAAATATTTATGAAAAAAAATGATAATAAGAGAGTAAAAGAATGTATTGGTGAGATCAAGATACATTTTGAAGAGAATTTAATTATCATGATAGAAAAAAAGAAGGAAGAAGGAAGAACATTGAAACAATCCTAGGATTGAGACAAAAGATAATGGACAAGAGAAGCATCAAGAGGGATGTACTTGAAATAGAGTGGTTTAGAACCTAAATTAGATCTATATAGAAAAATCTAACTAAAATGATAAGGAAATTGAAAGAATATAAGAAAACAATGAGCTTAGAGATTTTTAACTTTATTTGTAGAGATATTATAGATGTGGTTGCTATCGGGTAGAAGATAAAATAAATAATCAATGAAATAAAGAAGTTGTTAATTGGTGAACTGGAGAGAATATTTAGCAATAGAGTAAAAGAGGTCACCAAAAAGATAGAGTTTTACAAGGAAACTTTGGAGATGATACGAAGATAAATTCCTAGGTTGAGGAAGAAAACAACTAAAAAAAAATTAAAGATAAATCAATTACTAAATGATGTGTTATCAACCAATGCATTCCCTAAGCTAAAGAGACACTATGAGGAGATGAACCTCATGGAATAAGAGTCACATCCCATGCTGTCAAAACTAAGAATAATTTCTAAAGATTCCATTAAGTAGTTAATCCTTAATTGGGTTAGAAAAAATAATATCAAGAAGCAATTTTGTATGAGATTTTGTGACAGATATTAGGAAGCGAGTTCTTAGATGTTCAATTGCCAAGAGATAATGGTAGAGAAATAACTTTGGTCAAATAGAAAAGGAGTGAAACTAGGTAAAGAATATATGATGGCAAGAGATAAAGAGATCCAAGAGTATATAATAGATTAGGAGAAAGGTTAATCCAAATATGGATGCACATAAAATTAAGCTTCCTATTTTTGGTAAATACACCAAGGATGCTAGTGAATATCTCTTTACCTTGAAATTTCATTGGAGTGGGGTTTGCATTTATGATGACTAAACCCAATTATACAATTTTGTGGAAAACCTCAATAATGAGGCACTAATATGGTGCATTAAAGAATGCCCTTATGATAAAACATGGAAAGAATTGAGTGACTTATTTATGGAAACTTTCCACTCACCTAATAAATGAACACAAAAATAAATAAAATATGGAAGATGATAAAAACTAAGGAGGAATCAATAAAATATCAGGAATGATGATTTAAAAGTGTGGTTAGAAAGCTAGAAGAAAACTTGACATAAAATAAATGAATTTAGTGTTTTATTTTAGGTTTAACCTCTCACATTATAGAAGAAGTAGATGAGAAAATTTCCTCTTAATAGAAGGATGTAATAGAATTGATCACAAGAATATACTCCTAAGCAAATATATAGGATAATGATTTAATGGGAAAGTGAAATTGATAATTTCAAATTAGAGTTAGAAAATGTAAAGTTGGAGTAACAAATTATAATGAAAGGTGAGACATTCGAGACTTCTCCCCCACCTAGAAGAATTAAATTTTGGTTTAAAAATTATAGTAGGGAATTACATCTAAGGAGTGAATGTTTGATAATCAAAGGCATGAAGAGGGCTTCCACACTAAGAGGGGAACTTGATGAATTCCATAGAATGATAATACATATATACTATAAAGTATAAAGTGGGACAAAAATGACAAAAATAGGTCTCAAATGTTAATTCATGAAGAAGACGAATATGAACCAATTGTTCATGGATTGGTCAGGTAGGGAAACATTTGTTGGATTTGGGTATGGAGAGAATATAGCTTGGTTTAGCTATAATAACATTAAATGTTTGTTTGGCACATGGCTAGTGGGAACTTCAATTGAGAAAAAGTATTTAAGACCACCTCAATATACACTATATGGTACCACAAACTCAAGATATAGGTTACTCCATGATTGATCATAATAGCTATTGAAAAAGAGGTGGTAGGGGAGGTTACAACAATAATAATAATATAGGTACTAGAGAAATAGAAAGGACCAAAAGGCTAAAATGTTATAACTATGGTAAACTATAGGATATTATGCTAATAAGTGTAGAAAAAAAGAGGAGGAAAATCCACATGTGATTTTTGTGGTGATAAATTACATGATATTTATATTTTTCCCAAATATAATAGTTCTATAAGAATGTGTTGGCACCATGTCTAGAAAATGAATAAGTAAAGTAGAGGAGAAAATGTCAAACAATGTAAGAAATCAAATGTAAAAAACAAATGTAGAATATGACAATCCTCATTGAAAAAAGAGAAATTGGAAAACTAATACAAAGGATAAAAGGAAAAACTCAAGGAAAAGGCCATGTAGAAACTTAAGAAAATGAGAAAAATAACTTCAGTATTAAATACTAGTGTTGGATTACTAGAAGGATATCTTAGGAGAATTTATGTAAATTAAGATGATGAAAAAATAGGTAAAGGGGAACATGATTTGGTGATATGGTAGTCCAAAGAGCTAATTAAGAAAAATAAAAAAGAGAGGATAATAGTAAGGCATCCTTCATAGAAAAATAGGTCTATATATACTAAAAAGATTTGGAAAATTTTGTAGAATAAGAAAAGGTTGGGGTTCAAGGGTTGAATAGGATGAAATTGGATGAGGTTATTGGAAAGAAACTCATGAAAGATAGAATTGGTATTTTTTTGGGGTCCAAGGGTTGAATAGGATGAAATTGGATGAGGTTATTGGAAGAGCCTCATGAAAGATAGAATTGGTATTTTTTCTAGCTTTATCCAATGGAAAGGTTAGGGTTCAAGGGTTGAATAGGATGAAATTGGATGAGGTTATTGGAAAGAAACTCATGAAAGATAGAATTGGTATTGTTTCTAGCTTTATCCAATTAGAGTTGGCTTGTGAATGAAGGGAGATTGTAAGTTCAAATGACGAAGAGGAGAAAGGAATATTCAATTAGTTTAGTTAATTATTAGGTTTGGATTAAGGAGAAAAGAATAAGTTATTAGTGTTATTATTTGTATAATTACTGGTTTCTTGAGAAGATGATAGGGTTAAAGAAATAGAGGCATAAAGGTCAAAGAGGAGATAGCTTTAAACTGATATGTCACCTATGTATAATAATAGAAGGTGGTGTAAAGTGTTATAAAAGCTAGATATTTATGCAAGAGATTTTGATTGCAAAGCTTTGGGAAAATATTTTTAATAATTTCCCTATAAATATTAAATTTAAGAAGTTATAGGAGATCTATGAAATAACACATTAATAATAGAGGATAAAATCCATCACCTTCTCATTTGTGCCTTGATTACAAATAAAAGTGGTAGAAAAAACACCTAAAAGGATGAAAGTAGAATTTTATGTTTTGAAGAATAAGAAGACACAATAGATGTCCAATTGTTGTATAGGTCACTTTTTTACAATAGGAATGCCTACACAAGAAAAATATATATACACAACAATCCAACAAAATTAAATGAATTATTTTAAAAGTAATGTTAGAGTAAACATGGAGTCCTCATATGATGCTACAATTCATCAAGAAGTTTCTTGAAGAATTTGTAAACATATTTAAGAAAAAAGAGAAGAGATAGTGTAAATGAAATAAATAATAAGGATATATGTCTTAGAAAATATAGCTAATGATCTCTTATAAATAGTAGATACAAACTAGCAAAAAATATGTTGTTATCTAAATAGAGAGTAAATACTCTCTTGTCAAAAGATATAGAAGTCAATAAGAGTGGACCAGTAATGAAAAATAGAGGCTACAAAGAAGGCCTAGAACACCTTATTAACAAAAATAGATATGATAAATAAGAATAATTTAGGAAAAGTATAATATCTATTTTATGATAGGGGATATATAGTTTGGATAAATTGGCAAAAGATTTACATGATGAAATTGCACAATGAGAATAGGAAATAAATTTATGTCAAATAGAGTTAGAAAATACTACTCATTTAGAAGAAATGAGAATAGAATAAAGAAGGATAGAGAAACACAAATATTTCTAAAGATGAAACTATTTAACAAAATGAATGAAGAAGACTACCAACACATTAATGATACACCACATGGTAGGGGGTCAAGGGTAAAAATTAGGAAGTAAAGGCTTAAAAAATAAAATAAAAAGAGTGGACAAATTTATTATTCTTATATAATATATAAGTTTTGGAAATTATGAGAAAAATTAAGGAGTTTATTGTAAAAGAAAAGTAATTAGAACCTCACAACTACAACACTTTATCATCTACATCATAATATCAATAGCTGAATTTAATATAAATCTCCCTATCCAACAATTTTAAATATGATAAATCATACATAACAATGTTAGGGAACAACTACTAAATTAATGAATCCCTAGAGAAAACAATAGTAAATATTGAAGAGTATCTACTACAAATATTCATAGAATGCTCCCTACCTAAAGAAAAATAATTGAAATAAGTTATTACAAATGTTATTGTATAATTTTAGACTTTGAAGCTACACAAGGATAAATTGAATTAAGAATTCTAAGAAGAATAAGAAAAAAGGTAGCTAGAAGAGGTTAGAGTAAAATGTGCCACCACTATCCTAAACCTGAATAATAATGTGAAAAATATGAAATAAAATTATGTTTATATATATATGAAGTAAATTTATGATCATATATATATATATAAACAAGCTCATATCAATATAATCTTTAAATTTTTACATAAACAAATTAGAATTTTAAATAATATAAGATTAGTCTCGTACAATAAATTGCATAAAAATTATATAAAACTATAAATATAGAAAT
>CM021101.1:165349380-165594531 GCA_007115665.2 Sequoiadendron giganteum
TGCACTAGTGAAAAGTAGTATGGAGGTATTTAAGTGATAGTCACAAGGGTTTCATCTTAGTTTGGTGCAAAGATAAAAGGTTGTGATTTTCTATAACTAATGGTATATATCTATATCCTCTAGTAGTGTCTCATTGTCAACCAAATGGTAAACCTACGTCAAAATCCTGTCAAGAGGACCTATGATTTGTTAAATCTCTAAGCCTTGTCCTTCATTGTTGTTCATAGTGATAATAAGAACTCAGTCATAGTCATCACAGGGTCTTCAAGATCTAGTGCATTGAAAGGAAATGAATGTTTAAGAGGGGCCTTCATACACAAGGAGTGGAATAATTCTAATAGGAGTACCAATAATACATGTAGGCATCTAGAAGAAAGGCGAAGTCTGTCAAATGAAAAAAATGATTAAATCAATGACCTAAATGTGTCTTAAGTGACAGGGAACACTAAAATAGGTGCTTGAAGATATATGTTGTGTCAAGTATACCTGATATGCATGCCTGGAGTAGTGAACAAGTCTTTCAAGTCACTAATGTGAATAAAAAAATATGTCTAAAGGAGTATTTTGATGAGTTCAATGATAAAGAATCATGAAATAAGTGTTGATAGGTTAGATAACTGATAATGGAGGGTTGAAGGTGCATCTAAAATATTTTGATCAATGTCTACGTGATGAAAGTGGATAAATCAAGTGCTTGAACATGTTTGATTAAGGTTCCAAGTGGCAAAACAATGAGACAAAAGTTTATAGAAGATCTAGAAAGAGATTTTTAATGGAAAAATGCATGTTGAAAGCAGTTAGAATTGACATTCATAGGAAAAATTAGACCATGGAAGATAATTACTGGTTAGTGAAGACACGAAGATAAATAAAGTCCAAAGATCTCAAACACAAAGAAGACAAAAAGTAGCACATAAAGCCTGAAAAATTAAGAAGTTAAAACCGTTTGAAGGTCTTTAAAATAGTGATAAGAAGATAAAAATCCTATGAGGAGATAAAGAGTAAAACATATAGTCAAGAGTTCTTTGAAAATAGAAGCGATAAAATTGCCTAAGTGATTGGTTTACAAGGAAGTCAAGTTACAAACGTTTAATGGTGAATGTAGTATGATAGGGGAAAGAACTCTTATTTAAACCCTAATCAAGAAACTTGTAAAGACAATAAAGGGTTAGCATGCTTAATAGGTGTGCAGTATATATGATGTAAATAAAGCATAATAATGGTGCATTTTGAAGACATCAAAAGTGCTATGATAGAGGTATGTGAGGAAATGAATGTTATTATTAGAGGGTACACTAGAATCATGTGTAAAGAAAGTGAGTTCAATATCAATGTAGGTCGAAATCAAAGGGGTAAAGATTCTTTGCAAGGGAATTTTGAAATATTAAGAAAAAATGTATGAAGAAGCCATTGAATAAGAGTCTGTGAAAGTCATAGGAAAAAAATATGACAAAGATCATGAATGATGGTTATAGAGTCAAGAATAAATAGTTGTTATAAGTCACTATAATCATTAATATAGTGTCATAAATGTGTCAAAGACAATCCTTTTTGTCTTTTTCTCTTGAAAAGAACTATCAAATGATAAAGGCACTATCAAGTAAGTACAAAAGACAATGATTTTGTTTGTTAAGGATAGAGATGATAGACCTAATAGAAAACTAAACATAATAGAAACCTAAAGTTTGGAAAACATAATCATATCAACCTAAAGTACAATCATAAAAGAATGAAGGAGGTTTGAATTTATTGTAACAATGAAGAAAGGATATTAAAGACATGAGACAAGTTTCAATTATTAGCCCTAAAATATCTCTTATGCCCTCTTAGGGATTTTAGCCATTTAAAACTCTCATTCACATGTCCTATAAACATGTTTGATGGAAATTATGATATTTGAAGGAATAATGAGCAATTGAGGATATCTAGGGGTATTTTGCTAAATTATGCAATATATTGAGCTAATATAGGATAGTTTGACCCAGTTTGGGACATCTCCAAGCATCTAGGAGTTGTTCAAGGAGCTTTTGGCAGATGGATAAGGTCAAGAAAACAATATTTCTTTATTCAACCACCCGTAATCAATATTTTCAAGGAGCATAAATAGGGACACATCTACTAGGTGACCAAGAGGTTTGACCCAACAAACTAAATTAAACTCTTGTCATTTTATCCTCATAACATAATAATAATATTTAGCAAGCTATTGGATAGCACAAAGGAAGGCCTAAGGGTAGATTTCAGTTTCAAGTTTTGACTACTTTAGACTTAGGTTTGTAACTAAAATAGGCTAGTTCTTGTAAGCTACAAGCTATTTTTGTAACTCAAACTTGGCTTCAAGCTATGGAAACTAATGTAACTCTTTATATTTCATGAATAGGAAAGCATTTTTAGACTTTTACTTCTTGAACACAAAGATGTGCTAAGAGGGGGGGGGGGTGAATCAACATATATTAAAACTTGACTAAACCCATTTGTAGATTAACAACATATCACATTAACTGAAAAAAAAAAAAAAAAAACACATGCATCACATGAAGACACCAATATTTTTATGTGTAAAACCTAACGAGGGAAAAACCAGAGTGAGGATTAACTCACAATATATGTAGCTCACTATTAATAACAATTACAATGTTTAAGGCTCGTTGCCTATGGACTTGCAGACTAAGGTATATAGCCTTAAAGAAAGATACAATGGACTTGATGAGACTCACTATCTTAGAGTAGGATACATGCAATTTAGAATGAGAAAAATGAATGTGATCTTCTTTGAAGAAGTATCTAACACATGTTGATGATGCAGTCACTATTTCACATAATTAGCTCTTCACATTGATTTCAAACACTTCATCTTTTTCATTTTTCTCTATCACCAATCACAATCAATCATCAGATTCAAAAATAACTTTGATCTTCTATATATCCTCTGCATCAACACAAAACTTCAATAACGTCGACTCCAAGATGACTATTGGATGAAACAATTGATATTGTATGGGTCGACCCCAAAGAACATCCAAAATAAAAGAGATTTAGTTGCAGATCATAATACACTATGTCAAGAACCAAATGCATCACACCACATTCTTCAAGACAATATTGATTGATCAAGATCAATCATAGAGAATGAAACAAGTCATGTCAGCCCAAGTAGTATCAATACCATCAACATTGTCACTGTTTGACTTCACACATTTGGGGGGATACCAAAATCATAACGTGGACTAATATGTAGGCATTGTACCATGAAAATATGAATTCAACTTTTTCTTGAAGTATCTAATCATAAATGTTTTTGCGTAAGAGGAGAAACCTATTGAATATGTGGAAATAGAGCAATCCAAACAGACTGTAGCACATTGTTATTAAAAAACTAAACTTTTGAACCATCATAACACTTGATACTACTAAGTAGTATATTATGACCATCAATGAACATGTTCATAAAACCGTAAGACCAATACTTCAAATATGGAGGAATGAAAATCAATTCAATAAGCCTTTATCAAAACAATACTCTGCCAAAGCATAGACTAAAACATTGTTACTTGTAACATTCACTGTAGTGTTAGTGTAGGTTTTTTATTTTCCTTATGTTAGGGAATATTTATTTTTCCTGCACACATTATTAAGCTTTCTTAGGTTATATTGAATGGTTAGGATGAGGACACATGGCATAATCCTTCAATCACATGTGTCATTCACACCCACATTTGGGTAGTTGAATGTCACACCCTCTTTTGGACTTATTTTCCACCCCCCATAACCATTTTATGTCTTTATCCTATATTCCACCAATCTATAATCCTAATCCTCTAATCCATAATCCTCATCCTCCATCTACTCCCAATCCTCCATCTAATCTTGATCCTCCATCTACTCCCAATCCTCCATTTAATCCTCATCATTCATCTACTCCTATTCCTCCATCTACTACTAATACTCCAATCCATATTCATAATCCTCTAATACATAATCCTAACCATGCATCTAATTCTATCCAACTGATCCATAATCCTAATCCCCATTCTAATCACAACCTTCCAACTAAGACTAAGACATATGTATATTTCTCCAAAAATTCCTCCAAGGACTCCTAGAAAAGAAACCTGAGAATAAAATCCACATCCCAAATTTGTGGAGTTGTGTTACACTACTCAACCATATAGGGTCATCAATGATGATGCCCTTCTCCATCCCACATCTATCATTCCTCTTCCAACTCCTAATACCACCCAAACTACAAAAACCATCCAACTCACATCTCAATCTCCTACTCCTATTATTAACCAATAAAAATCCTATGAACCTCATGAATCCCTCATCCCTTAATCTACCCCTTTGAGGATTCCATCCAACACTCCTCCCTCATCACACCACCCACACAAATCAAGACATTCCAATATTTTGTTCCAAAATATACTAAAACATCCCTTCATCCAAATAAATACTCTACCACCCCACCTAATCCTTGTCATGATCCCTTATCACCCACTCATCCAAATCAAGACCCTACCATTCCATCTAATCCCTTTCATGATCCTTTATCATTTACCACCTATTGAAAACAAGGTTAAGAAAAACTGCAATAACAACTTATGAATGTGTTTACAAATCTGACTTTATTCATAATTTTATGAATGTTTATAAATCTGACTTGGGCACCAAGGTATGGATTTTCATCTTCCAAGGTTGGATGGCTAAAATGTTAAGAAAAATGGTGTCTCAACCTTGCAATTATAATAGGTTAATATATTGATTGTTAAATTTTATGTATATTTTATTATTGTAAATTTAGATTATTTATCATTAGGTCTTAGATATGATGGTAGATATTTTTTGGCTTGTCTTTCCCTAGAATGCAACCCTATTTTATGAGGGAATCATATTATGTTTGAGCATTGTGATGTATTATGAGATTATGATGGTTTTTGTGTTGCCTCCAAATATTCTGGTTGGTGATACCCCTGTGAGAAGATTTATGTACAAGTATATTGTAATCTTTGTGGTTTCTAAATAATATATTGGGTAGATTTTGGACTATAAGGTTTTTCTCCTAAAAGGATTTTCCCCATGTAAATCACTATGTTGTGCTATGTATGATATTTATTCTCCTTTAGCTCTACTCTCATCTTGATGATGGATCACAGAGTGTGATCCGAAATGTTGATGCAAAAATTCTCACACAATCAAAGCCAAAAATCATTGCAAAGGATATTTATGCTTATTTCTATTTAATTTATGTAACTATTGTAAAGATCTAAAAAAAATTGCATTACCCTCCTCTCACAATTAGTGTAGGAAGTTGTTTCACTACCTTAACTCCCTTACATAAAAGAGAAATTCATCCATTATATTGTGTAGCTCCCATTGATACATATTCACCTCTTGGAAATGCAATATTTCATAAAAGTACATATTAAACGTTTTTCCTCTCTTGTCTCCTAGAACACTTTCCAAGGAATGTGGAGACACCTAAATGGCATAGGAATGCAAGGTTAATGTCACCTTTAATAAAATTCTCCAACTTGACATTATACATTGCAATTATATCCAAACGATATAAATAATAAATCAATTATAGTGATCAAGGTCTGTGGCCTTCCTACACCAAGAGAACTTATATGTGGTCATTGGATTTGTAAGAGAATCTATAACATTATCCAAAGTGTCAACCTTTTCAATCAAGACCTTACCATTCTCAATATTTTCTCGCAAAAAGTCTAATAGAACATCAACATGCTTAGTATGAGCATGATGAATGGGATTTTTGGCCAAACAAATAGCACTATGACTATCACATCCAATCCCTAGTGTCTTGTAACCAACACCAATACTATTACCAATTCTCTATAACCATACCACCTCCTTAGAGGCATGTGTGTAGCAACCATATACTCTACTTTAGTGGTGGAAAATAAAACTATAGGTTGTATCTTACTCATCCAACTCATTGCTCCCCCAAACAAAGTAAACATATAACCACTAGTGGAACTCCAACTATCCAAGTCACCTACCCAATCTACATCAAAAAACCCCTGTATGTCCAATGACTTGAACACATCAGTAATACCATGATAAACTAAATAATAATCGTAAGTACCTCACAAATATCTTAACACCATTTCTAAAAATTCTAATGCTCTCTATGGGGGTTAGAAATAAACCTACTCATAACTCCCAATGCCTAGGTTATATCTGGTCTAGTGCTTGAACCATTGCATACATTAAACTACCAACAAAACTTGCATAATGAAACTTAGACATCTCATCAAATTCATAATCAAAATTAAGACACATTTCTAAACTCAACTTAATACCAACTAGAAATGGAATACTTACTGGCTTATAGTCTTGCATCTTAAATCTCTACAAAATGGTATCAACATACTTACTCTGACTTGACTAAAGCTTTCTATGAATCCCATATTTGATGATCTTCATCCCAAGGATATTTTACAGCCCCCAAGTCCTCCATATTGTTAGGAAAAACGGTGTTTCAACATTGCAATTTTAATAGGTTAATATATTTGAGTGTGGGGGGTGCAAGGGAGGTAGCCCCTATGGGGTCTCAAGGGCCCATCCCCCAAGTGAGGGGTCTGGGGGCCATGAGCCCCAATGGGGGTTTGGGTGTAATGTCCTTGAAAGCCATATTTTATGTATATTTTTATATTGTAAATCTAAATCATTCATCATTAGGTCTCATAACTAATGATAGATATTTTGTTCAATTATCTTGACCTAGAAGGAAATTCTATTTTATTAGGCAATTATATTATGGTTGTGCATTTTGGTGTATTCTATGAGTCTGATAGTTGTTGTATTTGTTGGGAATAAGGTGTCTCAACCTTAGAGTCCTAACATTGAATTATTTAATGTATTATTATTTATTTAATTGCCTACAATGTCATGCCATTAATAAGGACCCACTGGCTGGGTGGCATCGCCATTGGAGGTGACTATATGACACATCTTCATCACAAGTGGAGGTAGGCATCCCATCTTGGAATCATGGACCTAGGACAAGTGATGCCATTTTATGTCGTATTCTATGATGCGTCATAAGGTATATTTTGCATGGAGAAAGTGCGGTGCCTTAGTGCCAGGGTATGAAAAAAGTGTGAGAGAATGTGTGATATTCATGTTTGACTTATTCTTTGTTTGTTGAAATTGTTGTAAGTGTGACATGATATTATGACACATGCTATGACATATTCTATGACAGTTGTAAGGAATCTATCATAACCCACTATTAGCATGAACTAGGCGCCCAAGCTTGGAGAGATGTTTTGCATGTTATGACAACTATAAGAGGTGTAAGAGAATGTAGTACAAATGTCCAAATCATGCCTACAGTGTGAAATATTGTTTCCACATGGGTTTGGATGCCTAACCTCTTCTAGAAGCTTCTTCAAGCTTGCATCTTCTATAAATAGGATGCCTTGCATTGTAGAATGCATAGTTTGTTTGTAGATATCAAAGTGTTGTTGGATTTCCTCTAGAAGAGCAAGATGTAGTCTCCATGTTAAGGCTGTGAGCCTACAAGTGTATTGTAACCTTATTGTTGTAGATTAATACATAGGTTCAATGCTTCAAAGTGTGGGGTTTTTTACTCGAAAGGGTTTTCCCCACGTATATCATGTCTTCTTCTCTTCTGTCTACCTTTCTTCTATTCTTTGTGTTTCTCATTCTTGAAATGTTAATTTACATGTTGTTATGTTGCTGAAATTTTTCTACATTTGAAACTAAATCAACTTTCTTCTAAGGGTTAATGCATGGGAAATCAAACTATCTCTATTTTTGCTTTAAGGCATAGTAGTATGTGCTTGTATCAAGATGATTAAAATATGATTTATTTTAAGAAGCATAAGATACTAAAGGTGCATACTGGATCTTGGAAGGATTTTTGAGTTCATCATTTTCCTTTCATTTGTTATCAGATCTCAGTTCTAGACTTGCATGTGCTTGCATGTGTATGTATATAAGTTGTGTGTACTTGCATGTGTGTTGTATGTATTTGCATGAACTTGCATGTCACTTGCATGTGCTTGCATGGTGATGCATGTGGTGTTTGAGGTTTTTGGGTATTTCTTCTATTGTGTTTTCTTACCTTGAAAAGCTTGAGGAATTTTGTTTTGATGGAATTGGTTGATTATTAATCCTTGTTTGAGTGGAAGTTTTGCAGTTGATCTTGTTTTCTAGAAATAGTAGGCATTGTGAAGGATGGAGAAGATAGATTTTTATGGAGTTGATCATGTGGTTACATTTGATATATGTTATTGATCTGAACTCCTGTTTGACAGTTGAATAACCTCGAATGCATGTAGGCTATGGAGTTGATCATTGGATGATCTAGAAGCTTTTGGAATCGTCTAATTCTCTCTCGGATGCATGTACATGTTGGTGGTGGTGTTGTCCTACAAATGGGCCTAGAAGTTCCTGGACCTCTTTTTCTTGATGGATGTTTTTACTTACATGGCTTAGATTCATGTTCTTTGGATTTGAGGGTTTTATGGATTTTCCATTTAAAAATCTATGATTATGCATATTCATGATATTCCATTGTTCTGGTTTAACTATTATGGTTGTATACAATATTGAGGGTATTCTAGATGATAAGTGGATATGGATTTGCATGTGTGTTACAAACACAATGGTTTTTTGCAGGTTTTACATGGTTAATCAAAACTTGCGGTTTTGCAAACCTGTGGATGAACTATTTTTTTTAGATTATGGTTTCCTTGGATTGTTTGGATGTAAGATAGTTACAGGTTTGCATGTATGCTTCATGCATGTTTTGAGGAGGCTTGCAGCTTTCTCATTGAGGAAATGTTGGTATATTTTTAACCATTGGTAATTTGTGGGTTGTGAGGGGATATTTAACATTTTATAAGCTTATGGACAACCTATTTCCTCTGAAAGTTTTATAGTTTTCTTGTGTTCTAAAAGTTGTGGGTTTGTGTAGATCTAGAGTACTCACTTGGTCAAATGAAATATGTGATGTATTATTTTGGATGTTTAAGTGGTCTTAGATTTACATGGAGATGATTTTTTACAGGTTTTTTCATGTTAACCAAAAATCTATGGTTTGTAGATATGTGGGAAATTTTGTGTTCAAACTCTTAGAGTTTTCTGGATGAAAACAATTGCAGATTTGTAGGAATGCTTGATTAGTTTCTTGACTATGGTACTCAGTTGTGGATTTCTTTAGAAAATTGGGTCTGCTGGAGATCTGGTGTTTGATTCTTGAAATCTACATGTTATCTTCTTTGATAACTCAGTTTTGCATGTTACTAATGTGATGATGAGTTTGCATTTTTTAGTGTATGGGATCTACGAGTTATGCAATTTGTGGATTAGGTACCCATTGGTTGTAGTGGGATGAATCAGATGTGGATTGCCTATATCAATGAGTTTGATTCAGTGTTGATGCATATTTTACTAGTTGGCCTTGTCTGTGATCATTTATGAATTGGTATTTTGTTTTGAGATGAGAGGATGGATAGTCAGTTATGGGACATGTAGCATGTTGTTTATCTTCTTGGCTTGAAGATTTTGGTTCTACTTATTATTTGATGTTGCTAATATTGCATTTTATTGTGTTAGATCCATGAAAAATATTCATTAAGGAGATGGTTGTCATGATGCTTGGAGAGATCGATATCACTATTCAATGGAAGCTTTAGTAGTGACTATGGATTCATCACTTGGTGATGGATGATCTTCTTTAGTGTTGTAGATGTTACTAGGAGCTCTTAGACCCTGTTGTTGCATAATGTTTCTTTCACATTTGCATGGACATTGTTTGGAGATGGTTATCTTCATGAGATTGGAGATGTTGTTTCTTGGTTTAGAGTATTTTGGTATTATGTCATGTTGTACTCTTGATTCTATATTAGATTTTGGTATGGTACATATTCTTTTGAGACCAGGATGTATACATTGTTGTATGTGATATCGTAGGAGGAGATGGTTAGATCATGTTGTCATGCTTATGTTCCCATTTCATGAATTGGAGCTTTGACATTGATCTTGGTGGTTCTCTTTGTATTGAGTACATTGATCATTTGCTCGATTACTTCATGATGGTGCTGTGTTCCATTTGGAATTTGGCATGGATTGATTGGTTACAGGTACTCATGGATACTTGGAGACTTAGGTGAGGCTTGTAGTTCTCTTATGGTTAGAGACATGTTTTGAGATGGTCACTCTTGATGAGATTTTAGTAGGAAGTTCGAGGAGCCTACACCTTGGTTGGACGCGAGTTCAACATGGACCTATTAGGAGAGTGTTCTTGGATAAGTCATGATGAATTGGATATCTTGGAGGAGCATTCTCATTCCCCACTCTTGGTCTACTCGGCAGTCTACTTGAGAGGTATCACTCATTGTTCCTTTCAGGTGTATTATGTTATGCTTTGTCCTCTCATGCATATGGATCTTGAGCTAAGGATATATGGTTTTGGGGGATTCATTTGAGGAATGTTGGCATGTTTATCTCCTTATGCATTATGAGAAAATTCATTGATGTTGAATTTAGGAGATGTATTGGGCTTATTTCTTGATATGGGAATGGATATTTAGTGTTTCTCTCTTTGGTCTTGGTTATCCTCCTAGATGTTTGGTTTCACATTACATTGGTTTTGAGGTTTGGATAGAAACTATTGGAAATGTTAAGCATAAAAATATGGTACCTTTACTTGGTTAATGTGTTTTCACTTATGTTCTTGGGTGATGACATGGAGGTTTCTTTATCCTTTTCCTTTTTTGAGTGTGGAGAACATGGGAGAGATTTGGAGACTTGTGGTGAGAGTTACTCTTACAGGTATATGATGTGCAATGTTTCTCTCTTTGGTCTTGGTTATCCTCCTGGATGTTTGGTTTCACATTACATTGGTTTTGAGGTTTGGATGGAAACTATTGGAAAGGTTAAGCAGAAAAATTTGGTACCTTTACTTGGTTAATGTGTTTTCACTTATGTTCTTGGGTGATGACATGGAGGTTTCTTTATCCGTTTCCTTTTTTGAGTGTGGAGAACATGGGAGAGCTTTAGAGACTTGTGGTGAGAGTTACTCTTACAAGTTACTCATTTACAGGTATCACATATCATTGTGGATCTGTTTCTTGGTACTACAATGTGATGTTGTTTACACTTTCTATATGAAGCTATTGGTAGACTTGGTATGCCTTGATCTTTTTTAGATTCGACATTACCCATGCAGTGGGAGTTCTTGAATGTGTGTGTTCTTAGTGACAGTTTTGACACATGGAGCCTTTGATTGTAGTTTATGGGTTGGATATGTTGTTGGAATAAGTTCTACTATTATTTTGGATACATTTGAGGTATGGAAGATTGGATGGATCAAAATTTTATGTGGGTGGTATTTTTGATCTCGTGGGTTTATCAGTTAGATGAGGGCAACCCGGTCTGGTTGTTGGTCTAGCTAATGGTGTATCTTGTTCTTTGGAGGATTATTTGTCTTCAAAACTATGTTCCAACTCCATGGGCCTTGGGGCCCTGAGCATATGTTTTAATATGACTCTTGGAAGGTCTTCAGCAAGTGGGAGAATGTTGGGAATAAGGTGTCTCAACCTTAGAGTCCTAACATTGAATTATTTAATGTATTATTGTATTTATTTAATTGCCTACAATGTCATGTCATTAATAGGGACCCATTGGTTGGGTGGCATCCTTGTTGGAGGTGACTATATGACACATATTCATCACAAGAGGAGGTAGGCATCATGGACCTAGGACA
Source organism: Sequoiadendron giganteum (assembly GCA_007115665.2). Classification (NCBI taxonomy): domain Eukaryota; kingdom Viridiplantae; phylum Streptophyta; class Pinopsida; order Cupressales; family Cupressaceae; genus Sequoiadendron; species Sequoiadendron giganteum. Next base: position 165,361,142 of record CM021101.1, read on the forward strand.
AGTGATGTCATTTTATGACATATTCTATGATGTGTCATAAGGTATATTTTGCATGGAGAAAGTGTGGTGCCTTAGTGGGGTGTGACAAAAGTGTGAGAGAATAAGTGTGATAGTCATGTTTGAATTATTCTTTGTTTGTTGAAAGTTTTGTAAGTGTGATAGGATATTATGACACATGTTATGACATAATGTATGACAGTTGTAAGGAATCTATCATAACCCACTATTAGCATGAACTAGGCACCCAAGCTTGGAGAGATGTGTTGCATGTTATGACAACTATACGAGGTGTAAGAGAATGTTGTACAAATATCCAAATCATGCCTATGGTGTGAAATATTGTTGTCACATGGGTTTGGATGCCTAACCTCTTCTAGAAGCTTATTCAAGCTTGTATCTTCTACAAATAGGATACCTTACATTGTAGAATGCATAGTTTGTTTATAGGTATCAAAGTGTTATTGGATTTCCTCCAGAAGAGAAAGATGTACTCTCCATGTTAAGGTTAATGTGAGCCTGTAAGTGTATTGTAACCAAGTATTGTTGCAGATTAGTACATAGGTTCAATGCTTTGGAGTGTGGGGTTTTTTACCCAAAAGGGTTTTCCCCACATATATCGTATCTTCTTCTCTTTTGTCTATCTTTCTTCTATTATTTGTGTTTCTCATTCTTGAAATGGTAATTTACATGCTGTTATGCTACTAAATTTTTTCTAGATTTTAAACTACATCAACTTTCCTCTAAGGGTTAATGCATGGGAAATCAAACTATGTTTGTTTCCACTTTAAGGCATAGTAGTATGTGCTTGTATCAAGATGATCAAAATATGATTTATTATAAGAAGCATACGATACTGAAGGTGCATAGTGGATCTTGGAAGGCTTTCTGAGTTCGTCATTTCCTTTTAGTATTACCTCCAAATTTATGGTTGGTGATACTGCTATGAGAAGATTTATGTGTAAGTATATTGTAGTCTTCATGATTTATGAATAATATATTGGGTAGCTTTTGGGTGTGGGGTTTTTGTTCCAAAGAGATTCCCCACATAAATCATTGTGTTGTGGTATGCATGATATTTTTCTTTATTTATGTTTAATTTATGTAATTATTATAAAAATATGGTTTCTTGCATTGCACTCCTCTTAAAATTAGTGTAGGAAGTTGTTCCACTACCTTAAATTCCTTACACATCAAATTTTCCAAAAATTTGAGTCTTGAGCTCTCTAATCATATCCTTGTTACCAATAAACATGTCATCAACATACAAGATAATAATTAGTATATGATCATAAATAAACTTAATATAAACATAATGATCCTCCTCGCTTCTAGAAAAACCAAACTTCAATGCAAAGGCATCAAAATATTAGTTTCAAATATCTCTTTAATTTATAAACCAAGTGTTATTTTCCTTTCACAATAAAACCATCAAGTGTCACATATAAATTTTTGTCTCAAGATCCCCAAGAAAAAAATAAGTTTTCACATCCATTTGCTTTATCTCAAATCACAAGAAACATCAATAGATAATATGAATTTAATAAAATTCAATTTAGCAACATGAGAGAAAATTTCACCAAAATCAACTCCCTTTGTCTGGGAGTAGCCCTTGGCCATTGGTTTGGCTTTGTATTTCTCTAACCAACTATCTACACCAAATTTATTTTTAAACACCCTTGAAACCAATGGGATTCCTTCCTTTGGGAAAACTAAGAAGATCCCAAGTGTCATAGTTATCCAAGGTCATCATCTCCTCCTATATGGCCTACATCCAAGAATTGCTACCCTCCAAAGAGAGAACCTCCCTAAAATATCTAAGTTCATCATCAGTACTCAACAAAAAAAATATACAACATAAATTTGGTGGGTTATATCTATCAACTGGATTACATTGCCTTGTGGACCTCCTCAAGGTAGGAGTGATGGGCTCTAACTATTCTTATTCTTCTATGTGCTCATATTGTACATCTTTTGAACTCTCTAAAATATCTTCTTCTTCTTCTCCATCTTCAAATCCATCAGATTGTTCTTCGACATGTGCATCTTCTTGTTTCTCAATGTTTATCTTGAAATGCACTATTTTTGTCTTATCTTTATCCTTTGGTTGTTCTCCTGAGTAAGCTCAAAACTCCTTGAAAATCAAATCTCTAGAAAATATTATTTTACGGGTTAGAGGATTCAAAATATTATAACCTTTTACATTCTCACCATAAATGTGATTTTGGATCTACTTTAGATTGCTTCTCTTGAGGCACATGAAAAAAATCATCACAACCACAGACCCTTAACTGTGAAACATAAGGCTTTCCACCTATGCACACTTGATAAGGAATTTTATCAATAATATTTGAACAAGGAGACCCGTTAATTGAATAACAATAAATACCAAAAACTTGTGCCCAAAAGCATCTATCAATTTTAGCACCACTCATAATGCTCCTAGATTTTTCTATCAAGGTTTAGCTCATTCTTTCTACTACCCATTTTTTTTGGGGAATGTAAGGAGTATTCATTTACCAAAAAATACCTACATACTTACAAAACTCATCAAATTCCCTAGGATAGAATTGCAACACAACTTAATATAGGAGCCTAATGGCTAGAAATCAAAATAAGGGGAAGCAGAGCAATAATATGGGAACCCAACCAAATTTCTTTAATATCAAGCATTAGAGATATTGCTTAACTCATACCTGGAAGATGTCTTAGAAAGTTGACAAAGTTGGGCATCAGAATTTCGAAGATCAGAGGTAAGTCGGGATTCTCACTTTGGTTTTTCATCTTGCAATTTCAACATGTTTTAAGTCAAAATGTGGCAAAGGTCACAAGAAAAGGAAGTTAGAAAATTGATCGAAATTGGGCATCAAACTTTCAGAGAACAAAGGCCAGATTGTTGGCATTCACAAAAGTGAAGGAGTTAGTCAAATCTCACTAAGCCTGATCGGGTCTCGAACTTCAAGCTTTGTGGTTGTGGCTTGCGATGTTTAAGTGGTGCAATGGGTATTAGGGATCCCCGAACACCGACCCCCAACCCCCAAAAGAGGAAAGTAGTAAGAAGTTTTCACACTTCACTAAGTTCGATCAGGTTTTGGACTTTGAGCTTTTTGTGATTGTGGCTTGCAAAGCAGTGAAAAGGGTATGTGGGATCCCCGATCTTCGACCCCCATAAAAGGGAAGTAGTAATAAGATCAGAATTCGGGCTTCTTGGCTGCAGTTTGCAAAGTGGTGTAAAGGGTATGAGAGATCCCTAAACCCCAACCCCTGATCTTCGAATAAGGTAAGCAGTAAGAAGGGAAGCATAAAGAAGACCGAACTTCGGGCTTTGTGATTGCGGCTTACAAAGCATTGTATAGGGTATTTCGAATCTTCGATCCTCGACCACCAAAAAAGGGAAGTAGTGATCGGGCTTTGTGGTTGCGGTTTGCAAAGTGGTGTATAGGATATGAGGGATCCCCGACCCCTGAATCTCGACCCCCGTAAAAGGGAAATTGTAAGAAGGGAAGTAGTATGTAGATCAAAATTCGACCTTTGTGGAATCATTTTGTGAAGTGGTATAAAGGGTATGAGTGATCTCTGATCCCCGATCCCCGACCCCCGATCCCCAAGAAGGGAAGCAGTAAGAAGATTGGACTTCAGGTTTCATAGTTGTGGCTTGACCTCTTGGGCACTTCTGTAATTAGGTCCTCTTTGGCACTTTGGTATTTATGTACTATTATTAATATATTATATAGGCTATTTTCCTTTATTCCAAAAACAAATATTCATCTCCATTTTTGGATCTCAACACTTTTGTCTTATAATCTGATTGCTTCTCAACTAAAGCCTTACATTCCTTAAACTTAGTGAAAATTTTAGATTTTAAGTGCATAAAATAAATCCATGTGTATCCTAAGACATCATCAATGAAAGAGACATAATACCAAGAATTACCAAAAGAGTCAACATCCACTGGTCCACATACATCCAAATGAATGATCTCTAATAATCTCTTTGCTTTGTTAGTTCCATTAGGAAATGATGATCTATTTTTTTACCAAACACATAATTCTCATAAAATAAAATTTACGAATAGAATAATCACAAATACCATTGACCAAATTTTTACTAAGAATGGTCTTAAGATATTTTTCACCAATGTGACCCAATCTATGGTGCTACAACATACATGAATTTTTAGTGTTAGTTATAATGGAAAAGTTACAAAATGTAGAGACAATTAGCCTAAAAAAATTCCCTATCCAAGATCCTTTAGCTATCACCAAACTCCCTCTTACCAACCATAAACTAGAGTTGTAAAATTTCATATGCATTCTAGAATCATTTGATCCAGTTCAAGGATGGAGTACCTTGCTAGGCAATTCACCCTTGCTGCCAAACACTTCAAAATTCACACACATTAATTTGTTTTACCAGTCAATTTATTTCTTACTCCAATTACCAATTCAATTGGCACACTATAACAATGGAGGAATTACAACATACAGGTATGCATTATTTCATCATTCAAATTATTTAATTCACACATTCAATTCAACACAAACATTAACCAATCCACAATTGCATTTTTATTGATTTGATTTGTTTTTTTTTTTTCTACACAATTATCTCAAAAAATAGAGATTTCATGCCTACAAATGCTCTCTTACAAATCCAACACCCCACTCCTAGCTTCACCTATAGGACACAAATCTACAATTACAATTCTATTTTTTGTTCTAAATTCTCCTTCCTAGAGAACTCCCACACCCCCTCTGGCGATTTGGACTAGTTGCTATGACTTCTAACCTTGTTGGGATGAATTCCACAACCCACTTCTTCCTCCTTTTTCCTAGGCAAAATTTGTAATTTTCTTGTTTTGATAACTTTGTTGAAAAACTCTCCTCTCCAATCCAGGCATCCCACTTCCTTCTCTGCATATTATTTTAAAAAAAACTCTTTGAATTTTATTTTTCCCTCAATGTCTATTCTCCTTCTCCTCTTGGAAACACCCCTTGTCTATCCAATTTCCAAGAAATAAAATAATAAAAGTACATTTTGGAAGGCAATGTATTAAATTTACAAATTATTGCTTGACAATTAAATTTAGAAATGTTGGGTGAGCATAAGAATTAATTTAAATAATTAATTCAAATTTAACTCCATAATTCTCTACCTGGTAGGGAATATAGATGAAGTGAAATTAAATTGAAAGAGCATTAAAGATCAAATTCTTCAATTTTTACTTGCAACACTAAAATTTAACGAGAACCAAAAATCTGAATCAAGCCAACTGAAACAAGAAAATCACACACACACACATATATATATATATATATATATATATATATATATATATATATATTTGATGATGTTGTTGTCAGTTCACCCAAATGCTCTTGCATCATCATCCAACTTGGATGCTAAAAGTAAATTTCTTACAAGTCTTGGAATAGATAAAACATTATCAAGGGTTTTAATCCTCCCATCACTAAAACACAACTTTACCTTTCTCTTATCAACAATAATTTTTGTGCTATTATCACCAAGAAAAGCATCTCCCTCATCATATGCTTTGTTTATAGTAAACCACTATTTGTGAGGAGTCATATGGTAAGAGAAAATTGAATCAATAAGCCAAGAATCATTACTAATAGTGTTAGCTAAAATAAATAAAGTATCAAAATCATCATCAAAAGAATTTTATATAGAGGAATCAAAATTATTTTTCTTGTTCTTACACTCCTTCACATGCCCTCTTTTTTAATAATTCCAACACTTTACTATGCTCTTTTTGGGGGTTTTAGAGCATCCCTTAGACTTATCCCCTTTAGGACCTCTCTCTTTGGACCTACCCTACACATGCAAGGAATCTTGGGATCCAACATTAATAGGCCTTATCCTCATCTTTTTAAAAGAAGTATGGAAACTATTTTGTCTATATTTGGCTCTACAATACGACTACTTATGGCAACAATTAGACTTTCCCAAGATTTGGGCAAAGAACAAAGAAATAAGATGCATTTATCTTCATATTATAATTTAAAATATATTGATGCAAGATGAGTCATAATCAAGTTAAATGCATTTAAATGATCAGCAATTGAATCACCATATTTCATCTTTAAATAATACAACCATCTTTTGGATATAACTTGTTAGACAAACTTTTGGTTCAGTAGATTTCACATATCCTCTTCCACAACTTGTATACAATTTATTCTATAGAGACATTCAAGAGGAAAAAATATGCAAGACACAACTAAATGGTTCCCCATGCCTTCTTCTCTAACTTCTTCCAATATTCATTAGACATTGTAGTTGGTTTTGTTTCTTTTGAAAATGGCAACCACCGATCTCTCTCTTCAAGGAGATCCTCCATCTTCAATTTTGACATATTGTAGCTTGTGACATTGAACTTTTAATATATTGGAAAGAGGTAGAGGCAATGGTATACAGTTTTCTTCATAAATTTGCAATGAACCAAAAAATAAAAGCTCTCAATATGGCCAAAAAATAATCAACGATTATGAGAAAGGTGTTCCTCTCTCAATAGAATTGTTATCTCCAATACCAAATGTTGAAAACAAGGTGAAGAAAAATTGTTATAACAACTTATGAATGTGTGTAAAATTTTGAAAATAATATTTACCCAAATTAAATTATGTGTGATTACACATTCAACACTAATGTAAAAATCAACAAACCATAAGAGACGCTAGATTTATGTGGAGAAACCATTTTAGTAAAAAACTCTAGAAAAGAAAGAGGGAAAGAATATTATTAATCGTCAACCAAGAGTTTCATAATAATACACTTCAATACACTTTTTTGATCAATCCACTAGCACCCTTTTATCTACAAAATAATCATACAAAACTACTATTGTATGGCTCTAACTTATAGAAAACCAAGGGAGGAAATATCATAGTGGTAATTCAAAACAAGAGGAAAAACCACTTGTAAAAATCAACACCTAGGATAATGGGAAACTAATATACATAATAAAATATTAATTTCCTTCACATGGCTTCTCACATTGGTGCCTATCCCATATCCAATAAGAAGAGTAACTCCCTAGTGCTCTTTAACTCCCCAACGAAACACAAATGGACAACCAATCACATCCCACACTTGGGTGCCCAATGCATGAATTTTTATCTTCCAAATTTGGATGTTTAAAAGAGATATTTATCCATTATTCTATGTAACTCTTATTGACACATATTCACCTCTTTGAAATGGAATTACAATTTTTCATAGAAAATACGTATTAAATGTTTTATTGCATGTCCCCTAGAACAATTCCAAGGAATATGGAGAAACTTGAATGACATAGGAATTAAAGGTTAATGTCACCTTTCCTAACACTAACAAAACCATCCTAACACCATTACCTTATCCTATTGGTCATCTTTCCTTCACTCATAGTGGTTCTGTTACAAAAGAAGAAGAGCTTATGTCCACCACCCATCCTCCTCCACCTACTAATGGACTCATGTTTTGGTTCCAAAATAACAAACATCCTAATGTAAATAAATTTTTCAAGAACATGAACTATCAAGGAAAATTTTTAGGCATTCATTTGAAAGGTATCTTGGAGTCAATCCATATCAAATAAAATCCACATTCACAAGGCCTTGACTACATATCTCGAGGCTCACAATCCAGAAAAGTTGCTACATTGTTTGTGCAACCTAAGAGAGCTTCTCCTAAGACCACACTAGTTTTTTCCCACCCTTCATCCAAATTTTTATCACCATCTCGTCTCCTCCATCCTACAAACCTAAAAAAATTATCATTATCCCTAATTTACTCTCTAAATCAATCTTGAGTCCCTATGTCCCATAATCCATCATCACATATCCTTCACCTTCGAAGTCAATCTTTGACCCTTATATACCAAAATACCAGCGTATTCATCTTATCATATTCCAATATCCTATCCCTATCACCCATCATAAAAATCCCACTCCTACAATTCTCAACTAGGATTGATAAAGACACATTTCCATGAAAATGATCTAACATCCTCCCTCTATCACTCCATTCATATTCACTTCACATCATCCATCTCCTCAAACACCTACCATTTTTATTGGAAGTAATTTGGATTCACAAGTAAAATTATTGGAACACATTTGTCATTGTGCCAAAATATTGACCTGTTAACGCCCAATATAAATGCCAGAGCTAAACAAATCCATAGGAGGTAGGTAGTCCATGTCTTGAATTTGAAGGGAGATGTTGGCGATTAGTCCAAAAATCCCCCCTCAATGTCACCCAAGGGGATTTAAACCCATGACCATGGATCTAATACCATTTATTGGAACATGCTTGTCATTGCACCAAAAGATCAACTTGTTAACACTTGATACAAATGCCAGATATAAACAGATCAACGTGAGGCAGTTAGTCCATATACTAAATCCAGAGGGAGATGCTAGTGATTAGTCCAACAAAAATAAATAGAGCCAAAGATCTAACAAAACCTAAATATCACAATATCCCCTCAAAATGACATGATAAAATAAAGAAAAATATGGCCTAAAAATACAACAAATCCCAATGGCCACAAAGGTCCACCAAAGATAAAATCATTACCATGTGGATTAAAAAAAGAAATGCATCCAAAATAAAAATCCAAAGTGACATCCAACATTGCTAATCCAAAAGCTAAGAATCATCATCCTCCATCTCATAAGTCCATTTTGGCCCCTACGTCCCAAAATTCACTATCATAACTCCTCCATCATCCCATCATCCTTCATCCATTTCTCCTCCCATCATTAAACATCCATCACAATATGTGCCAATGTTGGTACTTTCATTCAAACACTTTACAACAACCCATCCACTATCCATAAATCTCCCCTATAAAATTTCTTTAACTCATGCCCTTTCATAATCCATACATCCTAATAAGGTTTACTAAAATCCAACAATAACTTAAAATGGGCTCCTATTACCTTGGTATGCAAAGTTAGATGCATGAATCCTTCCTCGATCTCCTTATCACCTATCCACTATCTTCCATATCCACTTATCCACATCCTTATCCTCATTCCTATCCATCCATACTATTCCAAAATAATTTTTTTTTTAAAGAAAGAAACTAAAAGGACTTTATACATGTGACATGACCTTGGTACCATTTCACATGGGTTAAAGGACTTTCCAATTTGTCAAGGGTACTCCCAAGTACCCTTGCCATCTTTTCCATCCATAACCTTTGAGGAGAATCTCCATCCTTTATTCTCTCCTTGATCTGTCTCCCTCCATCTCCTCCAACCACATGATGACACTTTTCATCCTCTCAGCTCCTCATGGCTCTCAACCAATATTAGCCATTGATTTCATCTTTTAATCCTATACATCCATCATTTACCCTAAAAATCTATAAATTAGCCTCAACCAAACCATTTTCAATATACATTAACTTGAATGCAACCTTATGTTGTTGGCACATGCACTCACATCCAACCATCCATGAGCACAACCACCATTCCATGGTGTAACAAGGATTGGTTTTGGTAAAAAAAAATCATGTTTTTATCAATGTTTGTTATCTCTTATGTAATATAAGTGTTTTTTTTTTTTTGAGTAGAGTAGGTTAATATTTATTTTATTTACTCTATTAGGCTTAAAAATTGAAGCACACAACGGCATATAAAAAAAAATGCCACAAAATTTTTCTACAAATAACAACAATGAAAGAACACATTGTAATCATGAAATTTTTGGATATTAAGATATTTATAAAAAATAATGTTTGAAGTACCATCTCGCCCCCATGGGTTAGAGGATTTGCTCCCCGCGGTCTTGGGTTTGATTCTCTCTGGCCTAGATATCACTCTGTCATGGACGTTTGGGGCCAACATTGGTTACCCCATGGCTGCAGAGATTAGTCTTGCCTCAAGCTCACCCCACAAAGGGAACCTGCTAGGCTTGAGTCACGGGGATACCCTAACGAGATAAAAAAATAAAAAGAAAAAACAAGTAGTACCATCTCGAAAAAAACTATAAAATAAAGTGCAAAATTGAGTGCCAATACAAACAATAGATACGAAAGTATTGGTACCTCTAAAAATACTATAGAATATTTCTACAAATAACAATAATGAAAGAGCACCTTCCAATCATTATTATTTAAGATATATAGTGCCTAGCCCTAATCCCTAAAAGGTATACCATGTTACCACTTGTAGACCTCCATATAGCATTAACTTTATATTTAGGAAAAATTTAAAGTGGGCTTTGTAATCATCATTTCCCTATCTAGTCCAATATGAACATAAATGAGAAAGAATTTAAACAATGAAAAAATGCTCCAAAATTCTCTAATGAAGAAAAATTACATAGTATTATTGACTTTATCTGTTGTTTTTCATAGCCGCTAGTTGTTGTTAAGAGATCTCGAAGGTGCCAGACGATGGAATTTTATGTTATGAGGAGGCGATAAAGAAGAGAAGCCGTTGTTGCCGATGAAACATAGATCTGTAGTCAACCATCATAAGGAAGGATCACTGCCCTAAGCTAGTCGTAGGGGATTGGTTAAAAGGCCACAGAGAATGTTGTGTAGGAGCAGATCATAACCCCAACATGGTATTAGAGCTTTCCAAATAAAATGGATCACATCGTTGTGCTTTGAAGGAAAAAAAAATTATATAACATCAATGCATTACTATATAATTTCCAAATTTTCAATCTCAAGGTTTTACTCAAAATGGAAAATACCTCTTATATTAAGCATCTTATACCACATAATTAGTATAGCTAGAAACCACAAAGGACTAGAATCATTGAATGTCTAAGGGGATATGGTCCACCATGGATGATACAACACTTGAGTTTACTTGGGAATATGAAAAAATTGCATATAGGAACGAGATGGATGAGGCCATGGGACTAATATTGTTGCATGTTTTAGGAAATCTCTAATTTCATAATGAGTCTTTAAAAAATCCTAAGAAGATTCAGGACAAGCAGATTTTTAGTATAGTTAACGAGTTTTAGGCACTTTAGATTGAGGCAAAATTGACTACATTAGCATCTAATTCATTCTCTTCCATCAAGGTCTTTCTTATCAAATATATGTTATTAAGATCACTATTGCAAGGTTGTGGAAATGACATGGTTGAAAAAGAATGTACATTCCTTATTTTGTCGAAGCTTAAAGGGCCATCTTAGGTCTTTTTCTACATTTTATTCTAATATGAATGCACTTGGTGATAATTTCACCATGCCTAGTTTGAGGTCCTTGTAACCATCTAACATAGGAATAGGCTAAGTTGGTCTAGTTTGATGCTATTTCAATTTCCAAAAACCAATAATTAGTAGCACAATAATAAAGTAAAATAGGGAAGAAGAAATAGAAGCCTAGTACAAATTCTAAATTAAGTCTTGTGCATTCCCCCCAAGCCAAAATAGAAGTCAAATAAAAAATCTTCTCACTTCCAAGAATGATCATTATTCCATGTCTAGTAAATCTTCCTTTAGGATATAGAAGAAATCAAGAGATCCTTGTAGTTTTTGTGGAAAAGTGGGTCATAACATAAAAAAATGTTAGAAGAGATTAGATGCTTTAGAATGAGCCATGCAACACCCTCATATTTCATCCTCTAAGTCTCCTTCCATGGGTACAAGTAATGACCAAGACCTTTTTGCATCAAGCTAGATACTTGATTCGTGATCTTCTCATCATATGACACATTCCCAAGATATTCTCGCATTAATTTTATATTTTAGTGTTTCATAAATTTTAGTTCGAGATTATACATATGTTGAACACTTTATTTGACTAAGAGGAATGGGGGTGAATCAATCTGTTGGTGTAATTAATAATTAATTACACTTGTAGACACCCAAAAATGTCCTCTTGCAACACCTTGTCACAACATTACATCATTTAGACATCCCGTAGCATGTTTTTCCCTAGGCACCCATGTCATCATCTAATTAGTTAAATAAATCTTATTTATTTGACTAATTTCATTTATTCCCTTTCTATTCATAATCCCTTCTTTCTTCTAATGTTAATTAAATAATTTATATTATTTAATTAATTAAATCATAAATCCAACATTAATTAAATAAATCAAATATTTATTTAATTAATTAAATCCTAAAAATATCTTCTTGCTTTCTTTCCAAAATTGGAATTCATGTGTATCTAATTAATTAATTTAATTAGATAATTCATCAATTATCCCTCTCATCTTTTCTTAGGATTTATTTCCTTTAAACCAGAAAATCAAATCTTTCTATATTTTTAAATCTTATCTTATCTTGTCAAATAAAGCAAAAATCAAATCCTTATCAAATATTGTCTCCAAAATCAAATCTTCTTCCCTCCACATCAAAACTCTATAAATATGGCCTCTCACAAGCCATTTGGAGGGATCTTCTTCTAGTATCCACACTCTGCCAAAATTTCCTCCAATCTTCTCATCTATCTATCTATTTTTCCTCTATCATCTCCATATTATTGCTATGTTGTGAAAATGAGCAATCAACATCAACATATCAGTCACACAACAACTTGGAAGGTGAAAAATAATCAAGTACAATTATTTCATCTTTCATCTCTTAATCATTGTTTGCAAACACATTTGGATTTTGGGCTTAAAACGAATCTTGTCTTCAATCACATATAAAAAATTGGGTGTAAAATTAACCATTGTCTTCCATCACATCTTGATTTGGGATCTAAAAAGAACAAGTGCTTGAAATTTTTTACATACATTTCAATTTTATAAGTGGAAAAATTAACAACTACGAGTGTGAATCAAGTGTGTGTGTGTGTGATAAAAAAAAACTCACTCGGTTCACTTTTGTCATACCCTTCTTAGGAGGCCTGCTTGGAGAACACACCACTCCAAGGGATGACCTCAATCAAGAGGTGAATCAAAAGACACCCTCCTTTGGGAGTTTAAATTTTGTTACTCTTGGCTAAGCCCCAAATAAGTTTATACCTTTGGGAAGTGAAGGTGAAGGGTGGATTATCCCTTTCTCCCGACTATGTGGTAGGATTTTGCTTTCAAATAATCCCTAGTAAACCTCGTGCATCCTATCTTAAGACCTAATTGGCCATACCCACTTGAATAGTTCTAGGAATTATTGATGTGTCTTCTTCAAGTATGTGCTTAATCATCACATTCATAATTTCAAATTCAAACTTGCTTATGTGTCTTGCGTGTTTGATTCATGTGTGTACATGTGTAATCATTTGTTTGCAAATTGCCATATCAAGCTATAAACAACAACACATAAATATATCATTCTAATAATCCTAATTATTCTCTTTCTAATCACATTCCAATCAATTTCATCCTAATCAATCTAAGTCATCCAATCTAATCATTCCACATCATCATCATCGCCCTAATCCTAGTCAAGCACTTGATAAAATTGTCTTAATCCTTAACAATTCTAGTCACAAGCCCAAGGTCATACTTCGAGGAGCCCCTTCACCTAATCATGAAGACAATCCAAAGCCCAAATTCATACTTCAAGGATCCCCTTCACCTAATCATGAAGATAATCCAAAACCATATATTCTCTGAGGTGGGTAAAAATTTTCTCCTAGTGATGATGAGAACTTTGTAGAAATATTAGGTCATCTTAATGATACTATTGACAAGGGAAATACCACCTTAAGTTTGGAATCATACACCACTCCATCTACTAGTCCTCCATCACCATCTAATAAAACACCTATCTCAAAGCATACTAGTCCTACACCAACACCACCATCCAAATTCCCAAGCTCTAATCCATAAACCAAAGAATCCTTTGATGATTCCCATGTCAAGCACCCATTAATGAGCTAACCAAATAACCTTTGAATGCCATGCCTATTCCTCCAACTCCATCATGTGGTCCACAACCTTTTGATCTTATATGTCTAAGTCAAATTCCATCATGCCCGCATGTTGTTGATCACAAAGAGCATACCAAGCCTCTTCTAGAGCCTTCCACTTCCATTTCCACTCAAATCCAAGAGCTATGTCAAGAGAATTATCCTAAGCATGAGGACACATTAACCTCTCATTCTAATCAAGATCTAGGCCCTTCTAATGATACCACTCATAAAATACTTGGTCCTATTCATGATCAAGCTTCCCTTTATGATCTAGATCCTTTTTATGATCAAGAAGGCCATGATGATCCTCTTAGCCAACTCTATGCATTCCATGGTCAAGAGACTATCACTTCACCTATCCATGAGCAAGAAACCTCAATTTATCCTATACACCCCCTACCTAGTCCTATCCATGATCCCACATTATCCACTTGTCATGCTGAGACACATGCCTCCGAATAAAATGTAGAAGATCAAACCAATAGTGTTGATCTAAATGAACACAATCAAGATCCTAATGATCCTTCCACATCCAATATCAGCCCCATTTCAAATACACCAACATTTCCTATTGGTCTATCCACCTTTATTCATAAATGTTCCTACGTAGGAAAGCAACAAACATTATCCTACACTTCACCTTCTCTGTGAAATAATTAACTCAAGTCTATTATCCAAACTACAACTAGTCCCATTATCCATCACATACTCCAAAACATGAACTAAAAAGGTAAAGGCTTAGGCCTTCATGAACAAGGTATTTTGGATCCAATCCATGTTAAATTCCACCCACACTCATATGGCCTTGGATACACACCCCAAGGTAAACAATCTAAAGATTTTGGTAATTCCTCCATTCCTCCTTAGTCCACCACTTTCCACCATAAATCCTATCATATGCCTGAAACATATGTTGCCATTCCACCTCCATTATCTTACAAATATCAAAAGCATGTGACCATACACCTTCCACCATCCACTTTACCTCCACTCCTTCCAACTCCTAATATTCCACCATCCACTTTTACCTTCACTTCTCCTAACACTTAATTATCCACTCATCCATAAAACCACTCACATTCCTAATCATGACCAACAAATGCACACATTGTCTAAACATGAAGCTTCCACCATGCCCATGGGATTCAAAAATACAAAAATGGATTCCTCTACCTATAAATCAAAAAATCCTAAAGGTCCTCATGCCTTAGGACATCAATGAAAAAAGTTAAAGAAAAATCCATCCAAAAGGCTTCCCAAGCCCATACCTTCACAAGCAAAGTATAAAACTAAAATGGTATGGGTACCTAAGAATAAAGAAAGAAAATCAAATGAGGCATCCACATCTCAAAAATCTCAACTATCCTCTTCCATCCAAAAATCCCACTCCATTCAAAAGTTTCAAATTCCTCAATCCCAGAAGCAAAACAAAAATCATAAAAATACTTAGTCTATGTGGGTACCTAAAGCACTTCGTCAACCATCTCCTAAGAAAGAATCTCCATTGTTTCCTACACCACCTTTCCATGAAAGCTTCAATGTTTAACATGGTGTGTGCAATCGTCGGTCATGATTCCATTCCCACATACCTCCATCTCCCCATCCTTCAACTACTATCCTACATATCTTCCCAATCACCTTCCTATGGTCCATGCTTTTGTATAAACCTTTCATACATCCTTTTGCATAAGTCCTATACAATCCACATCATAATCCACTATTCCCCATCCATCCTTGCATAAGCCTTTAATAATCTGCCATCTACCTACTCCATCTCACACTCATGCAATTCCTTACCAACATCTATGAGTACACTTGACATGGTCCATGCGAAGATATCCATCTAGTGGGACTATCACCTTTCATGGAACTAGACACTTGAGTCCCTCCTATCCTTCTCCTATTAAAAAAAAAATTAAAGAGAAATCCCTTCATCCAACGGTGAAAACCTGGTAAATAGGTGCCCTAGATAAGTACCATGATGAAAACCTAGCAAGCAGGTGTCATGTGTAGGTTGATCTTCTATGTCACTTACGGTTGGGGGCACTTTGTCTCATCTGCACTATCTATCCTATCATGTCACTTCTTATCATATCATTTCTATCCTACCTACCATCTCTAGCCATCATACATACCTATCATATTGAGTCCACTTATCGACCCTTTTCCTTTTGATCTTGATAAAGACATAGGGGAAAATTTTTGAAACATTTTTTTGGGTATCTCTTGACATACCTCATCTTTTCCAATGCAATCTTATCACCATCCTATTTTTCTAAGCATTGCCATAAAAATCATAAGTATTGTACCTAGAATGGGGCATGTTATTCTTATGTGACATAGTCTTTGGAGATCACATCCTTGCTCTCTTATGATGCATACATCCATTCCATTCACTATGACCTATCCTTTTTATCCATCCATCTATCATGAGCCTTTTATCCCTTATCCTATCACCCACCCTTTCATCCATCAATCCCATCTATCTCCTTGCACCTAGACTTGGTTTTCCCTTGTCATTGGTATCTAGCACAAAGGCTACCCAAATTTTCATCCATTGACATCTCAAAACATTTTTCAAAAATCCAAAACAATCAAAAAATTTCAAAAATCCAAAAAAAAATCAAAACATTTCAAAAATACAAAAAGTCAAAATATCCCCAAAAATACAAAAAAAATGGAAAAAGTTCCTGAAAAAAAAGACAAAAAAAATCAAATAGCCAACAAAAATCCAAGCAATAAAATCAAACCAAATCACTTCTTCCAATCAATTCAATGCATCAATTCAACTCCTTCAAATCAATCTTCAAATTATCAATCAATCAATCCTCTAATCAAATCACTCCAACTTAAATCATTCCAAGAAAATCAATTCGTCAATTCAATTCATCATTCATCATCCAAATCTTCAAATCAATCATCTTCAATCATTCCAAGCAATAATCCAAATGTAAGTCAATCCTTAATCCATACCAATCAAGTCGATCAAACAAGTCAAATTATCCAATCACATCCTTTGGTCTTGATCCTAATCTTTTTGTAAACCCAATCAATTAATCAATCATCCTTGTGTTGATCTAGGGATATATCATTCCCCACAATGACAACACTATCATCATCATCAATCAATCAATTAATCATTGGTTTATAGCTTTACATGGGCAATACCTTGTTTGTTTTTGTATCATTTGTGCATGCTTGCTTGCTTTCTTGTGTGTGTTATCATTTTTATCTTTCATTTGCATCAAATCCACATCACTCGCAGCTAATATTAATATCTTGTATCTAGACAAGGTTGTATTATGTTGGGGCATGAGACACATTTTCACCTTGGTCTTTATACCTTAGTGCGTAATGTCTAGTGCTACATCAAACATATGATTGCTCATTTTATTGCATCATAACATGTCATTCCTCTCTTTCATTCACTTCCTATCTTTTATCATTTATCTTATCCATCCTTTATAATTTCATTCATTTCAAGAGCATACTCATGTTTGTTCAACCCACCTATCCTCTCGAGGGGGCATCATCATCCCATCATCATCATATCCTTACATCATCATCCCAACATCATATCTCTACATCATCAGTATCCTATATATCTTTCCTTGATCATCCATTTTCTTTTACCTGTACCTTAGATTCTTTGAAATGATGTTACTCGACACAAATCTCATCATCTCAAACATCATCTCAAAGAGGGGCAAAGTGTAGACACCCAAAAATGTCCTCTTACAAGTCATAACATTGCATCATTTAGACATCTTGTAGAATGTTTTTCCCTAGGTACCCATGTCATCATCTAATTAGTTAAATAAATCTTATTTATTTGACTAATTTCATTTATTCCCTTTCTATTCATAATCTCTTCTTTCTTATAATGTTTTGATTATATGGGAAAAACAGGTTTTGAAGGGACCCAAAACCCTTTACAACTTAAGATACAAAAAGATGCTAAAAAGCTACTTCAGTAAGATACCAGCAACATACCAAGATCCAAAAACAAGATAAAAAAGGGTGTTGCATGAGAGATAAAATAGTAAACTAACAATAGCACCCAACAACATCAAAACAACAAAAAAAAAGGAAATAAACCGATACCTAGCAGGAAACATACAATAGACAAAAAAAGAGTCAAACACTAATTCATACTGCTTAAGGTGTTGGCCACCTCAAGTTCCTGGCTTCTGTGCATTTCAATCATGTCCAACAACTCCTTCTCAGCTTCAAAGGATTTTTTCCATTCAACGGAACCTCTAATAGTGGGGCCTTTACCATCATCTTTCACACCTTTTTTACCTTTTCCTTTAGCTGAATGCTCTTTCTCCATTAACTTAGAAAAATACACTTGGTCCTCCCTGAGCTCACTTATCTTTCGAAACAGAACTTCCAAGGAGTCTACACTATTCTTCACTAAAATATGACACACATGAAGAAGCTTCTTTATGTTCACATCCATACCCAACACCTTAGCTTCTAAACCAACCAATCATTCTTCACACAAAGATTAGAAATCATGGAAGGAACCCTCAAGGTCCACAATTCTGTCGATCAGAATGTCTGACACCGAGCCTTTCAAAACAATCTTCAAGTTCTCCTTCAAACCTCTTATTTTAATGTTAACCTTATTAAACTCTTGTAGAGTCCATTTAGCTAACTTAAAAGTTCTAGTGGCCCCAGCCCTAGCCATATCTAGCAACTGAAACATTGAGGTAGAATCATCATCGAGATATGAAAAGTCCTCAGAAAGGGGATTTACCTTTAGAGGCTTTGTCTTAGAACTCTTCTTCTCAGTATCCTCCTCACCTTGTCCCTTATTCTCATCTTCTAGCTGCACATTGGGTGAGTCCTGAATTGGGGAGTCATCAATTTCCACCGCCTTTTCGCTAGAAGCCTTCCCCTCACATATCATTTTGGAGTCCTTTGCTGAAAATTTTGAGGCCTGGTTCTTCAAATTGGAAATGCACTTGGACGATCTCCTCGGCTTATCCTTGTCCAACACACCCAAAAAAATTTCCTACAAACCCTCCTCATTACCTCCACCTTTGGCTTCTCCCTCGCCAACAACCAACTCCTCATTCCTAGGAGGGGACTCATCCGAGCCCACATCTATATCCTCATTGTCAGAAAGAACAAGGTGCTTGGTTGCCCGATTGCTTTTAAGGCTACCCATATTCCTCCTTTTTGAGGAAGTAGTCACAGAGACAGGGAAACAACATCTTCCTCTTTGTTCTTCATTTGCAATGCTGGTATCTGAGCCAGATGAACCAAAAACATCACTCGTAATCTTCTCCTTACCCGTAATAGCTAGGGATTGGAGAAGAGCTTTAACATGCTCCATGATTAAAATAATGAGTCCTTCATGGAGGACGGTAGCCCTCCTATTCTTTAAATGAGTGTAAACATAAACCTCCATAGACGATAACAGAAAAAATGGAAAAGAGATGAACAAACCATGCCTGAAATGGTTAAGAAGTGTGAAATGGTGGTCAAGGATAGCAGTAAACTTTCCTTCTAGAGTCACATAGTGCATTAACACCTTCGCAACATTTTCCTAAATCTTCTTAAGGGATTTGCCCTCATAACCCCAAATTTCTATTTTAACCAATTTATTTCACTCGTCATCTTTGAAGAATTGGGCCATCGCTTCCTTATTTCTCTTATTGTCCTTGTAAAACGTATGACCAACCATCAACATCCCAGTTATAGTAGCAACTAGCTGCTCATTCACCTCCACTTCTAGACCCTTTATTTGAAGTTTGTGGTTATGCCATAAAGACACAAATTCCACTGAGGCATTAGAATCATGCCCATGTAGTCTTTCTAAAAAAGGCATGAAATTCCCATGATGAAGGATATTCCATAGCTTTTTTTTCTTCCTCACGTCTGCACAAGAGTGTGGCTCTATTCTACTTCTATCGCCACCCATTTCTTCCAACACCAAAAGAAGAAAGCCCCTACAAAAATTACTCAACTGAATGCCAGAAATCCAAATGAAACCCATAAAGCATGTGAGTCAGGAGAAGGTACTAGAAATTAAATGCCACCACCACATCAACTCATCCCACACCATCATTTCTCAATAAGCTCCTATATTTCTCAGGAATGATCGAGCCCTCGTCCCACGCATGAAACTCATTTAAACTGACAACTTCGTTGGCAAAAAAATCTTCCAACGAGTTTCCTTCTCGGTAAATGTGAGAGACACAAATATCTTCACAAGATTATAACATGATTATAATATCTTTGATAAGTTGATCCACATTCCAGCTAGGCTAGTGAGTGCCACACAGATAATTGATGATATTTAAAGAATCACCTTCAACCCATATTTTGGAGTAGCCTTTTTCCATAACATATTTAACGTTTATAAATGCAGCCTCCACCTTAGCACAATGATTTGTTCAATTTCCCAATGGGAGTGCCACCGCACCTAGGTGTTTGTCAGCTTCATTCCTCAACACCCCCCACATCCTGCAGGCCCAGGGTTACCCTTCATTGCCCCATCAAAATTAACTTTAACCCACCCTAAAGGAGGTGGTTGTCACTTAGTTCTCAATCTAGCATTTAAAATGGACTTAGGATTCATTGCAGGAATAGATGTCACCTTCTAGTTAGTAATCACCATGACGTCATACCCATCTAGACCAATAAGAGGGGAACATCGAGATGATTTAGAATCAATAAGATCAAAATTATCCAAAATCACCCGTCGAATCTTGATGAAAAGACTACCAAATTTTAGCTTAGAATCATGATTTTTTTGTTTCATTCTTTCCATAATGCCCACACAATGTGTGGGACCATAAGATCCAAAAGCCAATGGAGAATAGGGGAGGTGGAGGGGCACTTCCATTGGTCAACAAATTTATCAAGGGATTCTGAGAAGACCCAATCCAACTTCCAAAGACCAAGAAATTTACTCCAAAGAAAGGAAGAAAAATCACACCCAAGAAAGATGTGATAAGCACTCTCAACATCAGCTTTACAAAGAGCACATCTATTAGGAATAGAAAATCCCCTTTTACAAAGATTGTCTTGTGTTAAGACTTTACCTTGCAAAAGTAGCCAGAAGAAGACATTCACTTTGGGAATCAACTTCTTGTTCCATAACGTCCCCCAGAAAGGAAGAGAATCAAGATTTTCTAGTGAATTAACAAGGGCAAAAGCCATCGAGAAATTACCATTAGCACAGAGGGCCCAAAAAACCCTATCCAGCCTCAAAAAAATGGGGATACAAACATTACACAAGAAGTCCTTCAAAAACTTCAAAGACAGATCCAAATCTTGGGAAGTTTTTCCACTCCAAATTTTGAAAATAATCTACCACCCTAGTTTCAAAGAAGCATTTGCACATAGGAACAATGGGGGGAGCCCAAGGAAGATTTATTAAAGGTTTCAAGTCACACCAAGCATCCTCCCAAAAGAGAATTCTGGTACCATCATCCAATAGCCATTTAACACCATTAGCAATCAAGTCCCCACAAGGAACAATATTCCTTCAAAAGCAAGAGCTAGAGGGAACATCATCAGAGGTCAAAAAATTCTAGGGTCTCCCAATACCATGCAAATACTTGTTACTATCCAGAGAAGCCCACTGCGCTTCCCCATTAAGGAGCCTCCAAACATTATTCAACAAGAGAGCCTTATTAAAAGCTTCTAAATTCCTAATGCCAATCCCACCCCACTTCTTTGATCTACACACCAAATCCCAGGCCACAAAAGGAATTCTAGCCTTGGTTTCAACACTTGACCATAAGAATATTCTCATTATTTGTTCCATTTTCTCATCAAACTTAACAAGAATTCTAAAGAGACTCATTGCATACAGTGGAAAATTTTACAAAGTGGAAGAAATGAGCTGAATCTTGCCCGCCTGGCTGAGAAGTGATCCTTTCCAACCCACCAACTTTCTACTGAATTTATCCAACATAACCAACCAGAAGAACTCTAGGATCTTAGAGATACACAAATGAAGCCCCAAATAAGTAGTCGGGAGATCACCTCTATTGCATGATAAAATCCTGGCAAGATTTAACTACAAAGCTTTAGGGGTGTTAAGGAATTGTTTTTGGCTCTTAGGAAGATTAATCCTTTGACCAGAAACATTATCATAAGCCTCAATCAACCCCTTAATAGATCTGACTTCACGGACAAAGGATTCACCCATCAAGATAGTGTCATCAACAAATTGGTTATGGGTAACAGGATCACATCTAGAAGGAGTCAGGCCCTTCAGTGACCTAGTTGATAAAGCCTTCTAAATATTTTTTCCAAGAGCCTCCGCCATCAGAATGAAGAGCAAAAAAGACATAGGATCTCCCTGTCTCAGCCCACACGAGCTCCTAAAAAAAGGGAAAGGAGAACCATTTTCCAACACAACAAAATATGGAGTAGAGATGAGCTAATCAACAAGTTGAAGAAACTTCTGACAGAAACCAAAGCGATCCAACACCTCCAATATAAATCTCTAGTTAACCCTATCATATGCTTTAAGAAGGTCCAGTTTTAGGAAGAATCCTGACTTCTTAGAAGCATTAATATAATGATCAAGTTCATTCATAGTTATAATAGAGTCTAGGATCTGACGACCCTTGACAAATCCACTTTGTTGTTTAGAGATCAAATCTAGAAGGCATTTTTGTAGTCTAGTGGAAAGCACCTTCGAAAAAATTATAAATAGAATTACAGAGTCTGATTGGACGATACTCACCAAAGCTATTAGCATCAACAAATTTGGGAATCGGGACAATGAAGGTCGCATTTAGCTCTTTGAGTAATCTTCTAGAACCAAAGAAATCCTTGGTGGCATTAATCACATCTTCTAAAACGATATCCCAGCATGATTGAAATAACAAAAAAGGAAAACCATCAGGCCCAGGGGCCTTGTTTCCCTCAAAATAAAAAACCACATCCTTTACTTCCAAGCTAATGGGATAACAATGAGCTCCTTATTTAGGTACTCCAAAACAACTTTAGGAATGACATCCAATAAAGCCTCCACACTATCTTGGTCTCAAACCAAATCATCCTTAAGGAGGTGCTTGAAGAAACTAGCAGTCGCTCTCCTAATAGCCTCCTCATCCTCCAACAGTAAGCCATCAGCCATAACCAAGGAGAATCTATTAGTTGATTTATTCCTAAGGGTAGTGAGATGAAAGAACTTGGAGTTGCAATCCCTAGAATTCAACCAAACTGCACAAGATCTCTGCCTCTAGAAATCTTCCTCCTTAGCAACAATATCATGCAGCTGAGCGAGAAGGCGATCCTCCTGCAACTAGAGTTCCTCTGATAAGCCCTTTGTCTAAATGACATCCTTAATACCATCAATCTTTTGAATAACAAAGCTCTTGGATTCAAAAATATGACCAAACAATTCTCTATTCCATTTCTTGAGATTCCTTTTGACAAAAGTCAAATTTTTGGCCACTCTACACATCACACAATCACCAATATTCACTTGCCACCATTTCTTAACACAATCCATAAACCTCAGATCCCTTAACCACATAGCTTCAAACCGGAAAGGAAAACATTTCTTACCCCCAATCCTATCAGCAAAAAAAGAGATAGGGAAATGGTCAGACCCACATCTCATGATAGAGGAAACGAAACAAGCAAAATCCACAAACCAGGACGCAGATGTTAAAGTTCTATCAAGCCTAACTTGAATATTATCCACACGAACACGCCTATTGGACCAAGTAAACTTAGCTCTAGTCATCTTAACATCAATAAGAGAATTGTCATCAATGAACATTCTTAAATCCAAATGACTATTTGGATTGGCTTGTGAACCACCCACTTTCTCATTATCACACAAATGAGTGTTGAAATATCCCATCACAAGCCAAGAGCTTTCCTAAAAATTAAGCCTAAGACTCACAAAATAATCCCATAACTTGTTCCCGGCTCTCTTCAGAGTAGGACCATATACATTAGAAATAACCCAAGACTAAGAATCCCTAATCCAAACAAAATTCATCTCCACATGATTAAAACCTTTAGCAATTGGGAAACCTTTAATTAGCCTAGCATTCCAAAAAGTTGCAATTCCAACCAAATCTCCCTCAGAGCTAACCCCATGAAAACTACAGTCTTTAGAAAATAGATTCTTCAAAGCTTCCAACTTATCAATCTGCATTTTGTTTCTTGAATCAGAAAAATGTTCGGCTTATGGTCTTGAACCGAGTTCTTCAAGAGGTCTTGTTTATGCATATTATTTAGCCCTCTGATGTTCTAGGAAATAATCTTCATTTGCACAAAGAGGGGGTTCTCTTTGAGCACAAATCAAAAAGGTTTTTCTGAACCCCTTTTGCAATATCTTGCTTACAATCCCTCTCCTTAGTTTTCTAAAGAGAGGGTCTCCCCTGGCCCCTCAGATCAGACCCACAGTCCACTTTTTTCCTTCTTATAGTAACACCTTTGTGGGGTTGAGGAGGAGGAGAAGTAGAGGACTTATTCTTTCTTCCTCACACCAGAATATAACCTTCTTCATCCTTACTCCTTGTATCTACAACCACCAAGGATCCATCACCAACCGCCATCCTAGATGCATGATCCAGGAGGGGTGACGGGGAATCAGATGGCTCCAGAATGGTATGTTTAGGGGAGCACAAACTATCCAAAACATGATCCACATCTTGATTCACAAACTGGCCAACAACCTCATCCACGGTTTTCTTAGACTCCTTGTCAACCTCAGGATGAGGGATAGAGTGATCTTCAATATTAAATTCACCCTCCATGCCATTGCCAGTAGTTGACTCACCTTGATATGGAGGAACCAAAGTCCCCTTGGCCTCCTTGACCTTCCAAACCTTAGTCTGTTGAACAGCCTTAGGCGGAGCCACCTTAGCAAGACATTCCTTAGCCCAGTGACCCACTTTTTTACATTTGAAGCAAGCAAAGGGAATATTTTCAAATACAATATATTTCTTCCAGGTTCCCACCTTTGATTTAAGGTGAAAGAACTCAGGCATCACAACATCTTGGTCAATCATGACACAAAATTTAGCTCCAACTAGCCGCTTTCTAGAGAGGGTGGCCTCATCAATAGAAATTATCCTCTCAAAAGAGTTAGCCACCGCCTTAAAGACTTCTTCATCCCAATATTCTAAAGGCAAGTATGGAAACTTAACCCACACAGGGGATGAATTAAAAAGGCACTTGGAAAGATCCATCCTAGGCTCCCAAGGGCATAAAACCAAAGTAAGATGCCCAGAGGACCACGGTCCTTTTGCAAACACTGCTCTTAGGTCTTCATCACAGGAAAAGGAAAAGGAGAAGAACCCTTTAGCCATAGTCATAACTTCAACCTGTCCTTTTAACACCCACTTCTTACAGATCCAAGTGCAGACCTCCTCAATATTAGGTCGTGGACCTAAAAACTTACCAACGAGAGAGAAATCCATTTTAGCTATATTTTTGTCAACAAGAGAGTCTAAAACTAATTTATATTATTTAATTAATTAAATCATAAATCCAACATTAATTAAATAAATCAATATTTATTTATTTAATAAAATCCTAAAAATATCTTCTTGCTTTCTTTCCAAAATTGGAACCCAAGTGTATCTAATTAATTTATTTAATTATATAATTCATCAATTATCCCTCATCTTTTTTTAGGATTTATTTCCTTTAAAACATAAAATTAAATATTTCTATCTTTTTAAATCTCATCTTATCTTGTCAAATAAAGAAAAAATCAAATCTTTATCAAATCTTATCTCCAAAATCAAATATTCTTCCCTCCACATCAAAACTCTATAAATATGGCCTCTCACAAGCCATTTGGAGGGATCTTCTTCTAGTATCCACACTCTACCAAAATTTCCTCCAATCTTCTCATCTATCTATCTATTTTTCCTCTATCATCTCCATCTTATCGTTATGCTGAGAAAATGAGCAATCAACATCAACATATCAAATCATTCAACCCTTTGAAATCTTGCATTCTCATGTGAGGTTGAGAAGAGCAATGAAGATGAATCAAATCTAGCTTGGAGATTGATTTGCTTTGATTTCTTGTTTCCATTTCATGCTAGTTTGTGCTCTATTGTGCTTGTTAGGGTTTCATTATAATTGTTTATGCATTTTCCCTAAATTTTTACCCTAACTACAACACTTACATAATTTTACTTAGGCATTCATTTATTCCTAGGTATCATTTTCTAGGTTCTTTCTAGAAGTCTTAGTTGGATTTTCTAGAACTTATCTTATCTAGCTATTTTGCATGATTCCTAGGTAGTTAGTTTGTTAGTTGTCTCATGTCATAGGATTATGAAATTTGTCAACATCTTGTTCATTACTATATTTCAACCTTGCCTATATAAGGAAGGTCTTTGTACTCATTTGTAATATACTGTATACCTCATCATTTGATAGGTCTAAATATCAAGCAAGCTCATTTTCTTGCATATCCTCTTGTAGAAGGTTTTCATTGTTTTTACAAGTGGTCTTGGGTGTTGAGCTAATATCTTCAACTCTTACTACACAAAAACCTAACTCCTTCTAGAACTTGAAAGTCTTAGCACAACTCAAACTCCTTTAGCAAATAAGGATAGAAGTTTAAGAAAAGTAGTAAGAGAGAAGATTATAGAAATTAGAATCTTTAACACCTTCAAAAAAATTAACCAATGAAAGATATAATAGTAATCATATAAAAAACAAAGAGATGGAAATAGAGAACACACACATGCACAAGATGACACCATATCTACATGGAAAACCAAATGAGGGAAAACCACAATAAGATATAAGGCTCACTACCAAGAAGACTTGTAAGAAGGCTCATTGCCTTAGAGAAAGATACAATTAGGACTTGCAACACTAAATTACCAACTAAATCCAAGAGAAAGATATAGGGACTTAATGCGATTCACTATCTAAGAGTAGAATACAATATGATTTAAAGAGACAAGGAATACCAATGCAACTCTCTGTTGATTGAGGTGTTCTTGAGCATATTTTTTCTTTCCTTTCACAATATTTAGCACTATATCTACTAGATATTCAATATGATTTGCACACTCACTTCTTCAGACTTTTACACTTCTCCTTGTTTACTGCATTCAAAATGATCTTGCATTTATATCCATCGCAACACTTCAATTCTTCAATTAGGTCATCCAAGAAGAGAATTAACAATTAATATAACTGGTCAACCACCAAAAACATGATATGTTTGTATCCCAAAGAAAGAGAGGACCAAAAAAATCTTAAAACTTGTTTCAATATGATCAAAAATTATTTACACATAGGCACACATCAACCCAAGTCGGCATCAAGGAAATGTGTGGATGATGTTGAACATTTAGAATACTAAGAGGGGGGGTGAATCAATATTCCATAAAACCATAGTAAAATCCACTTAAACATTATCACAATTTTGACTGAATCAACAAGAGAGAACATATAAACAAGTCAATGCAATCATACACATGAACACCAATATTTTTACATGGAAAACCCAGAATGGGAAAAACCACGGTGAGGGTTAACTCACAGTATATTATATTCGGATACAAAATATTCCAAGGCTCATTTTCAGGACTCACTGTCCTTAAAAGGCTCACAACCTAAATACAAAAGATGGCTCACTACCAAGATACAATGATAGTGGCTCACTACCAAAAGATTGAACTGGTGGAATACACCTTCAATTTGCAAGGTTCAGTTACACTGAAGCTCAGAATATAAAGTACTGCATCACACAACAGTCACTCAACAAATCTATACTGATCACTACTGATAAAGCATTTAGGCTATGATCTTCTCCTCTGTTCACATTCACTTCTCCTTCTCACTCTCTTCTCTTTTTCTCACACACCTTTCTTGCTTCTTCCTTATTTTTTCTATCTTATATATACACAACCATATCTTATTCATCAATTAGGTCAACCTAATTAGATGAACATAAATAATCAAAACCTTCTTTGTCAGCATCCTTTAAGATTTGAACATTTTATCCATGTAGTGTATTATGCCAAGTCGGCTATTAGTCTTCATAATATATTGCATTTTATGAGTCATCCAAGACTAAAACACAATTATCCAAACCAACAAATAATTATTAAAGCAAACACCTTTTGGATTTGAGAACACATTAATTTCCCATCATACTACCAGTAAAGAGACTATCAACAAAACCGTACTATAAGAAAGTTCACTTTAGTAGAATGTGGAGTCTCCCACATAGTATACCACACACTAAAAAATAGTAGGATACAAAGTTAAACTTTGTCAAAGATAACTTTATGTTCACAACAAAATAAGTTTCAAGATCCAAGAAATAACTACCTGAATGAGTCAATAAAACATGGTTAAGAGATTAGAGTCATATCAGATCTTGTGGTGAGTTCCAGACTCAAATACCAACACACTGATCCATTACAAAGGAGTATTACTGACAAAGAATAGCTTTCGATAAACCAAGGAAAATTCCCATATAGTTATCACCATGTAGTTATTACCATGTTGACATCAATGACAACATAGGAACAACCAACACAACCATCCATAATTCATGCTCATGTTGCAAAGCTTCCAAAAATCTCACCCTTTGGCATCGATGGCAACATGAATGACAAAAAAATTTCAAGTATATCGCAACTGAATGTCCTGACTACTCCCCCTATCAAAACTATTCTTCACAAAAAAAATTTCCTCTGAATCTTTATCTCTTTATCTCTCCCCGGCTCTTTATCTCTCCCCCTTTGACATCAATGAAAAAGGAAGGGGTCTGGTATAAATGTGCATATGCATAAAAAAGTAACCAAAATGATTATGAACATAACTTTTGATTAACCTGAAGAAGAATCTCTAAGACTCTCCAAGATAGCCTTCCATGACACTTTACCTTCTTCCCGTGAACCTTTTGCATTGACAAGAGTCTTGTAAAATAGCTCAAGTTTAGTTAGAGACTCTATACCATCTGTTAAAGTATTGGAACTAAGATTTATCTATGATAATTCACCAATACATCCAAGAGCACTAGAAATAGAAGTATGTTTGAGTTTAATCATGTCTTTGAGTGCCACAAACTTCTTGATAACATATGTCCTTCGATCCTGGACAGAGAATAATTTTTGTTGAAGCTGTACAATGTAGGACCACCTCTGATTATCTTTATCTTCTTCTAATCTATATGTATTTTCCTGAGTGCTCAATCAAGAATCAATAATCCTTAACTCATTTCTCATATCTAGTGTACTGTCAGACCAATCTAGACAAAAGGAAAGTAGCTCTTGTGTCTCTTTTTCACAACCTTGTACACTCTCCAATTCCTTCATTACTCAATTGTGTGCATTCACACATTTTCCTTTGGTATCTTCCTAATCTTCTTCATCAGACCTAATTCAAGTAGACATTTTAAGTTTGGAGATGTAGACCTTCAAAGAATTAATCATGCCACGAAGATTCTCCACAACAGAAATAGATGAATCAAAATTAGCATTGGGAATAACCTTCTAAAAATCTTCCAAAGCTCTCTGTATATTAATTCTTTCATGCTCATGTTCAAGCATAGTTTGTTTTTCACCTTCTTGCTTCACTACACTCTTCCTTTTCTTCCATGTTTTGGTCACACTACCAAAGGTACTTTCTTCATTGAGATGCTTAGGGATTTCCAAGAGAATTTTATCATACTTATCAATTTCAGCTTTTTACACTTCATAATCCAATTCAGATATCCAAACTAACATTGATTCAATTGCTTCCATGTGACAAAAATATGTAGAAACAAGAAAATTTATGCTTTCAGAGTATCTTTCCACAACACTTACTGGAATCCTAGACTTTTTGTTCATTCTCATCTGAAATGTTCCAAAGAATGTAGCAAGGGCAAACTCTTGTGCATCCAAACTACCAAGATTTATCATGAATTTCTTGATTTGATAAGAAATAGGCTCTAAATTTGACCATTCTAACCTTCCTATTACCAATAACTCTTTAAAAAAGTAAAAGAGTAGAAAAACAACCAAAATTCCATATTGAAAAGTATTCTTTTTTCTCTTCTTGATATCCTTTAAGTTCTTCAAAAGATGTATGTGAAGTAGTTCACACAAGTCATATTCCATACCTCTTATTACCATATCAACAACAATATTCACCACATCAGTAGAAACTGATGACATTTCTTCAATCT
The DNA here is from genome assembly GCA_007115665.2 of Sequoiadendron giganteum. NCBI lineage: Eukaryota > Viridiplantae > Streptophyta > Pinopsida > Cupressales > Cupressaceae > Sequoiadendron > Sequoiadendron giganteum. Next base: position 165,391,135 of record CM021101.1, read on the forward strand.
TACTATAAACTATTTTGACACATTCCTCATATATCTCTTCAACCTATCTTTATCCGCACAATTCACAATCTTTGAATTATCCATAGCAATAAAAGTGAAAGATTTTGCAAATAGGAATACCTCTGAAAATGTCAACTAAGAAATGTAAAGATATCCCACTTCCAAAGCTCACTTCAAATTCATCTGTTATTTTCTTGAAATTCTGAAACTCTGAATTCCCTTCTAAACTTCCTTTGCATGCCTCTCCAAAAATAGATAGGATTTTAAAATTATTTGAACTTATTCCTTTCATTCCGAATGATTTTGCAATAAATGTTTCAACTTGTAGGTAGATTGCCTCAAAAACTGTGTATGCCTCTGATGAGGTAAAAATAACCCCATCATAATAAAATATGGAAAGCTTACTCTTGCTAATTCAATCCTAAGCCTGTGCCAGTTTATTAAAATTTAGGAGAAGTAATTACTTATTTTTAGGAAAATTATGCTTTCTTTCTTTCTTTTGATCAATTGAGGAAATTGTCCAAAGCAGGTTTATTGGGTTGATTTGAGCGTTTTTGTAGGGATTATCAGGTCATCATGCGGCTGTTGCAGAAGTTTTAGCCAGCACGTGCCTCAAGAGCAATGCTGCGAACCCACTCCTAGATGCCTGGATGATGCACCAAAGATTTAATTTCAGTTATTTAAAATTATGTTGTTAAAAACTTTATTGCTCTTCTCGAGCCTTCTACATGTTTTAAATCTTTAAAGACATCAAGTTAGTTTTTAGTTAAGGAAGAATTTTTCAATGACTATCCATGCCATCTTAAATTTAGGATTTAGTTAAAAATTTATCTATAAAACTGTAATTTCATAAGTAGTGAATAAGACAAAGATGAAGTATCGTTATGCTGTTTACATGGTTTTGCAAATCACTATTGAAATGAGTTATCTGATTTCTGTTTATTGGTAACTATTGAATTCAAATGATGGTGACTATATGTCATAAGAGGATTTGAGTATTTGTAGTTCATGTGATTCAAAGATGAAGTAGTAGCCTGCGAGCTGGCCACTCGAGGGGAGTTAGCCTAGATAGATAAGTATTTTATTGATTAAGTTACTCTCTTTGTTAAAGATAAATTGTTGTTCAGTAGGAAATAACAAGTTGTTGAAGAGTCAAGTCAGTTGTTCCAGAGCACCACCATTTTAAAATTGTATAAGTTTTCTTCTGTAGTTGATATTATTCCTTTACTGTTTAGAAGATGCTTAATTGTTTATTTCCTTACTTTTCTGTTTCTGTAATTTACCAGTTGTTTAGTTTGCTTGTTTCCATGCTTTCTAGTTTAGTCGTAATGCTTTCTAAATTAGTTGTTTTATGCTTTTTAATTTAGCATTCCTATATTTTCTTAGAGTAAGATTATTTTAGAGTTAAGAAGTAATGGCTTTAGTTTAGTCTTCATTTCTGTAGTTTAAAGAAAAAATGAAAATATAAAATGGGTTGTTCAAATAATCTCCTTTTGCAAACTGCCTTGGACACTGCCCGATTGACAATTGACATTCAATTATTCTAAAGTAGTAGGACCTAATGACAACCTATCACTTTTTGGCGCTGTTTCTAGGGACCATTTCTTAAAAAGCCTTTAAAAGTCTTTTTGCTTAAAGTGTTATTAGGAGATGGTTTGAATACAAAGTTTTATGCCAAAAATATCTTAGTTGGCTTTCTTTTTCGTAGGGTCCGGAAAAGAGGCCCTCACGGACATTTTATACCAAAGACCCCCCAAAATACGTACCTATCATACATAGGGAAGCCCAAGGCTTAGACGACCACACTTCTGAAGAATTATTTGAGCCTACTCCACCTGAGGCTTTCCATTATTTACCTGTCGAGCAATTGGCAGAACAACCAGTTATCGAGGAAATTGTTTTTGAGGAACATACTCTTCTGAACATCATGGGAGATCGTAGACCTGAACCTAACCAGAATGACCCTCAGCCTCCTAGAACTTTTACCTATCCTATTATGTTGGATGCTGATGATGATACTATCATGAAGAACATTTCTCCAGCTTTCTTTCCAACCTTCAGTGGCTTGCCTTCGGAAGACCCTGACCAATTTCTCTTTGAATTTAAAGTCCTGTGTCAGATTTATGATTATAAGAACGACAACCAAAAGTTGAAGCTTTTTCCATCAACTTTGAAGGACTCAACAATGTGCTAGTTCATGGGATTGGGTTCAGGTAGTATAACATCTTGGGAAGAAATGGAGACTATTTTCTTGCATAAATACCAGAGTTACTGTAGGGTAAGTGATCGTAAGGAGGAGCTATTTAAGCGAAGGAAAAATGAGGATGAAAGTTTGGAGGATTATCTTGATAGGTTCCTCTTCCTCTCCAAAATATGTGGAGAAATGACCATTAGTGTAGAGATTCTCAAAAAAATATTTCTTAAAGGTCTTGATGATGACGCTCAATGAAACCTTGATTTAATGGGAAAAGGTGACATATCTCAATTAACTCTTGAATAAATATGTGAGTTTTGTCAGAATTTCTCCCATACTAGGGGAGGAATCTGAAAAACTAATATTTTTAAAGGGTCTAAAGAGATAGGTAAGCTCCGCGAAGAAATAGAAAATCTAAAAACGAATATTCTCGTGCAGTTGAATACCACCCTAGATGGTATACAAGCTAAAACCCGCAACCCTGAGACCTTGTCAATTTACTATCCAAGGTGTTAGAATAAACACCTATTGCATGAGTGTCCTTTGGATAAAGTCAATGTTTGTCAGCTGTGTGAGCAAAATCATCCTACAAACCAGTGCGAGATTTTGTCAGATATAAAGAATACTAAGAATAAAACCATTCAGGTTGAAGAAGAAATACATGCTTTAAACCAATGTCAAGGAGGTAATTTCCCTTATGGACATAATCCTAATCCTACATGGAGACCACAAAATAACTGGGCTCATAATCAATGGACTCCATCTTAGAATCAATCACCTCCACCTCAACCTAACTGGGGAACTCCTTATTAGGGATCACCTGAGTGGACAAACCACACATGGGGCAATCAACAATGGCCAAATGAACCCCAACAATAGTGGTACCAACAACATGCAGTACCCCAATGGAATCGGGCACAAAATCAGCTCTATACTGAACCAAAGAGGAATCAACAACAAAACCTGTTACCTCAACTTCCAACGCAACCGCTTCCCAATCCGAAAAAAATCGCCAAAATACGCCAGTCTATTCTACTGAACATGAAAATGTTACTGGGCTTAATGCAATACACTTCGGAAATGTGCAGTTGCGTTCTGGTCAAACTCTTCAACCACCAACCATTGAAGAAATAGTGGAGGAAACTGAGCCAAAAAGTCCAACAAGAGACAAGTCGTCTAAGCAGGATATTATTCCTCAAGACGAAGAACCTTTTTTAGTGGCAGAGGCTGCTGACTTGTCTCAGGGGGAGGAGGGTCAACTCTTAAGTCAACATAAGGAGGATCCTGTTCCAAGAAAGAAAAGGATGGCACCATATTCAGAACGTTTAAAGTCCATAACTCCAAAAGTATCTTTGGCTATAGAAACTGCATTAATTCAGGAGATTAAGTAGTTGCAAATTGAAGTTCCTTTATTGCAAGCAATAAAAGAAATCCCTGAATTAAACTAGCTAATCAAATAGTTATATATCAAAACACCAGGGAGGAAGCCAAAAATGATAAATACCATTCATATCAATGGTTATTTAGCTGATTTTCTATCTGGAAAGACTATTGCTCTGAAATACGATGATCCTGGAAGTCCACTTATAACTGTTATGGTCAATGAGGTAACAATACCAAATGCACTAGTGGATCTAAGAGCATCTATTAACGTGATGATAGTGGATGTAATGGAAAAATTAGGTTTAACTGATTTACGTCCTACAACCACAGTCTTACAAATGGAAAATCAATCTATATCCATCTCGAAGGGTGTCACTAAAAAGTCCTTATCAAATTTGATGGATGGGATTATCCAGTCGACTTCCAGGTGATTCAGTCGCTTACACCTAAGGATAGCTATCCTATAATTATTAGAAGACCTTGGCTGGCCATGGTTGCTGCTATGTTTGATTTTAGGGAAGGGGGAATGACCATTTCACATGGCTAGGATAACAAACGCTTATTCTTATATCCCCCTGCTAAGTCTACTAAGCATGAAAAAGTCTGGGTTGATGAACCTGAGGAATTGAGTGGTTCAGATATTTTAGCCTCCCTAGCCATGGTGGTAATTAAACAACACAGGGAAGAACTGGAAGAAGAGTTAGTAAACGAGATAGCATGCCTTGCTATAACCCCGAATGAGGAAGATGATGGATGCTCCAAGGATTTTTTGGCAGCCAATTGATATAAGTGGAATGGAGCACAGTTACGCTACAATGGGAATGTTGTGTCCCTTAGCAAATATGATTCCCAGAACAACTCATTTCTATGAGGATATCACAAGGTTTCACCAACTGGTACCTCATAGTTGCGACCTATGTATACTATAACCGCGGTTCATCGTGGAACAAAATCGATAATACTATTATCGGGAAAAACTTTGAATATCAATAGCTGGTTGACAGAAAATCAGGAGGATAAGTTGTTTAATATGTTGGTACAAATATCCAAAGCTTTTTCTTGGGATTATATGGACATGAGGGGAATTCACCCAAGTGTTTTTACTCATCACATTTACACTGATATCAATATAAGGCCTGTTCACCAGCCGCAAAGGAGTCTCAATCCTACATTAAAGGATTTGGTCAAAATTGAGATTGAGAAATTCCTTCGTGTTGGATTTATTTACCCAATCTCTGATAGTAAATGGGTATCACCTATGGTGGTAGTCCCAAAGAAAAATGGGAAGTGGAGAATCTATGTAGATTATCGAGAACTCAATAAAACCACTTATAAAGATTATTTTCCCTTACCATTTGTTGATCAGGTCTTGGACAACTTGGCCGGGAGGAAGTATTTTTCCTTTCTCGATGGATTTAGTGGTTATAATCAAATACAGGTTGCTCCAGAAGACCAAGACAAAACCATGTTTACCTACCCTTGGGGCACATTTGCATATAGTGTGCTTCCTTTTGGACTATGCAACGCTCCAACAACCTTCCAGAGAGCCGTTCTTGCTATATTTTTTGATCTCGTTAATGACTGTGTCGAGGGTTATATGGACGATTTTACAGTCTATGGGTCAAACTATGATGAAGCTCTTCAGAACCTAGATCGAGTTCTACAAGTTTGTGAGGAAAATAGACTATCCCTTAGCGATGAGAAATGCTAAATAATGGTGGAGTAAGGAATAGTCTTGGGTCATCATATTTCCTCAGAAGGAATAAAGGTCGACCCTAAGAAAATTTAAGTCATCCAATAGTTGACAATCCCTCAAACTCAAATAGATGTAAGAAGTTTTCTTGGACATGCTAGTTACTACAAAAGGTTCATAGAAGGCTTTAGTAAAATTGCAGCTCCTATGTTCTCTCTTTTATAGAAAGAAGTAGAGTTTGTCTGGACATCTGAGTGTCAACAATCATTTGAAGCAATCAAAGAAAAACTTGTCTCTGCTCCCATTCTAAGAGGACCAAACTGGAGTATTCCCTTTCATATTTATGCTGATGCTTCTAATGATGCTATCGGTGCAGTTCTGGGACAAGAAGATGAGAATGGGGGGAAGTATGCTATATATTTTATCAACAAAAATCTTACTTCGGCAGAAAATAATTATACAACAGAAAAAGAATTCCTGGCTTTTGTTCACGCTATCAAGAAATTTCATCATTATATTATGGGGTATAAGGTCATAGTTTACACGGATCACTCAACTGTGAAGTACCTAATGAAAAAACTTATGGTTAATGGTCGAATCATGAGATGGCTACTACTCCTTCAGGAATTTAATGCCATGATTATTGATAAACCAGGGAAATATAATGTGGTAGCCAATTTTCTGTCACAAATCAAACATGAAGAAGATGACATTACCCCTGTACAAGATGATTTTCCAGATGAAATTTTATTTGTAGTTTCTGTAAAATCACCTTGGTTTGCAGATATCACTAACTATTTAGTTGCATCTGAGATACCTCCTGGATTCACGTTTAAGCAAAAGAACCGACTAATCAGGGAGAGTGCCGCGTTCGAGTGGATTCATGGAATGTTATTTCGTTGTGGTCCTGACATGATTTTGAGGAGATGTGTAAGAGCTGATGAAACCTACAACATTTTAAGGGCCTATGATGATGACCCGTCGGGAGGACATTACTTTGCAAATAGAACTTCCCACAAAGTCCTAGGTGCCGGATACTATTGGCCCTCAATGCACAAAGACATTAAGAACTATGTGCATCATTGTGATGAATGTCAGAGGGTAGGAAGACCAATTGCTTCTTCAGAAATGTCGTTGTTGTCTCAGGTAGTCCTTGAACCATTTGAAAAATGGGGTTTAGATTTCAGCAGACCCATATATCCTTCCTCTCAAGGGAAAGAGTATATACTAGTTTGCACTGACTACCTAAAAAAATGGGCTGAAGTTCAAGCCTTAAGAATAGCTAGGGAAGAGCAGGTTTCAGACTTCCTTTATAATAAAATCTTCCTTAAATTTGGAGCCCTTCAAACTATCGTAACTGATCAGGGACCCCAATTCATGTCTCGAGTGCTCTTGGCATTTACCAATCATTTTCAGGTAAGCCATAGAAAGTCATTCCCTTACCACCCTCAAGCGAACGACCAGGTAGAAGTAACTAATAGAGAACTGGAAAATATTTTAACAAAAATAATCTCTTTTGGAAGAAAAGACTGGGCTAGGAAGCTCCTTGAAGCCGTATGGGCATACAACACAACCTGAAAATATACGACTGGATTCAGTCCTTATGAGCTCATTTTTGGGAAGAAGCCTCTTCTTCCCATTGAGTTCGAGTTACAAAATCTACGAACGGCTACGAAATTAGGTCTAGATTTAAAAAGAGCCCAAGTTGAACGAGTTCTGCAATTGAGTGAATTAGATGAACTTCGTTTAGACACCATCCATCAAACTGAACTAATTCAACATCAACGGAAGATATGGCATGATAAACATATTAAGGAAAAGAAGTTTCACAATGGGGACTGGGACTTGTTATTTGATTCTAGATACAAATACCATAAAGGCAAGCTCAGGACTCACAGGTTGGGACCTTATAAAGTTGAGGAAGTCTTTTCGAATGAAACTATTCGATTAAAGCCAATCGATGGTGACACGCGAACTTTATTGGTTAACGGTCATCGCTTACGTGTCTACCATAAGCCAGTCAATAGGGAAGACTTTACAAGGATGGTTGAAATGCAAGGTGAGGTCCAATGTGTTGACTCTGCCATGACAGAGTCTATTCAGTAAAAACGTTAGGCTATTTACAAAAATAAAAATAAAAATAATATATATATATATATAAAACAAAATAATAATAAAATAAAAATAAATGGACATGCATGCTGAGATATTTTCCTTCATTTAATCTTTTGTCACTTTTGGACTTAGCTAAATATTTTTCATATTTTTGCAAGACTTCTGAAAAAGCAGAAAATAACTTCCGGAGCACCCTCCAAAGATGCTCCAGAACGTTATGATGCCGATGCTCCGGAACTTGACATTTTCAAAACCCGATGCTCCAGAACTTGTATAGAGCTTATCATGTCGAGGAGGCATTTTGCACTAAGGTTCAAAGTTGTGAATATTCTTTTCCATGTCTCTCAAACCTTTCATTCCGTTGCTTCTCTGGTTGCATCTTTCAGCGATGCTCTAGAACCTTTCATTCTGTTACTGCTCCGGCTGCATCTTTCAGCGATGCTCCAGAACCTTTCATTCCGTTGCTGCTTCAGCTGCATCTTTCAGTGATACTCCAGAGCCTTTCATTCCATTGCTGCTTCAGCTGTATCTTTCAACGATGCTCCAAAACTTTTCATTCCATTGCTGCTCCGACCGCATCTTTCAGTGATGCTCCAGAACCTTTCATTTCATTGTTGCTTCGGCTGCATCTTTCAGCGATGCTTCAGAACCTTCATTTCATTTCTATTTTAGTCACACCACACACCGATGCTCTGGAAATTATGCACTCATTTCGAGCGCGTTGACCAAAATACGTGCTCTGGAACTCGTTCGTTTATCTTCCGCCACCTTTATCAAAATTTCAAAATTTTCACGATTCTTCTGCTAGAATATCCAATACATTTGTCTTTCTATTTTTGCTTTAGTTATAGGTAAGCCACCTAACTCCATACTCCTCATTGACAGCTCTGTCCCCCATAGAATTCTGCACCATATCATAATAACTTCGCGGTCACTTCAACCAATGCCTTCACGTCATCCTGACAAATATGTGAGGATTAAGATCTTCGAAAGATCATGGAACGAGGGTAAGTATTAATTTTTCACTTTAAATAGGTAGTTGTTTCCAAATAAAGAATAATTAATAGGCACGAACCTCACTTCCAATTTAGTAATTCATGCCACCTGTGATCAATCACTTGTACAATAAAGCCTTTCAAAAACCTCCATGCAGATTGAAAATCATTGAAGCTTAAGCTGTAAATAAAACAAATAAGTAATTTCAGAGGCAATATTTTCAAAAGGAACCTATGTGGGAGCTTTATGCTAGAATTGAATTTCTTGTAGTGTATGAAATCTAGAAATGGGGGGTGGAAAAAGAAAGGTAGAGTCAGATTCAGTAGAAAAATTATTGGGAATGAGTAATATCTCTAGATTGTTTGAGGAAGTAGGGTGGTTAAACTTCATCAGGAAATTTGAAGGCCATAATGAAAAGCTAGTAAGATCCTTTGCTGAGAACTACACCAATGGAAAAGTGGTACTTCAAGGGAGGCATTTCAAGGTAAGCTCTAAGATTATTTCTCACTTATCTGGATTAGAGAATGCAGGCATAAATATAAAAGAAACCTCTCAAGTAACATACTGGAAATTAGCTGAATTATTTGTTAGAGAGGGAGATCCATATCCAATGGTAGTAATAAGTACCAAGGGACAAAATAAGGGATTCCAGAGAACTTCCATATTAGAACCCTGGGGTACTGCCATTGCATGGATTATAAATTACTTTACTTGTGAAGGTCAGCTTACCACAGTTGTAGGGCCTGCCTTTCGTATGCTGACCCATTTACGTCATGGAAAGGAGGACCCAGCTCTTACTATTAATATTCCCAAATTCTTGTTTGATTCCTTAAATACTTCCATGGAGAGGTATAAAATAGGGTCTGGGCCTTTGAAACACCATGGTTTAATTCAGCTAATCTGCAAGTATCACTTCCGTAAGAAACCTGAGGGGAAATGGGAGAAATTTTTAGAGAAAATGGACAAGCCTACAATTGCAAGAACCATAGAATTAGGGGAACCATCCCAACAGGCTATTCCATCATCCAGAGCAACTTCCCCTAAGGGGTCTCCAGCTCCAGAAGCTCTTAATCCCACCACTCCTGGTGAGGATTTTCTAGACTTCTGCGGTGATAAATTCCAAACCCCTGACCTGCAAGAACAGGTTAATATTTTTTATTCTGACACAAGTAAACCAAGGAAAATGAGGACAAGGAAAAATCAAACACTTATCGGAATCACCTCCACTCAGAAGGAGTAAGCGGTTGGGTGCTGAATTCTCTGAAACCCCAATACAGGGTAAGGAGGGAAGCTGACAAAAGAAAAAGTCTAAGTGGCCACAAAAGCCCATAGAAATTTTAGAACAAGTCAGTGAAGATGAGACACCCCTAAATAGGGAGGATTCATGTGAAGTATTTCCTTTCCATTCTACACATATAGAGGAAATTTTCAATGATGGAACTCAGGACAGAGAACCTGAAGGGGATTGTAGTATGCCAAAAAATTTGTCACCCATTGTAAATGAAATTGTTGAAACAGTTGAAACCAGTTGTGCCAGTGCTGAATTAGGAAAGTATAAACTAGAAATTAATGATTTACAGAGGCAATTGTCCAAATATAACGAATTTATAGAATTGCAGAAAGAGGAGTTGGTTGTACAAACTGCTATAATAAATAAAAGGGATCAAGAAATAAGAAACTTGAAGCTACAATTTCAAGAAAAAGACTCAAACATCTATAGGTTACAGGAAAAAGTGCAAGAGCAGTACGAAAAGCATAAAAGTTATAGTGAGAACATTGCACAAAAAGATGCAGAAATAGAGAAAATAAAACAGAATTTTGTGCTCATGCTCTCAAATTTTGAGGAGGACAAGAAAATAAAGACTGAAGAATTGAATAATTCCATCAGCTGAGTAGTTGAACTAGAACATGATTTGAAGGAATGCACTATGAGACCCCAAACTAAGTCCAAAGCGGTTCAAACTGAACCAGTTGTAACTGATTGGTTCCAGGTCAGCATTCTGCCTCTGCTAACAAAATGGATGGAAAAGTGTTACTTCCTTAGAAATTTCCAAACTGAAAATCATAGGCTGAAGAAAGAACTGGTGCTCCTAAAGGAGTCATTTCACAAAGCCTACCGAGGAAAGCAAGATTCCTGCCAACTTATTGACTGTTTCTTGAATTGTAGAAGGCCATCGAGAATTTACTCAATGTTTTTAAATGAACAATGGATGAGATGGAAACTGTTTAGGATCTATAATGATCAACCTTATGAGCCTAATGACAAAGAGTTTGTAAAAATATTTGTAGAATCAACTCCTGAAGACCGGGATTTAATTTGTGAATTCTTTCTGCATGATTTGTTATTGGAAAATCATACAGATTTCCTTATTAATTTGTTTATTGGAGAAGTAGAATTAAGGGAATTTCTCTCAACAATGAGAAATCAAATTCATTGGAAAGATCGAACAAAAGAATTTACACAGGTAGAGAAAATAGTGGGTCTCCAGCTCAAGTCCCCAAATTCAAGGCCTGGTGGGTTCAAAGCTACATTTCTGTCTCTTCTTGTTAATGAAAAGATGAAAGAAAGGTATGAAAACAACCTTAAGATGTGTTATGACAATTTCAAAGCAAATGGACATAAATTAATTGGCAAAGCATGGCATGCATGCGAGGAAAGGTTCACCCCTCTTCCAGCTTATTTAAAGAAAAGAGAAGTTATTTCTCCTCTAAACAGTAGATGGTCATTCAGAAGGGCTTATGCTCTAATTAAAATCCTGAAAACACTGAGAACAAAATGGATAGGAATGAAATACAGGCCCCCCTTGCTACTTAATCCACCCCCGACTTTTAATATTTCCACAGATCAGAATGATAGACTCTTTAATGAGTGGAGAGAGAGTGTGATGTTCTGTAGAGGGTTCATTCATAACCCTGAAGCTTTCAATGCATCATCTAAGGAAGCACATGATCTCAGTACTGTTTATGAAGAATGGAATAGAACTCAAGGGTTTAACTATGGAGCAGGAGGACCTACCAGAAATTAGGTAGGGGAGGAAATGATGAGGTAAAAATAACCTCATCATAATAAAATCTGGAAAACTTACTCTTGCTAATTCAATCCTAAGCCTATGCCAATTTATTAAACTTTAGGAGAAGTAATTACTTATTTTTAGGAAAATTATGCTTTCTTTCTTTCTTTTGATCAATTGAGGAAATTGTCCAAAGCAGGTTTAATGGGTTAATTTGAGCGTTTTTGTAGGGATTATCAAGTCATCATGCAACTGTTGCAGAAGTTTTAGCCAGCATGTACCTCAAGAGTAATGCTGTGAACCCACCCCTAGATGCCTGGATGATGCGCCGAAGATTCAGTTTCAGTTATTTAAAATTTTGTTGTTAAAAATTTTATGGCTCTTCTCGAGCCTTCTACATGTTTTAAAGCTTTAAAGACATCAAGTTAGTTTTTAGTTAAGGAAGAATTTTTCAATGGCTATCCATGCCATCTTAAATTTAGGATTTAGTTAAAAAGTTATCTATAAAACTGTAATTTCATAAGTAGTGAATAAGACAGAGAGGAAGTATCGTTATGCTGTTTACATGGTTTTGCAAATCATTGTTGAAATTGTTAGAGTAATAAGTTATTATGCTTAATTAATTATATCATACTGGTTAATTAATTAAGTCACTTATTCATCTAGTTGCTTAAGCTAAACTTAGGCGCATTGATAATTGATTAATTATTAAGTGTGCACACTAGGGTTTCATTTAGGGTTTCCCTTTAGGGTTTCTTGATCTCCTTCATAAGGATTGATCTCTTTGTAATAATGGAGATTCTCATAATGGCACTTCGTTTTCAGTGATACATCATTCAATAATCGACTGCTACTTCATAGATTCCAGCGTTGTTCCCGTTTGGAGTTTTCGAGTGTTCCGTGGCATCGGGTCTGCTGTTGCATCATTATGATTCTGATATGGTTTCGCGTAGACAGAAGTATCTTTCCTTGCTTGCCAAATTGCGGTTCCAGTGTTCTTCCAGTGCTTCTTTGCAGCATGTCATATCATTGTAGGGTGGTTTTGTCCCACTGGGTTTTCCTCCTCTACCTCTTTCTTGCATTTGTAAATGGGTACCTGATCAGGCCTAGTTGTCGGGACCCATCTTTGTTTGCATGCATCTTATTCTAGTGTTTTAGCTTCTTCCTAAGTTCATCTTAAGGGGGGGTGCTAGAGTAATAAGTTATTATGCTTAATTAATTATTCATACTGGTTAATTAATTAAGTCACTTATTCATCTAGTTGCTTAAGCTAAACTTAGGTGCATTAATAATTGATTAATAATTAAGTGTGCACACTAGGGTTTCATTTAGGGTTTCCCTTTTAGGGTTTCTTGATCTCCTTCATAAGGATTGATCTCTTTGTAATAACGGAGATTCTCATAATGCATTTTACACTTTGAGTTTTGCAGAACATCTTGTTGGTTTTGCATGTCTTTTGCATGTGACAGGTATCCATTTGCATGCAGGTGATCTTTGGATTCTAACAGAAATGAGTTATCTGATTTCTGTTTATTGGTAACTGTTGAATTCGAATGATGGTGATTGTATTTCATAAGAGGATTTGAGTATCTGTAGTTCATGTGAGTTAAAGATGAAGTAGTAGCCCGTGAGCTGGCCACTCGAGGGGAGTTAGCCTAGATAGATAAGTATTTTATTGATTAAGTTATTCTCTTTGTTAAAGATAAATTGCTGTTCAGTAGGAAATAACAAATTGTTGAAGAGTCAAGTCAGTTGCTCCGGAGCACCATCATTTTTAAATTGTATAAGTTTTCTTTTGTAGTTGATATTATTCCTTTACTGTTTAGAATATGCTTAATTATTTATTTCCTTACTTTTCTATTTCTGTAATTTACCAGTTGTTTAGTTTGCTTGTTTCCATGCTTTCTAGTTTATTCGTAATGCTTTCTAAATTAGCTGTCTTATGCTTTTTAATTTAGTATTCCTGGATTTTCTTAGAGTAAGATTATTTTAGAGTTAAGAAGTAATGGCTTTAGTTTAGTCTTCATTTCTGTAGTTTGAAGAAAAACTAAAAATATAAAATGGGTTGTTCAAATAATCTCCTTTTTGCAAACTTCCTTGGACATTGCCCGATCGATAATTGACATTCAATTATTCTAAAGTAGTAGGACCTAATGATAGCCTATCAGCCTCCATTCTTTCAAATTCTACAAACTTCATTCTTCACACATGCAATTGATAAAATACCTTAATCTCATTACCACATTAAATACACTTGTGTCATGATATGACACAAGTACCAATGAGGGGGTTTATTAGATTTTTTGATGATTTCTCCCCCTTAGCCACTACTTTTATTTAGAAATTGATGGGAGTATCTACACTGGAGATTGACAAAGATAAGACTGATGATTCTTTTCTCCAAATCCTTTCCATTTCTTTTCTTGCTTCTTCCGTATCAAAGGTTTGATCATTCTTCTTCGCCAGATAGATGTTCTTATTTCTTTCGATGTTACTATGAGGGTGTTCAAGTTTTCTGCACTTACAACAAGCAACATTATTCTTCCCATTTTCCCTTTTATCCAACAAACTATCTTTATATCCATTCTTCTTGCTCTTAGAATCATTCACATTACTTTTGCAGTCCTTTTCCTTATGACCAAATTTCTTGTAGGAATAACAAACACCATTGAAGTATAAATTCATTTTTGCATCATGTCATTTGATAAGAATCTAGTGATGATTTCTTCTCCTACATTCAACAGATTGCATGATTCCATACTTGTACTTTGTATCTTTTCAAAGTTCTCATTTGATTTTATCAACTTGTCCTTCAAGGCTTCCATTTCTTCTAAAAATTCGATAGAGACTAGTTTTGAAGGAAAAAATTTCTCATATTCAAATTTTGGGACCTTCCTCAAGCTATTAGGCTTATCCTAAGGAACCAAGCTCTAATACCAATTTTTGAACATCCAAAATATTGAGAGGGGGGTGAATCAGTATTCCATAAATCCATGATAAAATCCACTTAAAAATTATATCAGTTTTGGTTGAATCAACAAGAGAGAACATAGAAACAAGTTAATGCAATCATACACATGAACACCAAGATTTTTACGTGAAAAACCCAAAATGGGAAAATCCGTGGTGAGGGTTAACTCACGATATATTATATCGAGCTACAAAATATTACAGGGCTCACTATTATGACTCACTATCCTTAAAAGGCTCACATCCTGAGTACAAAAGATGGTTCATTGCCAGAAGATTGAATTGATGGAATACACCTTCAATGTGAAGGGTTTAGTTCCATCGAAGCTCGAAATATAAAGTACTGCATCACACAACATGATGAGGGTGCAACCCGAGACACAGAAAATCACACAGAAAAACTAACAAATCTTATTATTTTCAAAGTATGAAATTCCTACATACAGAGGATCTCAAATCCTCGAGTTTTGCAATACATGCAAATTACAGAAAGAAACTACAGAAATTCCCCTATTCGCAGCATGCGAGCTTCTTTCCCCAAAAACTGCCTAAAAGAAACAGTAACTCGCCCATAAATAGCCCGTTTCTTTGTTTGGAGCCAAAAACGGGATTCAAATTATGCACCAACTTTCGGAAGCCCTAACTCAAGATCTAACCGTCAGATCTTCAATGATAATACCTTTTCGGAAAGCTCTCGCGAAGATCTCTTGTTAGAAAGTGGGGCCTAAAGGCTAACCACTTTCGTATTCCGCCAATTTTTCAGGCCCATCCGGAGCCTCTAAGTACCTCAAAATTAGCTCCAAAGATTTCATAAGGCAAAAAGCAGAAATTGAAACTTGAATAACTTTTGAACCGGAAATGCTCTTGATCTGATTCTTTCACCAAAGTGTTTATTATTATGTCCTGAAGCTTCCCTTAAATTTTTGTCTCCTCACGCCTTCAAATTCATACCTGCTAAAAATAGCAGTTGAGCAGAAAAAGCAGAAAAGCAGTTCTGAAAGTTGGGAATTCTTCTTCGACGAAAAGGGTATCCAGAAATGCAAAAACATCTACAAAAAAAATCTAAATGAAAGTAAATATATTTTTGGGTGATGTAGGATTGCCCTTACACCACTGGATGCTCCTGCATCAGACACCCAGGGTAATTTGAAAAGTGACTCCGTCACTTCTCAGATGGTTGAGGAAAACCCAAACGTCAACCTCTGCCTTGGACAACCAGGATGAATCTTCCACAGGCCTTCCTTTCCACTTCACCAGATATTCTTCATATTGCCTATTTCTGGTACTCCTTCCTACACGGCTATCCAAGATTTCTTCAATCTCCTCCTTTTCTGAAGTAGGTGCTGGAATACCGCACTGTTCCATTGCTGGTACTTCCTCTGCGCCACCCTCATGATATTCTATCAAATCTGCAATGTTGAACACAGGGGAAATGTTGAATCCATCTGGCAACTCTACCTCATATGCGTTCCCTGAATCATGCCTCTTCAAAATTTTACAGGGACCGAACTTCTTCATCTTCAATTTGTTATAGGTTCCTACTGGAAACCTTTCTTTCCTCAAGTGGACCATCACTTCATCACCAATCTGAAACTCCTTATACCTCCTCTTTTGATCTGCCTTAGCCTTATACTACATATTCATCTTGTTAATGTGTTCTTTTACCTTCTCATGCATATTCTTGATGTGTTCTGCAAAGTCTTCAGCTTCAGCACTTGTCTTCTTCTCTTGGTCCATCTTCCTCAATTCTGGAGCAGTCCTAGGACTACTTCCATACACAATCTGGAACGGTGATCTACCAGTG
The DNA here is from genome assembly GCA_007115665.2 of Sequoiadendron giganteum. Lineage (NCBI taxonomy): Eukaryota > Viridiplantae > Streptophyta > Pinopsida > Cupressales > Cupressaceae > Sequoiadendron > Sequoiadendron giganteum. Next base: position 165,407,301 of record CM021101.1, read on the forward strand.
CTTCTATTGACAGAATTGTTGTAAGCGAATTCTGCCTGGGGTAAGATCAAATCCCATCCCTTTGGTTTATCTCCTACCAAGCATCTCAGTAGGTTACCCAAACTCCTGTTCACAACTTCAGTCTGCCCATCAGTCTGGGGATGGTGTGCAGAACTAAACTTCAACTCTGTTTTCAACTTCTTCCACAAGGTCCTCCAAAAGTATCCAACAAATTTTGTGTCACGATCTGAGACTATACTCTTTGGCAAACCATGTAGCCTCACCACCTCTTTGAAGAACAAGTCAGCAATGTGGACTGCATCATGGGTCTTCTGGCATGGGATGAAATGTGCCATCTTCGAAAACCTATCAACCACCACAAATACTGAATCATTCCCTCTCTGTGTCCTTGGCAAACCAAGAACAAAGTCCATACTTATATCCTCCCACGACCTCTCTGGTACAGGTAAGGGCTGATACAACCCTGTATTCTGACTCACTCCTTTAGCCATTTGACATACCCTACAACTCTGCACAAACTTCTTCACATCTTGTGATAATTGAGGCCAATAATAATGCTCACTGATAATGGAAATGGTCTTATCCCGACCAAAATGTCCTGCCATTCCTCCACTGTGCTTCTCCTTTATCAGATTCTCCCTCATGGAACTCCTCGGAATACATAATTGACTTCCCTTAAACAACATGCCTTCTTGAATTAGGAAATCCAACCACTTTGTCCTGTCAACTGTAACAGGTTCCTTGCAAGCTTTCCAAGCCTCTGCAAAATCAGGATCATTCGGGTACAATGTCTTGAGTTCACTGAACCCAACCACCTCAATCTGCATTTCTATCAACAATGTATGCCTCCTACTTAAGGCATCTGCAACCCTATTTGACTTCCCACTCCTATGCTTTAAAACAAATGTATAACTCTGCAAAAATTCTACCCATTTCATATGCCTCTGATTTAATTTTCCCTGACTACTCAGGTACTGCAATGCTTGATGATCAGTATACATAACAAATTCCTTCGGCAACAAATAATGCCTCCATTTCTTTAATGCTTGAACTATTGCATAAAATTCTTGGTCATATACAGAGTACTTTCTCTTTGCATCATTTAACTTTTCACTGAAATAGGCAATGGGCTTACCTTCCTGGCTTAACACTGCTCCAATGGCACAACCACTGGCATCACAATCCACTTGAAACACCTTATTGAAATCCGGGAGAGCCAAAATAGGTTGTTCTGTCACCTTCTGCTTCAATAGATCAAAACTCCTTGCTGCTCCAGTGCTCCACTTGAACTCTTTTCTATCCCCTCTCATTGTTTCAGTTAGGGGTGCACAAATACTACTGAAGTTTCTAATAAACTTTCTGTAAAAACTGGCCAAACCATGGAAAGACCTCACCTCAGTAGTAGTTCTTGGGGTAGGCCATTCCAGAATAGCCTTCACCTTCTCTGGGTCCATCTTGAGACCTTCTGTCGAGACAACAAACCCCAAGTACACTAACTCCTTCTTCACAAAACTACACTTCTTCAGATTAATCAGCAATTTCTCTTCTCTTAACTTCTCAAAGACTCTACCAATATGCATTATATGCTCATCCAGTGACTTACTGAATATCAAAATATCATCTAAATACACAATAACAAAGCTTCCTAGGAACTCTTTCAGTACCTCGTTCATGAGCCGCATGAATGTGCTCGGTGCATTGGTTAGCCCAAAAGGCATGACTAACCACTCGTACAGGCCCTCTTTGGTCTTGAAGGCGGTCTTCCATTCATCTCCCTCTCGAATCCGAATCTGGTGATATCCACTCTTCAGATCAATCTTTGTGAAGTACTGAGCTCCACTCAAACAGTCCATCAGGTCATCCATCCTTGGCAGGGGAAATCTATACTTGATTGTTATCTTGTTTATGGCCCGAGAGTCTGTACACATCCTCCACTCCCCATCCTTCTTTGGTGCTAGTACTGCAGGTACTGCACATGGACTCAAACTCTCTTGAATCAAACCCTTTCTCAACAACTCCTCAACTTGTCTATTTAACTCCTCATTTTCTGCAGGAGTCATTCTATGAGCTGCCTTATTCGGCAAACTGGCTCCTGGGATCAAGTCAATCTGATGACTGATCTTCCTCATTGGTGGTAAACCCTCAGGTACATTATCAGAAACAATATCCTGAAACTCATTCAATAACCCAGAAACTTCTACTGGAACCTTCTCACTACCCTCCTTATCCATTTTAGGAATCAATGCATAACACACATGCTCATGTTTTATGCCTTCTAAAAATTTCCTTCCATCGACATAAAAAATTCTAGCACTACTGCATACCTTTTCTTTGACCTTCTTCAGGGGTTTCAACTTATGGCGGACTCCACCCTTCATCAGGGAATAAGTGTTTGCATGGCCATCATGTACAGCTCGCTTGTCAAACTGCCACGGCCTCCCCAACAACATGTGACATGCATCCATGGGGATGATATCACAGAGTACCTCATCACGATAGCTTCCGATCTTGAACTTCACCAGGCACTGCTCATTGACTAGAACTTTGTGGTCTTTCTGCAACCAGGCAATCCGATATGGATGTGGATGCCTTTCCCTCTTCAACTTCAACTTTGTAACCATTTCTTCTAACACTAGATTATCAGTGCTCCCACCATCAATAATGACATCACAACATTTATCCTCACACTTTCACCTTGTGCGAAACAAATTCTTCCTCTGTTCTGGCTCCTTCTCTTCAGTCACCAAGGCTCTTCTAACCACTAGGGCTTCTCCCCTTTCAGCATCATCTGAATGCTTAGATTGAGCCTCCTCATCTACATGCACAACTCTTGCACGACCTTCTGGCCTTTTGTCTGTCCTTCCTTGGTATTGTGGACATTCATAGGCTCGATGCCCTTCTTCACCACATCGGAAACAAGTTCCTCTGAAACCACCTCTTCCAGGTCCTTGCCCAAATCTTCCTCGTCCTCTACCTCTTTGATCACCACCATTCTGGTCACATGGGCGGTAGAAGTTATCATTCCTCTGGCTTCGACTGGTACCCATATCTTCATTTTTCTTCTCATCCTCATTTCGGCTTCCAAAAGATCTTCCGCTACCCCTTCCGCTTTGACCTCCTTGTCCTTTTTGCTTGCTGTCAAATCTCTTGTTCAACTTCTCTTCAACTCTCAGTGAAAATTGGTAAGCATCCTCAATGGTGGCCACTCTGACCAGGCTTAACTCCTCTTGAATGCTTGGTCGTAACCCATTAAGATAACGGGCTACCTTCTCCTTGTTGGCCTCTGCATGTCCCGTTCTAATGATCATCTTGTGAAAATCTTCTGTGTATTCTTTCACAGATCTACTTCCTTACTTCAACCCTTGCAATTTCTTCAATAGATCTAACTCATAGTCCATTGGCATGAAATGCTTCTTCAGTTTCTCCACCATGCGATCCCATCTGGTGATCTTTCCCTTTTCTCTCTTATTTCTTTCTAGTTGGACCTCTTTCCACCAGATACTGGCGTGGCCCTTTAGCTTCGTTTTTGCAAACTTAACCCGATCTGTGTCCTCTACTTCTTCATACTCGAAATACTCTTCCAACTCATTGATCCAATCAATCAACTCTTCCGAGTCTAGACTTCCGGAAAAACTAGGAACTTCTACTCTAGGTCTTTTTCCAATCTTCGAAATGGCCCTTATCAGCCGCATTTGATCTTGATCAATAGCTTCTTCTTCCTCTTCTACATCTGAATCTTCCACCTCTTCTTCATCCTCACTTTCTTCTCCCCTTCTCGGGTTTACCCCTCTTCTTAACTCTCTTTGTAATGCATTTATTTGTCTCTGGAGGGCTCTGAAACCCTCAGCCGCTAATGGATCTCTTCCACCAGCATTTCTGGCACCACCTCGCCTACCACGTGCCACTCTTGGAGGCATCTTGAATATCTTGAACCCACAACCACAGTCCTGGTGCGAACTGCCTCACGATCGGCGATCTGTCCACACGCTCAAGAAAACCCGCTCTGATACCACTTGATGAGGGTGCAACCCGAGACACAGAAAATCACACAGAAAAACTAACAAATCTTATTATTTTCAAAGTATGAAATTCCTACATGCAGAGGATCTCAAATCCTCGAGTTTTGCAATACATGCAAATTACAGAAAGAAACTATAGAAATTCCCCTATTCGCAGCATGCGATTCTTTCCCCAAAAACTGCCTAAAAGAAACAGTAACTCGCCCATAAATAGCCCGTTTCTTTGTTTGGAGCCAAAAACGGGATTCAAATTATGCACCAACTTTCGGAAGCCCTAACTCAAGATCTAACCGTCAGATCTTCAATGATAATACCTTTTCGGAAAGCTCTCGCGAAGATCTCTTGTGGAAAGTGGGGCCTAAAGGCTAACCACTTTCGTATTCCGCCAATTTTTCAGGCCCATCCGGAGCCTCTAAGTACCTCAAAATTAGCTCCGAAGATTTCATAAGGCAAAAAGCAGAAATTGAAACTTGAATAACTTTTGAACCGGAAATGCTCTTGATCTGATTCTTTCACCAAAGTGTTTATTATTATGTCCTGAAGCTTCCCTTAAATTTTTGTCTCCTCACGCCTTCAAATTCATACCTGCTAAAAATAGCAGTTGAGCAGAAAAAGCAGAAAAGCAGTTCTGAAAGTTGGGAATTCTTCTTCGACGAAAAGGGTATCCAGAAATGCAAAAACATCTACAAAAAAAATCTAAATGAAAGTAAATATATTTTTGGGTGATGTAGGATTGCCCTTACACCACTGGATGCTCCTGCATCACAACAGTTGCTCAACAAATCTATACTGATCACTACTGTTAAAGAATTTAGGCTTCGATCTTCTCCTCTGTTCACATTCACTTCTCCTTCTCGCTCTCTTCTCTATTCTCACACACCTCTTTCTTGCTTCTTCCTTCTTTCTTCTATCTTATATATACACAACCATATCTTATTCATCAATCAGGTTAGCCTAATTAGATGAACACAAAATAATCAAAACCTTCTTCATAAGCACCATATAAGATTTGAACATTTTATCCACGTAGAGCATTATGCCAAGTCAGCTATTAGTCTTCATAATATATTGCATTCACTGAGTCGATGAAGAATAAAACAAAATTATCCAAACCAACAAATAATTCTCAGGGCAAACACCTTCTAAATCTGAGAACACATTAATTTTGCATCATACTACCAGTAAAGAGACTATCAACAAAATCACAATATAAGAATGTTCACTTTAGTAGAATGTGGAGTCTCCCACACAGTATACCACACACAAAACAATAGTAGGATACATAATTAAACTCTATCAGAGATAAAATTTTGTTCACAAAAAAAAATTTCTCAAGATCCAAGAAATAACTTCCTAAATGAGTCAATAAAACATGGTTAAGAGATTAGAGTCATATCAAATTTTGCAATGAGTTTCAGACTCAAATACCAACACACTAATCCATCACAAAGGAGTATTACCAATAGAGAACAAATTCTGGTAAACCAAGAAAAAATCCCATATATTTATCTCCATGTAGTTATTACCATGTTGACATCAATGACAACATAGGAACAACCAACACAACCATCCATACTTCATGCTCATGTTGCAAAGCTTCCAACATATGAGACATTGAAGTACACACTTAGTCAGCCCATATACACTATTTCAATTGAATTTACTTGATGTGGTCCCAAACAAGATAGGTTAGGACCCAAAACTATCAAGACACATCTTCCATTACTGGAATAGACCCCCAAGCATGCGATGCAAGAAAAAGGAACAATCCCTAACAGCTAAATATCCACTAATAACCCAAAAAGCCAACTCAAGACACAATGTAGCACCAAAATAGCTAATCAACAACATGCAGTCACATATGGATGTTCCTTCAACATCCAACATCACTTCCATACACTTATTTTATACTATCATGCTATCAACAACCACCATAGATCAAACAGGTATAAAATCTCTATTCAGAAAATAAATACATAATCGAATGATGTAACATTTTTAGGAAAACTTGCAGACCACTTCATCATATGAAATTGGAACTAAGATACTATGTAGATGTTGTGAGCACATTCACTAAGCCACATGAGCAAAGACGTCAATGTAGAGAAATGGAGAGAATTTCCTAGACTAGTCTAGACAAATAGCAACACTGCCAACCTTCTATAATTCACATAATTATCCTCGAAAAGACAAGTGACCTGAAAAGATATGATTGCAACATACACATAGCACTAACATTGAATACCAAACTTCAAGACTAGAACTACAACAATGAAGGAATGTGGAGCATTCTTTAGACAAACTTCAATGCAACTTCTTAAATTAGAAACATTTGAACATGCGAAGAATAAAACGTCCTTTCAACAAAACATAGATTATCATGAGCATCAAGAGAGAGCATGAGACATACTATAGACCTTCAAAAACATTATTCATACTTCTAATCCTCATCTTAATGCTTCTAATTCGAGAGGTCATCTAAATATATCATTATGCAATCAAGTTTGTTGATAGTAATAACATTATATGAACATCGATAATCCTTCCTTGATAATGCATGGCATTCAACCATGAGTTTATTTCATTAGATAAGGCATGAAAACATCAATGTTAGCCCAAACTGAATATAAGAAAGCCAACCAATTCCAAGGACTAACAACTTATTACTCAAGTGTTAACTTCAATTACACCTAGCAATCAGTGTTGAAAATAGCTTCCAACAAACTTCTTAGTGTTAACATCAATGGTAGCTATCAGCGTTGACATCAATGACAATAACACAACCATTAGTTTTGACATCAATGACAACAACTACCAACAACATACATCTTAATTTTTGGATCTAATATTGGTTAGTTAGAGGATGGTTGTATTCAAGATATCCTTTTGATTCTTGATATTGTAGCCAACCTCCTTTCTGTGTATCAAACTTTTCACTCTAGTAGTATCATGACAATTAAGTTCTCACCTCATGATGTGGTTATTTGGGAGCTTCATGATGTTGAGATTATTGTGGCTTCAAGGAGTATTGACCATGCATCTTTCTTATACAATTTTGATAGTTTTGAGAGTTCATTGGGATAATATTTGATGAAAAAATGATATTATACATCAATATGCTTAGTGTAGATACTTCAAATTTGCTTCCTACATGATATCTTTTATAATTAATTAGGTTTCAAATCTTTTTCTAGCTAATTAAATAAATTTCCCTTTAAATTAAAAAATAAAACATTTATTTTTAATTAGCTAGACCATACTAACTCTAGCTAATTAAATAAATAATTTAATTTTAATTAAATAAGTTAATGTCCACCTTCTCCCTTTTTATTTAAAAAAATAAAAAAAATCCTTTAATCCAATGTCCACATCATCTATTCATCTAATTTAAAATTTCTAAAAATATATAATGTAATCAACATTTAATCATAGCCATCCAAATCATGAAATCAATGCTAACCATCAATTTTCAACTTCCAACTAATTCAATAACAATTTCTAATCCAAATAATCAAATTTAAAGAATTCAATATTTAATCATAGCGATCAATCTAAGTCAGCTAAATTCTAGCCATTCATTCCCAGCTACCATCTATCCAAATTAAAATCAACTTTAAATCTCAACTATCCACTTAAATGGTCAATCCCAAACCTCCATACACCAACTATCAACATTCAATTTCTCCTCCCTCTCAAATTCAAATTCAAAATTTATATCATTCAATCCTAGCCATCCATTCTAAATCAATCTCAACCATCCATCCATCTCATACCTCATGTATAAATCAATCCTCATCTCTTAACCAAATAAATAGAGGAATTATGTAAATAAGAATAATCCATTGAATTAGGTATATGTCTCTATATTGAAGACTCCCAAGAGCAACTTGACATCAAATATATCATGAGAATGACTATAAATATCCTAGTTGTGTATTGGATTGTAATTTTCAAATTTAAATTTGATTCCTATTTGTTGAATCAAAGGTAGAGGTAGGATTCAAATTAGGATTCGTTTTATTTTTCTTCTACGCTATCTTCCTTTATTTTCTCCCCCTACACTTGCTACAAGCATAGTATATTGGATTCTTATTCAAACAAATAAAATTCTAATTATCACATCTAATTTTAACCACCATGTTGTTGGTGTTTTTTCCAGCTAAACCTTGAAAATCCTCTAAAGAATAGCCAATCCTTATACTTAAGAACTTCAAGATTAATGTCCAATGAACAAGATATGGATTTTACACTTTTCTCCCCTTTACTTCAAGCTCTACAAAACCTAGGAGGGTGGTCCTATGTGACACTTGATGCATATACTCAACCTATTATGCAAAACAGTTTAAAGTAGATAAAATTCATACAATACAACAAGGATGTGTATGGCTATCTCAAATGATGGTACACCCCTTGTTATCATTCCTTTATAGGCATGGAGTTGAGATACAAAATAAACATAGAAAAAAAGCATTTAAAGGTTGTTTGAATTTGAAATTGTTTCTAAGGATCGGGAAAGACTACAGTGCAATACCATTGCCTACCTTGGGCTATAGAGTCATATATAATACATATAATACTATAACATAATCTTGATGACCTTCAAGCTTCCATCACATTATGAAAGAAAGGTCTACGTAAGCTTGTCATGAAATCCTACTTAGTAATCCACCTAAAAATATAATACGGGCTCATTACCTACTTGTAAGCAATTACACCACTCCTTGAATGGAAAGCAAACAAACATATAACTCAAACAACAAATGTGTTTGAAGAACCTCAATAACCTTATTATTTAAATTCAAAAGGTGTTACATCCCAGACATGGAGACAATCACATAATAGTATGCATTCATATCTGTGCATTCAAGTTACAAGAGCATTACAATATATGGATTTACAACATATGGATCTTTACCCTTAACATTTAACAATCCTAGTCCACAACCTCTTGCATGGCCAAAACCTAAAGCTAAGAGCCTTCCCAGAAATTATAACCCCTACATCTGGTTGTGAATTCCTTCTTATAGAAATGAAGGAGCAAACAAGCCTCAGGCCAAAATTCACATTTTGTCACATTTATATTTGACATTAATTTCAATTTCATTTCAAATGTTCCAAAAGTAGTTATATTTGCAACTCGAGAGGGGGAAATTCATAAGAGACAAAATTACTTTAAATATTTCTTAAAGAAGATGATTGCCACCATCCAAAGGGAATCCCTTTATCATTGCAACAAATGTCACAATATCGGCATGTTGAAGAAAATCTTGAGACAGTCTTACCAAGATTCCATTGTCACCTTGATGCGGCTCTACAATTTCCTCAAGCTTCAAAGATGTCCACATGCCATCTCCCTGCTTGCCCATTGGGTTTAACCCACACACATCTTATGGCAATGGGGTGGCGAGGAACGACCAAAATTAAATTTGGTTTTCTCAACTTGTGTTCTTTTTACATTTCAAGCCACTCGCCTTAGTGTATATCCTTCAGTCCTGAAAAATGGCTAGGATTAAAAAATATCATTCTCTTTCAAACATGTGCCTAAATAGCTCGACAGTTAATGCCCCTTTAATAATATGTTGAAATATTTCCACCATATTTCATGCCCCTATATAGTTCCTTGATGACCAAGATTATAGCACGTGGTGCCTCCCTACTTCCCCTCTGAGTGACAGGAGATGTTGGTGGGTCCCCCACAGGCTAGCGAGGGATGGTTGAGTTTAACCCACAACACTTTATCATATTTGTTTATCAATTTTGATTTATAACATCATTGATGATTGGCCATGATCTAAGTTCTTTTAAAATTGTTGTCACCCTCTTCATCAGTCATTGCTATTTGGTGCCTTGCTTTTGCAAATAAATTTGTGATGCATTAGAGCCCAGCAATCCATCATGTATTCAACATGCACGATGCATTCCCAACATTTGGATTAGAATATTTGTCGGGAAAATACCTCCTCACTCTTCCCCTTCAAACCTGTCAATCATCGCTAATAGATATTTTGGCCGTTGAAACACAATAGCGATGTGGATATTTTGATGATGGCACAAGATGTTGAAAGATGGCGCAATCATAACCCATAGTTATTTACCTCTCATCGCTCATCACTCAAATGAATTGAATGGTTAAAATGTTTCCACGATGCAAAGAACTGACGCGATGCGAAGGAACAACAAAGGCCATCACATGTCACATAAGTGACATGAAAGGCCAAATATTTGTAGTGACAACCGATGCAAAGGAAATGTGTTCATTGCTCATCACATAAATGAAAATGATGAGTGATAAGGTTTCAACGATGATCAATACAAAGACTTCAAGTGGCGGTAATTGGCATGTGCTTCCAAGTTGTTCAATAAAGAAGGGGCCACCTAGGTACAACGAAGCATGGGGAATTATAATAGACTTAAGACCATATCTAACCTAGGGCGTAAAGATAAAATATTTGAAAGCTCCAACTTTATAAAATGTCAACCCCTCAGACCAAAATTAGAGGAAAATACAGTGCGACAGGGAAAACGGGAAACCTAGGCATAAGGGGTCGGTAACCACATGGGTACATAGGCTTAAGATGTAACCTAGAAAACCAATAACCTAGCCATTAGGTCAATGAAATATTAGACCAAAAGAACAAGGAATAAGAAGGAGGGAAAATAAGCTAAATAAAACCAACCCAATAGCATAAACCCCTAAACCCTTGACAACATTTCAAACCAAGAAGCCACCCAAGTGAAGACAGTAGATCAGTGGAACATGAAAATTTTAGGTTTCCACTAGTGGCTCATGTTTGGTGACACATGCCCCTTGTAGGCATGGTGAGATTTCAGATCTCTAGGAAGTAGACCAAGTGCCAAATCCATTGGGTGGCTCTGTAACTTCTCCTTTATTCAATTTTTAAACTTCATTTGATGGCCCCAGACCACCAAATGAAAATAAGAGCCAATGTTTTCCTCTATCAAACACATTGTGTTTTGTTGTTTGCACTAAGCCAAGTCTAAAAAACTACCATTATATATCTAAAAACCACAATCATCATTGGCGTGCTTAACCATATCATTGTGCTTTCCAATGTCACCATTAATTCTGTCAATCTGACATTTACAATCAAACACTAACTAAAATCCATAACCATTGTGATATTTTACCTTATTCAACTCATTATCACGTTCCATTAAATGCTCATCCAACTGAACTAAAAATTGAAAGTGTTCATAGTCCATTTGGAAACATGCATCATAAACTTTGACATCATATTCAGTTTGCATATCATACTTGAAACTATCATAAACACTATGTTTTGTAATATGCAAACAACCCTTAGGTGCATCAAAAGGAAAAATTTCATATTTTGGAACCTCTTTGAATTGGACATCATGACACAAGCACACATCTAAGCATTTTTATTTAGCTACATCAAAACACTCCTTGGTGTCATGGAAATTAAGATCATATGCATCATCAACATCCCAAATTTGGGTAAATGCAGTCATCTTAGGTTCAGTAACATAGTCTAATTCATTTTTAAATTATCATTAAGCTCAATGTTAAAAATTTCAAAGGAGGGCTCAAATAATTTAGAACCAATAGGGTCAATATAAAGACACTCATGTGCATTGGTAACTTCATGTGCATCATCAATTGATAGGTATGCTAACCCAAATGTGGGGGATTCATTGTAATCTAAATGTTGTTCATTAGCAATTGAACAAGCATCTTTGTTCTCTTTCACATCAATGCATCCCTCATTGAATGGGAACATATCCATTTCTACAAAGAAGCAAGCATATTCCACCTCATTACTAGTTTTATGAGATAGTATCTTCACATATAGATCTGAATCAACAAATTTCCCAATGTTATGCACACCAAAATTCTCTTTATATAGCACAGACATTTAAATATCTTCTTCACATAAGCAATCGCAAGTAGCAGAGACATAATATTTTTCATTAGCATCATACTCAACCTTACCAACATATTCATCATATTTGGCACTATGCTTAAGATCTAGATATTGAACACACACATTTTTATCTTCAAACTCATCATCATTCATAGAGTTAATATGCTCCATTGATGGAAAACACGAATTACATTCCAAGTATTCATCAAATGAAATTTGTTCATTCACTTGTGAACAAGTGACTTCATCAACATTCATATTGTTATATCCTTCATGTGAAGAAAATAACTCTAGATCATCCTCAAAGAGCATTCATAATTCTTAGAAAAGAAATCAAGGTCACTATCATTATGATCCTCATCACAAGAAAATCCATAACTACATGAACTATGCTAAAAAAATTTAGAATGAATGCTTAAATTTTTATCTTCAATATCTTGACCACTGATTTGCAATGAGATATCTACAACACTTGCATCACTGTCACTGATCAAATCCTAAAATGGAAAGACATCTTTCATCTCTTTTACTTCTTCATTATTGAAGATATTACCAAGAGATATTTCCTACATATCTATTTTTTCATCATACCATGTATCTTTGTCTTCATCACTGTTATATTGATCTGCATATATGCTACTTGTGAGTTGATTACAATCATTATCCTCATCCATACAACAAGATGGATATTCATTTTCCGATATACCCTCTTCAATTGTGTGCATTGTGTTCTATTTTTTCTCAATATGATAGTTGTCATCAAAATTTTGAGACACCATACTTTGTGCATAATCACATCGAGCTACTTCAATAATCTTTATCCAAGCAAATACTTGGTCTACACTATGAGGTTTCAATTCTTTGGGCACAGTACTCAACCATGGCTCATAGATTTCATAAAACAAATCAATGCACGTTCAATCCTCAAGTCTAAAATTTTTGGGGACTTCCAACAAGGAATCCAAAAACCTTGTAAATAAATCATATGGTGCCTCCCCCTTGTGTCTCTTCATGGAATACAATTCTTGAACAAAAGGCATATGATCAACACTGCTGAAATTTTTTTCATGTTCAACTTGGAGTTCACTATGATTTGTGTATTGTAATGATGGAAAAATCAGAACAACAAAAGCATTATCATTTTGACAATCATTTCTATTGTTTTATCCATGAATTCCATTTGTATGAAGTGTGCTAGGATAACCAACACTTGCAGCCATGTGTACCTTCATCATTGAATATTTTGAGTTGTTTTCAATATCCATGTCAATTTGATATGCATGATGAAGTGTTGTAGTATCTTTATCTCTTAATAGATAGCTCATTTCTTCATCAAATGCACCAAGGTAAACAAACACTCACAATGCATCATTTGGTTTTAGATTTTATGGAATATCCCTTATTGCCTTTGAAAATCTTAAGTTGAAAGAAGTAACCAACTCATCTTCATCTTTCTAAATGTCCATGAATTTTTGTCTCATTGATCTTGGATCAATTCTTTCATCAAACTATTCTATGAATGTTTCCATTAACTCATTACCTGAAGAGATAGAACACACTAGAAAATATGAAAACCAATCTCTGGGATCTTCCTTCAGAGATTGAACAAAGAACTTAATGACAACATCTTCATGGCTTATCTCATAATCTCTCGTCAAATTAGAAAATTCATGTAAATGTTGAGATGCTGATTATGAGATTTTCTCTTTAAACTTTGGCATGTGCTCCCTAACTTCATTAGGAACAGGGTTTGGGAAGCCTTGAATACCATTAAAATTTAATGGTCTATATCTTTCCACAAAGAAAGAACTTATGTGGGGTTATAGATAGAATTGTAATTGTTGTTTCATTGTAGGATTTAAAAATATAGAAAGAAAGTCATAATAATAATCCTTATGCAAATATTTATATGATTCATTCCTTTCCTAATTACAACCATTAACTCCAAACTTTCTCAACTCCCTTTTTCTTAGTGCTAACACTCACTGAATAAGAGAACAAAAGTTATTCTAGGACCTTAAAACATAGTTTTCATACATAGAATTATGCTTCATGAAAACCAAAATAAAAAATACCTGGATATGTTGCAGTTGTTGAAAATTTTCATTCTTGACTGGAAACCTTTGTAAATCTGAAAATTATTCATAGCTTAATCAGGTTCTTTTGACAAAGTCACCACCTCTCTTCACAAAGGAATAAACTTCAAATAATATGAAGCACTTTGAAAGCTTAATTTCATTCTAGATCTCCTCCAACAACAGAGTCACACATAAATTCTTTTAAATCTGTTGCAACAAAACCTCTTCCAGGTCTAAAAACTTTCATATCTAGAAAATATTGTTGAATTCAAGACTTCTCTCTTTGACTCAGATGGGAAAATAAGATTCCAAAATTTTCAATCTTCAGTTACAAATAATATTTTGAGATTTTAATGACTCTTTGATAGGACAACCTGCAATGAAATTTCAAAGTTCATCCCCACTAGAGTCACTAATTTGTTGGTGTTTTTTTCATGTGACCCCCAATCCTAAGGAAAAACACAATGCCTAAACCAAGGGATCAAGAGGTTGAGATAAAGGTCTTGCACTATCAACACATCAGGGATAAGAAAGGACAACAAACAAGGCTATAATCATCCTTCTGCACTTTGAGCTCCACAAAACTTAGGAGGGTTTTTCTATTCAAAGATCTGCACATATGATATGATTTACACTTGACAACATAATGCAGATTTTAACATGTGGATGGTTTTCAAATGAATGTATAATGGGTTTTATATATTTAATTGCATTTTGACATGATCCCTTTGCACCTTGTACCCAAATTGATAAAAAAAAAATTAAGTGAAATCTTCATCTCAAACACATTATAAAGAAGTTACATCAGAATCATTCCCAATCATAACCCCTGTGTTCTTTAATATCCATGAAGATACATAAAACCTAATAAATTAAACTTGAAAATGGAAAATATTCATTAAATTTTTAAGTGGTGATTCCCTCCAAGGTTTACACAAGAGAAATACACTAGACCAGTGCCTTGTCCATAACAAAGCCAAAATGGAGTAACCTATCTAGTAATAACTTGAACACAAAACCAAAGACTATTAAATCATTACTGCCTTACAATACTCAAGTCTCATTAGACATATTTGCAACATTATTATAGATCCTCAATGCAATACAATATATTCAGCACTTAAATGAGAGTGAATTTAACTTATTCTTTGCATAGGAGCCATCAATCTAAATACCTATTACAACAAATATGCAATAAAAACCATTATAATCTCTGATTACTTTGATTAAAAACACACTGCATACATTTTGGAGACATTACAGTATGACATGACTCATCCCAAGCAGAAAATTGATTTTCTTTCTATTAGAAAATACATTAAACTATTCAACTTTGATATTTTTAAGAAATCATGGTCTAGAGACAACCCTGTACAAAAATTACAATATCTTCTCAACCTAAAAATTTTGGAGCCCCCACAAATGAGAATAACTTCTCATTTAAGAGAATAGAGAAGCCCTAAAATCGATCCACCATTGACACATGGCACATCTAAGCTCCCTTGATTCTACAACCAACTTTGCATTTGAATAATTCCTTATCATTCATTATTTTCCCTCTTTTATTAAAGCATGCTCTCCCGCTAGCTCGCAACACATCAGTGTTGCCGTCACCAAAGCTGGTGAGGTAGTGGGGAAAGGAAGCGTGGAGATGTGGAGTATGTGGGGAGGTGATTAAATACTAAATGTACTTTGTTAAACATTGAATATGTTGCATTTAACATTTTTAAAATGTTTATGTTAGTTTTTTATTGTTGCCTTCCAACCCGCAACAACAAATTGTTGTCGAAAAAGAAGCTAGCGAGGGAGCAGGGAAGTGAGCTGAGAGGCAATATTTGGAGAATCCTTTTGTTGAGCACTCATTTGTTTTTGTTTCCATATAATTTGAATGTGTTTCATCACTATGAGGAGGATATTTTCATTGTAGAAGGGGCAAAAATTAATCTGTTATCACGTTTTTGGTTTGGGGCATATTTCTGAATGCATTTGTAGGTTGGAAAGTGTTATTTCAGCCTCCAAAAAGGTGCCTCAATCACTTATATTGCCCAAGGAGGATTTTTAGTATAATTTGAGATGTTTTTGAGTGTTTGGTAATGACAAAAATGCACATGAACATGTTTCTTTTTGTGCAAATGGTTTGGGGCAGATTTTGCTGTTGTTTGCAAGTTTGAATGTGTGTTTTCCTTGACCAAAAGATTGATATAAGGGTTTCCCATGACTTGGCAGAATTTTAGCATGACTTTTAATGTTTTCAAGTTGCCATGCATGATGTGAAAATATTTGTAGTAGTAAAAACAACCCACAATATGTTTTTCTTTGTTTCTATGAATCTTGGGTTGCAAAATGAAGAGTTGGAGGTGAAAATTTCTACTCTCAGATATAAAGTGAAAATTTTCACTTGTCAGGTGAAAATGAAATTGGTCAATGAGTTTTTAAAAGCAAGTAAAAGATTTGCATGAGAATTGTAAATCAAGGCAAATAAAGAGAGGGAAAATAATGAATGAAAAGGCATTCTTCAAATGAAAAGTTGGTTGCAGAATCAAGGGAGCTCAGATGTGCCATGCATCAATAGTGGATCAATTTTAGGGCTTCTCTATTCTCTTCTCTTTTCTCGTAAATGAGAATTTGTTCTCATTTATGGAGGTTTTAGAATTTCTAGGTTGAGAAGATATTGTGATTTTTATACAGGGTTGTCTCTAGATCATGATTTCTTAAAAATCTTAGATTCGAATGGTTTAATGTATTTTCTAATAGCAAGCAAATCAGTTTGCAACTTGGGATGAGTCATGTCATATTGTAATGTCTCCAGAATGTACATTATATTTTTAATCAAAGTAATCAAAGATTATAATGGTTTTTGTTACACATTTTCTATAATAGGTATTTAGATTGATGTCTCTTGTTCAAAGAATAGGTTAAATGTGCTCTCATTTTAATGTTGAATATATTGTATTGCATTCAGGATCTATAAGAATGTTGTAGATATGTTCTAATGAGACTTCATTATTGTAAGGCAGTAATGATTTAATAGTCTCTAGTTTTGTGTTCAGGCTATTACCAGATAGGTTGCTCCATTCTGACTTTGTTATGGACAAGGCACTATTCTAGTGTATTTCTCTTTTGCAAACCTTGGAGGGAATCACCAGTTTAAAACTTAATGAATCTTTTCCATTTTCAAATTTAATTTATTAGGTTTTTTGTATCTTCATGGAGGTTAAAGAACACGGGGGTTATGATTGGGAATGATTCTGATGTAACTTCTTTGTGTGTTTTAGATGAAGATTTCTCTTAATTTGTTTGTTCTTAGTTTGGGTACAAGGTGCAAAGGGATCATGTCAAAATACAATTAAATGTATAAAACCCATTATAAATTCATCTGAGAACCATCCACATGTTGAAATATGCATTGTGTTGTCTAGTGCAAGTCATATCATATGTGTAGATCTTTGAATAGGAAAACCCTCCTGAGTTTTGTGGAGCTCAAAGTGCAGAAGGCTGATTACAACCTTGTTCATTGGCTTTTCTTGTCCTCGGTGTGTTGATAGTGCAAGACCTTTGTCTCAGCCTTTTGATCCCTTGGTTTAGGCATTGTGTTTTTCCTTAGGATTGGGGTTTGCAAGAAAAAACACCAACACATGCAATTAAAAACAATACTTTAACATAGATTTTTACCCAAACCATCTTATTAGAGGCGTGTGTATAAGCCATATAATCTACTTTCATAGTTGAAAAATAACCACAACACTAATCTACACCATTGAACAAAGGGAACGCGTAGCCACTAGTGCACCTTCAATTATTTAAGTCATTTAACCAATCTAAATCAACAAAGCCCTATATTTCTAATATCTTCCAACATCATTAGTACCATGATATCATAATAAATAATTGTAATTCCATCATAAATATATAAATACATTTTTACTGTAAGTCCAATGCTCCTTACCAGGGTTAGATATAAATCTATTGATAATTCCCACCACTTGGGGAATATCTAGTCTACTACAAACCATTACATACATTAGGCTGCCAAAAAACACTAGAATAAGGTACATTAGGCATATCCTAAAATTAAACATTTTATTTAAGACATATATAAAGAAATATTAGTTCCAATTGGTAAAGAAATACTAACTACTTTACAATCTTGCATACTAAATCTTTGTAAAGTAACTTATCAACATACTTACTCTAACTTTGCCATAAATTTTTGTGTACTTATTCCTTGTTGATCTCTATAACAAGAAGGTATTTACAACCCCAAAATCCTTCATATTGAACATGTTAGAAAGCTAAGTTTTAATGTCCCTAATCATCCCCTTATTGTTGCTAATAAATATATCATCCACATACCATATGCGGTTATAATGTAATCAGCAATAGTTTTAGCATAAACATAGTGATCTTGTTCACTCCTAAAAAACCAAAAAATAATTCTAATGTATACTAAAAATTTCTAGTACCATATGTCAGGTGATTGTTTCATACCATACAAGGATTATTTAAATCTATAAAAGAAGTGTTCCTTCCCTTTTACCTTAAAATTATCAAGTTATCACATATAAATTTCTTCTTTAATATCCTCATGCAAGAAAATAATTTTAACATCCATTTCATCAATCTCAAAATCATAAGCTACAATGATAGATAAGAGGAATCTAGTTGAAGATAATTTAGCAACAAGAGAAAATTTTATCAAAATAAATTATCTCTAAGAGTATCCTTTGGACACCAATCTAGCCTTGTACCTCTCTAACCATCTATCTACTCTAATTTTATTTGTATATGCCCATTTACAACTATTTTTCTTCCTTGAACAAAATAACTAAGTTCTAAGTGTCACATATATTTAAGGTCACCATGTCCTCCTGCATGGTCTACATCCAAGATAGACTATCTTTTGAAGAGAGAGAATCTCCAAAAGATCTTAGTTCATTGTCAATACATAAAAAAGAAAATAATCAATAAAAAATTGGTGGGTTGTGTCAATCAACTAGTTTATAAATCATGTTATGGATCATCTCAAGGTAGGAGTAAATATATTTAGTAGGATGCCACAGTCAACCTTTGAGAATCAAGAAACCTCCCAAAAAAATGACACCTCCCCTAAAAATGACACTAAGGATATCCCAGAGGAAGAGAAATCAGTGGTTGATAATTTTAGTAATTTATTTAAAGTAGGGAAACTGGAGAAATTAGCAAAAAATATTAACTGTGGGATTAGAAATCATTGAGTGGATAGCTGAAGAGGTTATGAAGGAAGATTCAGAATTTGATTATTCTAAAACCCTATCACTCACAATCACCCAGCCTCCAATCAGTCGAGACTCCTAAGAAGAGAGGCAAGAAATCCAATGCTATTGAAATTCAGGAAGAAATTGAAGCTGGGATTCAATCTACATTAGATGCACTACAACAAATCCTTGTGATTTGCTCCATTCTTTGCTTCCACCCACTATTTTAATGTAGTTTTTGGTAATTTTTTGAAAACATCGGCACTATTTATCGAGATGATACAATTTTTAGTGTTTATTACATCAATTAGTACAAGTCGACACTAATTTAGGCACTAATTAGTGCCTAAATTAACATTGTATTTAGCACCGATATTAGCTCCGAGTTTAGCGTTTTGTGTAGCTCCGACTTTAGCTTCGAGTTTAGCTTTAGGTTTAGTGTCAGATTAGACACCCCTATTTTGAAGAGACTTATTTATATGTCTCATTGACGATGTAAAACAGTGAAATTTCAACAAGATACAGGCATATTGAGGAGAGAATCACTTATGTCACATCGACAAGGTATATCTACAAGTGCTCGGGGAAACACAACTCTTGGATATAACAAAGTAATGTCGATGAGACATTGAGATATCGGTAAGACAAATAAGATTGTCTCATCGACAATCTTCAAGTAATGATCAAAAGCATACACTGCTATACCACCAGGACAGTGAGCAACATATGCAGTAGAGCAGTGTACACCACAACCCCACAACAAGAAGCCTTGAGCAAGGCAGTAGTGCGGTAAACAACAGAAGGGAAGGGAAAACCACCGCTATACCATAGTGATAATCACAAGTCTCCTTGACATGGCAGATTTACACCGATATATAAAGAAATACCATCGAAGGAAAATATCGATGAGAGAGTGGCATATCCACAAGATATATTAACTTGTCTCATTGACACCGACAACCAACATTAGAGGAACATAAGATCTATTGCCGATGAGACATTGAGATATCAGAAGAAAGAGAAGATTGTCTCATCGACACTCTTCAAGTAATGATCAAAAGAATACACCACTATACCACTAAGAAGGTGAGCAACATATGTGGTAGAGCGGTATACACCGCAACCCTGCAACAAGAAGCCTTGAGCAAGGTGGTAGTGCAGTAAACAACAAAAGGGAAGGGAAAAACACTGCCATACCACAACAGGTATAATAAGAGATGGTGGTAGTACGTTAATCGTGGCATCATTAAAATTTATAGAAATAAATGCAAAAAATCACATCAATTGCCAAAATCAAATGCTATTAAATTATTAAGAGTTGCCAAAACTAATATGATTGGATACTGTGCCATCCAAAGATAAGTGAGTTTTCCCAATATTGCACTCAATTGCAGTGCACTAGTTTGGAAGGAGCTAAGGATACTCTGCAATATCACACTCTAAAAGAGAAGAAGTCCTACAAGCATGAAATACTCGGGTAAGTGCATGAAAACTCTCTGACAAAGCTCTGTTAATTTAAAAAATATTTCAAGGTTTTTTCATCTGAAGCCACAGTACATAAAATTGAAACATGCCTCCTAAAAGAAAATGATCAAAAGTAGAAGAAAGTCAGCCTAAAATTAAAGATGAAGAGCCTAAAGTAAAGAAGAAAGCACTCTATCCTAAAACAAAACAATCAGAAGTAAAAGAAAGTTAGCCTAAAATTAAAGATGAAGAACCTAAAGTAAAGAAGAGACCACTCCATCAGTCCACATTAGATATACTTCCAGGGTCTACTAAAGAGGGTAATAAGAAGTTTCTCATGGACACCACACAAAGTTGTAGGGATGCCCTCATTTCCAAATCTTGATGGGACCTATTTTGGTATTTTTACAATAAGAGAAATGAGAAGATTCTAGTGTCAAATGCTTGGATGTTGGATATAGCAAGGTTGATTGTCCCAAATGTGTTTGTTGATGTAGAATTTATCAGACTACTAGCCAAAAACTATCACTCAGCTACCAAAATAGTAAGGTTTCCAAATGGTAGAGTATTGGTAGAAGTAACTAGAAAAGCCATCATTGAGTGTTTTGGCTTAAACAAGCAGGCTCTGACCAAGATAAACTTGCAGAAAAGTGAGGATGATTATGCTAGGTTAAAAAAGACTTATAGAAGTGATGAGGTATCCCTATATATGAAAAGAGGCATTGGTAACAAAACATTCCCCATCTCTACTACCACTACTGAACCATTTAATGTGATGGATTTTTAGTATTACCTTGTGAATACATATTTTGCTCTTTGCCAAGTGTTGGGGATAGATGCTCAAGATAAAATTCCAATAGGTCTAATGATGATGGCCATGAGAATTCAAAACCCTAAAACTAATATTGAATATGACTTTGCTTCATACCTTGAGAAGGTGTTAAATGATGAATTCTCCAAAGTTATAGAGGATAGAGTACTGATTACATTCAAACACTATTCCCTACTATGTCATCTGATATTGTACTAGAATAGGAACCATTGGAATAAAAGAAAGGACTTGGCTACAATAGATGAGCAAGGGAATCCCACACTTGTCTAGAAATGGTGCTATATTTGGGATAGTCGATGCAAGAATTCAAGCTTTGTTGTATTCTACAAAGACTTTGTACACAGAATCCTTCGAGTTCTTGGGTATGCAATACCAAGATTGTCAACCAAAATGTTGCAACTAGTGAGACCTTTGGCTTTAAGATCAGAGCTGGGTCATACACACAATTTTGGAGATTGGTTCTTCCTCCTAGAGGTTACAATAATAAAATTTTATGGATGCCCTGTTGCTCCACACATACTACCAAAATTTGTGCCCCTCAGATTAGCATTTCTTGAATTTATGTGGCAAATGATGTGGATGGAGAAAGATGTAATGCACAAGCAGAAGAAAGACACTTTCCTACCAAAACTAAACCAAGTGTGAAGATTGGAATGTAGGCTCAGACACACTAGAGGAGTTACAGTATTATTTGAAGACAAGATATGCATTGAAATCTGGAAAAAAAGAGAGCCTTTGACCCTAAAAATCATATGAACAACATAAGGCACAATCTTCTTACCAAAATGACAGTGCCACACCAAGTGGATTTTGAAGAAGATGTCATAAGGAACTACATTACTTATAATGATGTATTTAGTAGAAGGAAAAAATGGGAATATATTAAGAAGCTTGAAGAAAGGATGAGTCAGAACTCCAAGGATTTACTAGGATACTTTGTTGAGGAAAAGGACCTCATCAAGAGGACATAATTGATAATTGGTAGATTTGAAGACTTGTACAGAAAGAGGGAAGCATATCTCGAAGAAAATGGTAGTGGTGCAACTGTAGAGCATACCCTAGGTGAAACCTCTAAGCCTCCCATGTAGTAGTTACCTCCCAAAAGACAAAAGATAGGAAGCATTGAACAGTTAGTACCTTATGAGGATATTGAAGAGGTGGGTGATACTGAGGAAGTGGCTACAGTACTATAGTCATTGATTGGTGATATTGAAGTTGATTAGCCCATCCTTGAGACCAGTGCCCATAAACATGAGGAAAGGATGGGCAATGTAGAAAAAACAAGTACAGAGGTACATGAAGATGAATGGGAAATTGCAGCCAAGAGATTCATAGAAGATGATGAATTCATTAAGACTCCCGAGTTTAAGGATTTCTGGATGAAGATGAAGATAAAAGAATTTCAAGAGAGGATATAATCAACTGAAGTAGGAATTGAAGAATCAAAGAAAAATGAAATGGTAGAATAGACTTTCCAGGAATTATGAGTTGACAACATTGACATTAGCCTCCAGAAGGCTAGAGAAATGGTCTTGAAGAGAAATATGCTAATTTTTTCTGGTTTGAATAAAAGAAAATGTTTCTGCTTGATCAAGTGCAGGCTCAGGAAGATCCAATGCTAGTTGCAAAATTTGACTCCGATGAAGGTGTGAGTGGAACTAGTATAACCCAAAGATTGAAGCCCTGGCCATATGGATCAAACAAAAAAATACACAAAAGCCAAAATTATTGGATGTAATTCAAGGGATGAAAGGGGCAATGATGGTAAGGACAATACAAGATAACACCCCTTTGGAGGCAGCCACAATGACCATGCATTCAACCATGTTCACTCAAGCAACTGTTAAGGGATTAGAAGATACATTGAAGGAGTATGAAAAGGGACAAAAGTTCATAAATGATGAAGTTAATAAATTGTTCATGGAGAATGTCAAATTGCAAGAACAATTAAGAGGAGTAGGACCCTCACAAAGCAAGGAGATGGTGCTATACAGGTCTGTTATTGCTCCAATGGATATTGTGAAGAAAATTTTTATAGAATAGGTAAAAACTCTAGAGAAGGAAGTGGATGATGTAAAGAAGGCCAACAATCAAACCCAAGATGAAGTGAAAAGACGAATTTGTGAAGTTATGGAAAATATTCCTGAGCACACGATAAAATCAGTTATGGATAAAATAGAGAATGTGCATGATAGTTATAAAACACTTCAACAGGTAATGGATCAAATAAAGACACATATGCTTGTATTAGATCCTTTGTTCAAAAGGTGACAACCTATTCACCACACTTTGGCTAAGTTATGCAAAGTTCTACAAAGAAGTCTTGATGCACCCACAACATTAAAGCCAACTGAACAAACCGTGAAGATGATTATTGATGAATTTCAGTATGTACAAGGGTTTGATAAAAAGATTGTAACACGAATGGATTTATTTCATGCCTGGAAACATTGGTATATACCTGAAA
Organism: Sequoiadendron giganteum; assembly: GCA_007115665.2. NCBI lineage: Eukaryota > Viridiplantae > Streptophyta > Pinopsida > Cupressales > Cupressaceae > Sequoiadendron > Sequoiadendron giganteum. Next base: position 165,431,302 of record CM021101.1, read on the forward strand.
TTGTGAGAGATGGTGACCAATTGAAGGACTTGGATACGTGGAAGAAAGAATTCAGTCAGGTTGTTCATAAGTGTGTAACTCATATACAAGAGGATGATGATACTAGTCTTCCCAGGCTAAATTAGATCATGGATGGGTTGATTTTTCTTGATGCGGGATACCTAAAGTCTGTCAATGATACAAAGGCATTACTAGATAGTCGATGGAAAACTCATATTGCAAACATGCAAAAGATCTAGGAATATAAGTGGCCATTAGATTTTATGATGTATCAGTGGGAGGAAAAGTCTTTGATTTCATAAGAATAGGACACTGAGGCAAGAGCATTTGGATGTTCATCATGGAGAGGAAGAATTTTCTAGATCAATGATCACGGGTCTTCTATGTTGACTAATGGAACCATATGCCAAAATGTCTTAAGTCTTGTTATTTCCTTAATTATGCTAATTAAATAGTTGTTAGTAAAATAAGTAGTTATGAAAGGTCATTTCTTTTTGTAAAAGGCCTGTAGCTTGTTGCTTCCTATATAAATAGGAAAGCAAGGCCTAGTTTTAAATTATCATCATCATATATCATTTCCATTTTGAAGAATTTTTTTATTAATATATATCAATTGAAAAAATATAATGGAGAACATCTTATTATCAAAGATTCTCCATGACTGTGTTATCATTTTGTATTTTTCTTATGTTTTCCATACTTATTTCTTCTTATATTTGAATGAATATCAATTATTGAGCCTCAATACTATGCTTATGTGAACAATTTAAGGGTATTGCAATAGGTAATTAAGGATATTATGATGATGATATATTCTTGTACTTGTATATTCTATGAAACAATGTATATATTCTTGTACTTGTAGATATTCTTTTACTGTTATGTCTATTAAATAAAATAGAGTTTGAATAAAAAATGCTTCACCCTTTTTTTATAAGTGAGTATGTGAATTATTGTTTAAGGAAAAATCTTACAGTGTTTACATTTTCATTTTACTAGTTTCAAATCTTCATTTTCTATGTATATAAAATTGTATGTGCTCTTTATCTCAAATGACACAAAATAGTAATATCATCAGAATCATGGTTTTCAATTTCAGCACCATCATTGTCCACACTTTTCATATCCTATTCACTTTTAAGTACAATCATCAAAATTTTATTTTTATTTCTTGTCCCAATTAATCTTGATTCCTTTCAGCACAACACAATAGGTTGCATGTTAAATTTCAAACATTTTCTTTGCATTTTTTTGTATATATTATTTTCTCAGTGCATCATTATGTAACAACAATTTCACTTCTGAGATATACTGTAAAAATAAATGAAAGCACATGTTTTCTTTGTCAAGGAAAATGTATGGTGAATACCCTATGTCTTTTAGATAAGTGTGCAAGTGAAATAAGACATAGCTGATTGAATATTGTTTTTTTATGTGCTTTTTACTTTTTGCATGTGGATTACCCTCAGAAAGAGACTGCTTATCTTTTCTTAAATGAAGCCTTTACATTTCTTGTCTACGAAAGGCATTTACTGCTTGACAACAGGTTCGTGAACTTCATACAAATTAATATTGGTGTAAAAGGCCATCCCCACAAATGTTGTTTGGTCTAGAATTATAATGGAAAACAAAAAAGCTTGCTAGGAGAATAAAATAGGTTTTCAATTGTCCAAGTTCAACATAATATTACTGAAGCATTTCAAAGTTTAGGCCATAAGAATCATCCTTTTTTAAACATGGATTGCAAATAATTCTAAAAAATTAGAAGTCTTGGTCATTAACATTATTGTATGCTACAATGTCATCCAGTGTATCATTGTCAATGTTCATATGTTCTTTCAAGTATTTAATATTATCATCATACTCATCTTGACCTACATCATCTTCATCATCATTGAAATTTGATCGTAGACCATCTGTATTGTTACCAGATGTATTTGGATCATCATTTTCTATACAATCCATATTGTTGTCTTCCATAACATCATCTAACTCTGGATTGTTGTCTTCTTGTGCCTGAACATAACCATCTTCAACATCATCATGGATGTCAATTTCTTTGATGTTCTCTCATCCATCTCTCTCATTTTTCTGGCCATCATTGTTTTTCTTAGTATCCACTAATGCATCATCAAATACATGCCTTAATCTTGGATCATAATGTATGACAAATATCCATTTCATGTCCAAAATATCTTCATAGAAAAATACCTGCACATGAATGACATACATATATTAGAAATTATATAAATTTTATGAACATATATACATCAATTGAATAATGGAAAGTTATTTTATAGACTACCTTTTTAATACAATAATTACTATAAAACATAATTTTGACAACATAGTTTATAAAACATCAGTCCACACTCACTTAATATTCTTTGGTTTTCTGCCCTTAAGAACATCCTTAGGGAGACCTTGTTCTTCCCTCTTCTTTCACGCAGGAGTGTGTTTTAAGAAGGGGTAATCAATCAATAACTCATCCCCAATGGTAAGGTCCATAAAATGCTCAACCATTACCATCTATCAACCTCTCTTTCCATATCTCCATCTTTATCATTTATAACCTCAACAAATTGACAATTCAGTCTTAGAGTAGGGTCCCTTCCCTTACTACTATTTATAAATCCTATAGTATTTTTGTGTGTGTATGCACATCCATCTATATACATAAGATGACCTCTATTCATTTCTTTTCCACTTTCCAATTAGAGATGATGTGTATACATATTCAAATTTAGACCATATGCTAACATGCTAGGCTTATATTCTGCTAGCCTTCTCCATTCACCATTGTAATATGATGGACCATAATATGGCATTAACCTCCTAGTGGTTTTTTCTGAATTGTTTCTATGTTTGGATCCCACATGTACATTTTGGACAGTAAAGAGGCCTAGATTCTCTCCATGAATATTAGAGGGTCGTATCATGTAGCTATATCCCCAAAATTGAAACACATCGTACACTCTAGGTAGTTGTAGATCACTAGGCCAAGCACAATATAGTCGACAATCAAATGTCTCTTTGTAAATTGATCACAAACTCAGGGGAAAGTCATCATCTCCATCACATTCATTCTCATAGGGTATGTAGTCCACCTTCCCCTTGTCTTTAAGAAAATTATGCATCTTCACACCGATTCTTGTTTTGTTACTTGTTTTCGTCAATTCCTCATCTTTCGAACTGGTATATTGGCACATATTTTTGTTAGATGTATCATCTGATAAATGATCATTTCCTTCTAGGCTAGAAGTTGGTGATCCAAGAAACTTTAAACCAAGAACTTTATTCTACAAGTATCCATTAAGAAAAAAATATATATTTAAATAATATAAAACAATGTTTAAACGAAGTATACATGTTATTTATATCAAATTGGAAAATTCCTCACCACAATTCCTATTGGATTTGAATCGATTGTAGGAGGCATACTACTAACAAGATGCTCATCATATATGTAATAGATTTTTACAATCACTCGTTTGAATTGTTTCTTTCCACGAGATACAAAACATCCACAAACAATAATTTTCTCAAAGTATTCATCCCATGTACTATAGTCCCGACCTACCTCTTCTTTAGTGCAATCATTTGTTGTGTCTACAGTATCCATTGTCATATCCTCTTCCACCCACTATCATCTATGCAATTTAACAGTTTTAGGTCCATGTCCACATACATATCTTGTTCTTTTGCTAGTTGAGAGCTTAGGCTCTGCATTTGCTCCAATCTCCATCTAAAATAATCAACAACATGCATTAATTTATGTCAAGATTGGATAATACATTATAAATTTCAATAATACTATGAAAAAAGATGGATGTATCAAAAAATTCCATCAGAGCATTTTTTCCTAAGTTAAGTCAAAATTTGAGTACTTGATATCCCGCTTCATTCGTTGTGTCCTTATCTGATATGACATGATCTGTTGCCATGGCCTTGTCTAGCCCCTATAATACACAACATAGTAAATAATGTTTAGTACACAATTTATATCATTTCAAAAAATATGCTATCCAACACAAAACCTCACTTTAGTCATATATTTGACATATTGATATCATGTTTTGGCTATCCTAATTTTCAAACTTTTCCCTTGATCATAGAATCACATGTAATCACCATTCCTATGCATTTTCAATCAATAAGTTTGACCTCAGAGGCCTCATGGACAAAAAAATTACTTTATCTCCTCTATGTTGTAGCATTTGTGAAATCATAAACACCTTCCTCCTTTGGTTGAGGTTGATTTCTCTTCTTACCTCTATTGTATCTGCAGATTTCATTGTCTCATCTATTTCCACCCACTTTCCTCTCAATGATTTAATATTTCTATGTTGTCCACCTCCTCTCTCCATGGACTCCTCTGTGAATAAAAATTCTACCATAAAAGCTTTCACCACACTACCACCAAGAAGGAAAAAGCAACTTGTGGGACCGCGGTAAAAACCGCTCTACCACACCGAGCTAATGAAGGAGCCGCAAGAGAGTGGTGGTCACAACACTACCGCACACCAATGGTAGAAGACTTGTGAGACTACGGGGGTCACCGCAACACCGCCAAGAATATAAGGAAGACTCGCATGTCGCCACTGAAGCTTTCACCGCACTACTGCTGAGAAGGATGAAGCACCTTGTGGGACTGTGGTAAAACTTCTCTACCGCACCAAGCTAATGAAGGCGCCACAGGACAACGGTGGTCACAAAAATAAGGCAGGAGTTGGAATTATTTCCAAAACTATGGATCCTGTGATATACAACAATGAAAATAGTCACTATATAGAAATGATAGGTGCTGAATTAGGGGCACTTGATGCCGCCTTACATGTACGAAAAAAATTACATTTATGGACAAGAGTTGGTGCTAAAGTTGGCATTAACTAATGCCGACTAAAACATTGAATAATGGATCAAAATAGAAAATTAAAAAATTTCCCACGTGAAAGAAGAAATCAGACGACAAAAAAGGGATAAACATTGTGTGAAGGAAGAGAGCAGGGTGCTACCAGCAACTGATGAGAAATTCAATTTAATAGTTTGCGACACCACAGGTAAGGTTACAATTTTTTTTTCTTGGTTGAATTTGTGATTGTTTACTTCTCTTTGTATTGCATTTGAATTTGTGATTATTTATTGGTTCGTGATTGTATTGCATTTGAATTCATGATTGTTTACCTCTAAATTGTTCCATCATTATAAATTGTAAAACCTTTGAGAAACCAAAAAAAAATTTTACCCTACCCATTTGACCTTTGGCTCAAAATATTATAGCACAAAGTGAGGATGCCTTTGTATTCTTTCCCTAACCTGGGTATCAAGGAAATAGTGAACTACTTGGAAAATCTAGGAATTGGGTTGGTCACTATTGAGCAACTGTTGAAAATAAACACAGAAACCGCTTGGTTTTTCCCATCCATGCCATAGTCACCGATGCCATGACAAATTCATGCAAGATTGCATTATGAAAGAGTTTTCATGATAAGGTTATCAACACTAAGCAAACCAAGTGAACACTTTTTCCCTAGGTTATCAACACTAAGCAAACCCAACGAACATATTTTCCCACAAAACAAAACTTTCATACCACAAACTGGATGAAAACTTTCATACTTGCCAGTGTGTACTTCATTTGCCTCCACAGATTGGACAAAAATAATTTTCCCTAGGTCGCCTCAAAATTTCAAGCAATGGAGGGAAGCAAGCATTGTCAACAAACTCTGGCCACAATGAGGTAATTCATTTTCAATTTATAGATTTGTAAATGTTTCCATTGTTTCTTTGAATTTTACTTTTTAGTTTTTTATTTCTAAATTTGAAAGAAGAAATATAATTAAAAAATATATATATATATAGGGAGATGATTCTGACAAAGATAAAGATGAATTGGCTTCCATATTGGGGTTAGAGGCAGTGAACAAATTGGTTAATGTGGACTGGACAACACTTGCCAGATACATAGAAAAAAAATCTGGTAACGCCCCTCAAACATTGCAAACAAATCAATTGTGTCAAAGGGAATCAATTGATTCCCCAACCAGTCTTGCATCAAGCAAAAGATCCAGGAGGAAATCAGTGACAGTAAACTCTAAGAATGTGGAACAGGGAGCAAAGACTTCCACTCCTGGGACATAGACTTCTTCCACCATGCCATGTTTTCAATCTTGCATTGGTAGCTACAATACGAAGATAGAATACAAGGTGGTTTCAGGGGAAGTCTGAATGACGGATGCTGGGAAAACGTTTGTGAATAGGTTGAAGGAATCATGCCTTCAACGGTTCAAAGACCATCTACATTTTCCATTCTCAAAGATACCCATGCACCTGAAAAAAGCAGTTGAATTTGGAACAGGTTGGTCTGTAAAGAAGATAAAGCTATGAATGTCTCAAAACTGCAAGAGATTTTGGTTCAACCAAACAAAGAAGATAAAAAAAATCCCTCTTGAGCTAAGGTAGAAAAAAGGCCAATTGATGTAAGTGTGAAAGTATGGAAAGAGCTTGTAAAAGCATATGAGAAGTCTGATGCACAGAGGAAGTTCGGTGAGGAGAGTACGTAGGTATTTGAATTTTCTCATAAGATTATATCAAATTTATTAAACGATATTTAAATTTTATTTGTGCATAGTTACATTGAATTAGTATATGTTTCAGGACAAGGCCTCCGAGGTTAGACTTGAGAAACTTCGTGTCACACATTGCAGTGGCCAGAAAGGTTTACAGGCCTTTATCTGTACATTTGTAAGTAGATTTAAAATGTTAAATGATATTTTTTTTATTTCCTTGGAAAAAGTAAATTATTGCATATTAATTAGTTTAACTAGTCCATGTGCCATGTTTTGATAGGAGGAGAAATATGGCCGCCATCCAAAGCAATTTGCAAAGAATATGTTACAAAACAAAAAGTGGAACGATTTTATAATATGGATGGAGAAGAAGGTATCAATAGTTGAGTTTCAATAAATTAGTTGGATATTCTTGTGTTAATATGTCAATTTGCATCTCTTGTGTTGAGTTGTTTATTGATGCATAGGATGAGTAAATAGAGGTCAAATCTTATGATTACAAGATGACCGTTTATGTGCATGAATAAATAGCAGAAGGATGTAGATGAACTCAATTCATCTGACTTTATGCCTCTTGGCAGACATTCCTCTTGAATCTCTAATATTAGGTGCTCGAGACTTCCCTGTAGCTTTTACCTTTCGTTGTCACCTTTCCTCTTCATTGTAAGTCTTGTCTCCTTTTTCCTTATCTGCATTTCTGGCTTCGTCTTCTAATTCATCCCATGTTTTACATTCCTCCTCTTCAGAATCTTCTTCTTCTTCTTCTTTGTCCTCCTTTGAATCCACAAGAGATTCATCTTCTGAACCTTCGTCATCTGATTCTAATTCCTCTCATACATCAAAGGGTTCATATCCTTGATCTGACTCTTTTGAATTATCAAAATCAGAATTACTAGCTTCCATATTCAAAAATTCCCAACCAACATCTTCAATAAATTTATCTAGATCACCAGTAATAGTCTTCAGAATTGGCTACCAGTTCAAGTTCATTCTACTTTCATAATACTTTATATCCATGGAGTTCAACCATTCCTTGATGCCATCAAGCGAAGATTGAGGAATGGTGTACATGCAAAGTACATCCCTCTTGAATTCCTTGAAAATAATAGCCATATCAAATGCCATTTTCCCAAGTCCTACTCTCTCGAGGTTAGCAATCTCAATCTCACTAATAGTGATTACTAAGAAAGGTAATTCCACCAACTCTACCAAATAGTTTATCGTAGGAACAATAAAAGCAAAGGCTTTGAAAGGAACTCCATGAAAACCAAGCTCTCTAAATGGTACATCAAACTCTAGTTCAAAATCTTTTAGATGAGGTTGCTCCCATAGCTCTCTTACTGGCTTGACAAATCCTTGAAACTCTACATTGATATTATTTTTACTATCCCTCTCTTACTTTTCTTTCTCAATTTCATCAAGATCATACATTGACCTTCTTGCCCCTCCTTAACTTTGGACCACATCCATTACCTCCACATAAAACTAGACATCCTTGGTCTTCTTAGTTCCCACGCCATGGTATGGTTATGCAAATGAAAATGAAGCAAATTAATCATCTCCTTGTCTATTGGCTGGAAGAATGCATTCTTAATGTTTGGATACATGATAACAGCTCTCTCTTCTGCTCTCATGGTTGAATACCAAAATTCATTATGGTGGGCCTCTAGAGTTCCAATCATCTTTCTTCCTCTTCCATAAAATTTTGGCCTGATCCAAAAGTCTGCCAGCCTAATTGCCTTTTTTTTTTAAAGTTGAAGTTTCTCCTGAGTCACCAGTGTAGCTATCTCTACCTTTTCAGACTCTTTCATTGCTACAGGAAATTGGCGCCTAACTGATTAACAATCTCAATATCACTAATAGTGATTACTAAGAAAGGTAATTCTGCCAACTCTACCAAATAGTTTACCGTAGGAACAATAAAAGAAGAGGCTTTGAAAGGAACTCCATGAAAACCAAGCTCTCTAAATGGTATATCAAACTCTAGTTCAAAATATTTTAGATGAGGTTACTCCCATAGCTCTCTTATTTGCTTGACAAATCCTTGAAACTCTATATTGATTTTATTTTTCCTGACCCTCTCTTGTTGTTCTTCCTCAATTTCATCAGGATCATACATTGACCTTCTTGCCCCTCCTAAAGTTTGGACCACATCCATTACCTCCACATAAAATTGGACATCCTTGGTCTTCTTGGTTCCCACGCCATGGTATGGTTATGCAAATGAAAATGAAGCAAAGTAATCATCTCCTTCTCTGTTGGCTGGAAGAATGCATGCTTAATGTTTTGATACATGATATCAACTCTCTCTTCTGCTCTCATGGTTGAATACCGAAATCTAGTATGGTGGGCCTCCAAAGTTTCAGTCATATTTCTTCCTCTTCCACCAAATGCTAGCTTGATCCAAACGTCTACTAGCCTAATTGGCTTTGTTTTTTGAAAGTTGAAGTTTCTCCCGAGTCACCAATGTAGCTCTCTTTGCCTTTTCAGACTCTTTCATTGCTACAGATCATCTCTGGGATTTGATCATTTGTACCACATGGTTGATGTGCTTTGAATCCTTGCATCTAAAGGAAATTTCCTTAACATAAATACTGCTAAGGATTTAATAATTTTCAGACTCTTTCACTGCTATAGATCATCTCTAGGGTTTAATCATTTGTACAACATGGTTGATGTGCTTTGAATCCTTGCATCTAAAGGAAATTTCCTTAACATAATACTGCTAGGGATTTAATAATTTTTAGACTCTTTCATTGCTACAGATCATCTTTGGGATTTAATCATTTGTACCACATGGTTGATGTGCTTTGAATCCTTGCATCTAAAGGAAATTTCCTTAACATAAATACTACTAGGGATTTAATTTTCAATGTTTCCAGCCTAATTGGATTTGCTTTTGAAAGTTGAAGTTTCTCCTAAGTCACCAGTATTAGCTGTAACTTTTTTGAAATTTTATTATGGTATGTGCACTTTGATATGATGCAATATGATTATGGTTTTGTCTCATATGTTGTAATATTAGATATATAACAAAAAAAAAATTATTGCATGAAATAAATAATAAATTTTCATTCTAAATGTTTTTTTTTTTGCAGAACACGGGTCTTCCAGAAGATCAAGATGATCCTCAACATGATATAGATCCAAAAAATATTGGTTTTGCCGGTACAGATCACATGGCATAGGATGATGATGATAGATATGGAAGACATTGAGGCCAATGATAATGATGATGACGATGACGACGATGACAACGATGATGACAACGTCGATGATGAGACAGTTGGTGGTAGTAACCAATGACATTCATGATCATATAGGCCGCATCATGGATCATTGCTAATATATCGTTATGATGACTCTTTTCATGGTTACTCTCATATGTATCATTTTCATGGCCTACAGTACTATATTATTGAGTTGTATCATATTGACACGTATCATTTTCACTATATCATTTGGATATGTTTCATCTTGACTTGTATCAGTTTGAGTTACATAATTTATCAATTTTATTTATATCATTTGTACATGTATCAGTTTCACTTATGTCGATTGTTGGACATGTATCATTTTGACGTGTTTTTGATGTACTGGAATATTTGAATTTCACTTGTTTTAGTTATTATTGATGATGATCTTATCAGTATTGACTTGTCAATTTATATATATTAAAAGTGGTCGATGATTTTTGGATGGATATTTATTACGTATGATGATTTTAATTTACTACTCAGGATGGATGTTGTCAAATTCAATTAAATTATAGATACTTGACTCACTTATTTTAATTATAGATGATGATCATGTTACAATAATAGTTCAGGCCGTGATGAAAGGTAAAATTATTGCTTGGCACCTCCAGAATGTACTTTATTATCTTTACAAGCAATACAATTTTTTTGTGTTACCGGCCCAAAAAAAATAAATTATCTTGTTATTTAATCATATGAGTTAAATAATTAAATTACTTACTCTATAATCATATGAGTTATTTAAGCAGCACGATATATTTAACTAATTAAATTGAAATAAAACATATTAAATTAATAAATGGAAGCAAAAAAAGAAGCATTTTTAGAAGCAAAAAAGGAAGTAACAATGGAAGCCAAACAGAAGCAAACCAGAAGCAATTTTGGAAGCAAAATTGGAAGAAAAACTAGAAGCAAACCTAGAAGCAAAACTGGAAGCAAACTTGGAAGCAAAACTGGAAGAAAAATTGGAAGCAAAATCGGAAGCAAACATGGAAGCAAAACCAAAAGCAAAATTGGAAGCAAATCCGGAAGCAAAACCGAAAGTAAAATCAGAAGCAAAATTGGAAGAAAAATCGAAAGCAAAACTAGAAGCAAAATCGAAAGCAAAAGTGGAAGCAAAATTGGAAGCAAACCTGGAAGAAAACTTGGAAGCAAAAATAGAAACAAAAATGGGAGTAGACATAGAAGAAAAACCAGAAGCCAAATTGGGTGCCAATTTAGGTGCTATTTTCGGTGTTAATTCTGGTGCTATTCTAGTTGTCACAAAGATGCTCTTTTCGATGCTATTTATCAACACTATTTTCAGTGTTAACGAAGGCGCTGTGATTTCCCGATGCTAACCATAGCGCTAAGTCCGACGAAAATTTTGGCGCAAACTTCGACACCAAAATCGGTGCCAAATAGACCATGCCTGTTTGCGCTGAGTTTAGTGCTAGCTAGATCGCCCGATTCGTGAACTAATATACACTAAAATCTGGCTCTATTTGCCTATTCTATTGTAGTGATGGCACTATGAAGGTGGCTCTAGTTAAAGAATTAAGACCAAGGAGATCTTGTTGCTCTTCTCTTCCACAATGAAAATTGTATCCTGGAATGTTAGAGGAATTAATGCCTCTAACAAATGAGCTCAAATCAAGCATCAAATTGATGCTTGTGGAGCCAATGTGGTGCTCTTTCAAGAATCTAAACTATCTAATGATATATATTACCTGACAATAAACAAATGGAAAAAATGGCCAGCATGTCATACAACAGCAAGGGGAGCATTAGGGGGGTTGGTAGCCCTCTGGAATTCAAAAACAATATCAGTAAAAAATATTTCTAGTGACACCAACTGACAGTTGCTAAAGCTAAATCACTTTGAGCTATGTTTTTGGTTGTTAAATGTGTATGGCCCATCCACAACGGTGGGCAAGAAGCTCCTATGGGAAAGGTTGAAACAAGAATTAGATAAGATAGGAGTAGAAATAGTCATTTTAGCAGGAGACTTCAATTCCATTGTCTCTCCCCATGAAAAGAAAGGGGGCATACTATCCCCAAAAAAAGTAATGGAGGATTTCTCAAGTTTCATTCAAGACAATGCACTGCAAGATGTAGTACTTGTAAATGGAAAGTTCACTTGGACAAACAGGAGAAAGGATTTATTGCAAATAGAAAAAAGGTTAGATAGATTCTTAGATTCTCCTAACTGGTATATGGGAATACATTCCTTATCCTCAGAGATTCGTCCTTTAGTTGGATCATATCATTTTGCGGTCTCCCTAGCCATATCTTCTAACAATCCCTTAGTCCCTTGGAGATATTCATTCAAGTTTGAAAGTATGTGGTTTAGGCACCCAAATTTTTTTCCCCTACTGCAACAATGGTCAAAGTATGCCCCTGATATAAAAGGCTCCAAAATTTTTCAGCTTTGGGGTGATCCCACAATATTGGAACTTACAATTTTTGGGCAAACTGGACACTAAATTGATTTTTTTTTACTAAATCTTTACTTTTGGACTCCTATAATGGCTAAACCATGAGGAATTTGAAGATGATGCAAACTAGCGATTTGCGAAGTTTTGTCTATAGATTCTAAATATATTTTTTTCAAAAATTTTGGAATCAAATTGCACTTTTTTTTTCGTCTCCTTCAAAAACTAGTTTTTATTAGTAAACAACATTTTTGAGGAGTGATGCTCACCGTATACAACATAAAAAAATTTGTATGAAGGATAAAATTCTATTTTTTTTTAATTTATATTTGTAACTACGATATCTAACCAGTTTGGTTTCATAGTGTTTTATTAAATATTTTTTCCTTAATCAAGTTTCGAAGTCAAACCAATTACAATTCAGACATAGGCAGACTATATACAACATAGCTTTTTCTGTATGTATCCATTTTATTTTATTTTTTAATGGATCAAGGACATCAATACCTAGCCTAAACATATTTTTTAAAACTTTTTGATAATATTCTGTTTTTCCACATGTGCAGAACAAAGAGCTTGATTTTCAGTGAAAAACCTACATTCACAAGAAATAAAAAATAAATATAATAATCAAATTTAATTTAATTAAAATTATACTTTTTTGGAAGCTTATAATAAGGACTACATAGTTACAAAAAATAAAATTTAAATGAATTCATTTGATCCCCCAAAAGGTAAATCAAAAGTGGTTTTTTATCAACATTTTGATAGGTGTGAAGGAGACTCAGTTATAGGTATGGTTTAAAACTACTGAGGTTCTATCCAAGTAGGCTTGGTCTAAGGTGGTTTGATCAAACCCTCTTCAATTGGAATCCTTTAAATGGAACTTTTCAAGGCTGAAATCATTATATTTTCTAAAAATATGTGATTTCAGCAAAAATCAAGATCTCCCAAAAAGTGTAAACCACTATTATGGCAGCACCATTTGTTAAAAACTAGTCCATATAAAACAACAAATAAAGGAATGGAATTATCAGGTCTTTAAGAATATATTTGTCCAAAAGGATGTGATTTTTAAGTAGTTACAAGAAATAAATGAGCACATCATTTCCAATGGACTAGATGCGCCCTCTCATAAAAAACAAAAGAAACTACAAGAAGAATGGTCAAAATTAGTAGCAAGGGAATAGATCTATTGGAGACAGAAGTCCCAAGAGCTATGGTTAAAAGATGGGGATAGAAATACAAAAAAAAACACATTTCTACGTACATAAAGTGGGCCCAAAATTCAATATTTTGAATTTAGGATAATGTCAAGGTGCATGTCTCACAAAAGAAGAAGATATTCAGAAATAGGGAGCCAAATTATTTTCAAATCTACTTACTGCTACTGTACCAACAACCTCCCAAGCAAATAAGGAAAAATAAGATTTATTGGAGGATATTCCTCAAATGCTGCAGCAAGAAGAGTGTGTTCAACTAATGAAACCATTTACACTAGCTAAAGTCAAATATGTGGTCTTCTCATTACCACCTGACAAAGCACCAAGTTTGGATGGGTTTATGGCTATTTTCTACCAAAAGTGTTGGGAATTTATAAGGCAAGACATAGTTTATGCATTGGAAAAATCTTGTAAAATAGGTACAATGTTAAAGCAATTTAACTTAACACACATTGCAATCATCCCCAAGATCAAAGCACCCAAAACCTTTTCCAATTTCAGACCAATTTCACTATGCAATACAATATATAAAATATTCACTAAAGCCATGTACCTCAAACTCCAATCGATCATCCCTAGAATTATCTCGAAGGAGCAAGGGGGATTTGTGCCAAGATGGGAAACTGCAAAAGGGGCTCTTATGGCTCACATGGTCTTACAATCAATAAATACATATGACATGCCTATTTTATATTAAGTTGGACATGCTAAAGGAATATGATAGAGTTGATTGGGGTTTTCTTATACAAGTTTTAAGGAAATTTTGGTTTAGTCACAAATGGTATAAGTGGGTGTTATCATGCTTATCAATGACTAATTTTTTAGTCATTATTAATGGCACCCTTGTAGGATATTTCATCTCTATGCAAGGTGTTACACAAGGTGATCCCCTTTCACCCATTTTGTTCATCATGTTAGCAGAGGCACTAAGTAGGTCCATCCACAAAGCTCGAAATCAGGGTCTACTACAAGGAATTTACCTCCCTACAACAAACATAAATGTATCCTGTTCTTTGTTTTCTGATGATACTATTCTATTTGGAAAGGAATCCTTATTAGAATCCAAGAATTTCAAGTCCATTCTAGACAAATATTATGCAGCCTCAGGTCAAAAAGTACACATGAACAAGTCAAAGATCTATGTCTTTAATACTAAAGCTGTGGTGAAAGGAAAATATTAAAACATCTTGGCTTCCCATTAGCAAAGTTTCCATGTTCATACTTAGGCATTCCTTTCTTTTCAAGGGCCAATAGACTGTCATACTAGAGCAAGGTAATTCAAAGTATTCAAATAAGAATCACATCATGGAAGGGTTGTTGGTTGTCATTAGCAATAAGGATACTAAGATAAAATCAATTTTGTCCACCATTCCCAATTACTACATAGTTGTACTTAAAGCACCAAATTCAATAGTTACAATGATAGAAAAATTAATCAAAGATTTTCTGTGGAAAGGTAACATGGATGGAAAAAGGAAAACCCCTTTGATCTCACTAGATAAGATTTTCAATGATAAGCTAAAAAGGAGGAACAAGGATCCATAATTTGAAAGCAAGAAACATGGACCTAGGGGAAAAATTAGTATGGAATACATGTATGTCAAGCATAACTCAATTTGGTGTAGAATAATGTAGGGAAAATACTTAGATGTTGATTCCCCAAAGAGAATCTTTACCATTGCTAACCCCCCTCAAGGCTCATCAATGTAGAACTTTCTGATATAATGTACAAAATTAATGCTGTCGTATTTAACATGGGAGATTCACAATGGACAAGAAGCATTATTCTAGGAGGATTCTTGGAATGGATATCCCCCTGTAAAAACATTACGCAACCTATAATTAGTGCAACAACTTTCATTTAACAGTTGGGGTAGGAAAGTAAAAGAAGTTACTTTGGCATGGTGAATGGGCAGTCAAGAAGAATTTCATGGAAAGATTTTTGTACCCTACAAATTTCAAATGATCAAAAATAAACATTAGAGGAGGCTCTAAAGGAAAGGATAGTTTTTTAAGTTTGGCAGTGTAGATAAATTAATATGGCCCCCCTCAAAAGCAAGCAATTATTTAGTTAGGTAGGGTTATAAAGAAATAATTACTAGTAGAACAAATGATAAATTGTTGAGGGCTTTCTTCTTTTGTTGGAATGAAATGATGCTGCCAAAAGTAGGTTGCTTTGTATGGCTTGCTCTGAAAAATAGGACTCTCACTAGTGACAAGCTTTCAAGGATTGGGATTTCAGCACCTTTCCCATGTGTATTCTGTGAGGAAGTGGAGGAAGAAGTTAATCACTTATTTTCCCAATGTTCCTTTGCAAAAGAATGTTGGATATTTGTTCAGAAGAAATTGGAGTGGAGCGCCCCTTTGCAAAATATGCTATGGGAAGTTTTTTCTAGCTGGCTAGTCTTATACAAAACCTCATTGTTTGCTTGTGTGTGGAGGATAGTTCCAGTAGTAGTGATCTGGTGTATTTAGTGGGAACAAAACAAGATAATCTTCAAAAAGAAGTTCTCGAGAGTGTATCAAGTTTTAGGATTAATAGAAAAAATAATTTCTGAAGCAACTAATGCATATGTTACGAAGATCAAATCAGTAAACTCCATATTAATAGACTAGGATGCTATGATGCTCAAGAACTAGAAATATTTATCTCTTCCTTTTAAAGGCATCCTTCACCAACCAGATGAAAAGAATATTGACAAAAACAACATTGTATGGATCCCACCTCCACAAGGCTTTTGCAAACTCAACTTTGATGGGGCATCCAAGGGTAACCTTGGAGTATCAGAAGCACAAATAGCAACTAGAATTTGGAAGGGAGCTTTGATAGGAGCAAGATCAATTAGACTGCCTCAAGGTACAAACAATATTAGCGAAGGCACACGGTCTGCTAAATGGGATCAAGTTGGCAAGTGAAAGGAAAATATCCAATTTACAAATAGAAGGAGGTTCTTTGATAATTATTAATACATGTAAAGAGAAAAAGATACATAACTGAAAATTGAATTAAATTCTTCAATAGGTATGGGACTCATTGCCTAACTTTGAAATTGTACAGATTATGTATACCTATAGAGAAGGTAACAATCTAGAAGATTGTCTAGCAAACCTAGCATGTGATAAAAAAGAAGTAATATCATTTGATAGAAAATCTATGAATGACAATGCTAAATTAGAAATAACAATTGCAGAAGAAGTAACAAGTATAAAAACTAGGGAGCAAAGAGTTGTTAAAGGGAATTAAATTAACATTTGAGAAAAAGATTTCTAAACTCCAAAATAGATGGTGACTCTTTGTTGGAAAGAGTAATCTCAAAAACTTCATTGAATTCTACAGCTCCACCTATCTTCTCAAATCCTCTCAGTATCAATCTCATATCTCAACATTAAAGACCAATATTTGATCTTATCTCCTCTAGCTACTCCAGTCTGTTGACCATTAGTTATTGACTGTTAGTTCTTTATCATTTGTAGGTGATTTATTCTCTATATATTGTTGAGCCTTGTAAGGTTTGCACTCACTCCCAAATGGAGTCCAACTCCATAGAGCTATTAGAAGTTTGGTGTCTGAATGAGTTGAAGCTCAAAAAGTCTTTGTAATGTTTTATTATGATCAATGTAAATTCTATCATTTGGTATCAAAGTTGTATGGAAGGAGATCTTGAAAACCTTCGAGAGTAGCAGAATTTGGGTAGTGCTTAACCACTATCAAGAGGTGGAATCATCAATAGAAGAAGCTGCCAAAAAGATTGTTGTTGTAATTAAAGAGATTTGAACTGTAAGATGTTGAGTCTAAAGTATGAGGTTGTAATGATGTTTGAATATATAAGATGCAAGATGTAAGATCTATAAGATGTTAGATGTTTCAATCTGATGTGTTTGTGTGGAATGAGCCAAAGCTCAAAGATAATCTTGTAATAGTTTATTTTTTATCAATAAATCTCAATGTTTATTTTCAATTTCTACTAAGTTTTAAGATTAATTATTTTTTCATATTGAGGGTTTGATGCAAGTAGAGGACATGCGCAATCTATAAACTAATTTGCAATTGTCTGAGTTCACGGGATTTAAAGAATTATAGAGGATTTTTGTTTGGAAGATGACTGATCTACAAGAAGCTGTTAAAGATTTACATAAGATTTCAATTGAAAACAGTGAACAAGTGATAAAAATTTATGATCTTGATATTGAATTAGATAAAGTTAAAAGAAAGAATAAAGAGCTAGAAAAAGAGCTAAAGCTATTTGATGAGATTAAGAAGAGGAATGAAGAATTAGAACAAAGAGTAAAATTGGTTAATGACTTATGACACCAACTAAAGATATTGGAAGAAGAAAATAATTTGCAAATGAAGGAAATAAAAAAATTAGAAGAAGAGAATGGCTTATACAAAAAACAAAATGTTAAAATTAAATGAAGAAAATGAAAGTTTGAAGTCAAATAAATTGGTATGTGGTTTTTCTCTTAGTAAAAAAGATTTGAGTTCATCATTTGATAAGTGTGTTTTTGCTGAAGTTGTTTGTGATGGAGAAAAACATGTTAATGAGACTGAGAATCTTATTAGTTGTGATGATAATGCATTTGATTCTATAAATGTTGCTATTGAAAATAATGTTGGTTTCAAAATCATTAAAATAATGGGTTATAAAGGAAAAGGATTAGGAAAACATGAACAAGGAATGAGAAATCCAATTGAGCCAACAATGAGGCCAAAGTATGAAGGTCTCGGGTATGTCACAAGTAAAAGGAATGATGCTACAAGCTCAAGTAAATTCATTCAAGAAATGAAGTGTATGCAATGTTCACATTGTAACAGAAAATGTCATTGAAAATATTAAGTGATCGCCGTTAAATGAATGGTTGCTTCTGAAGGGGACTGTAGAAATAAGAAAAAATCTGCCATCTAAGGAGAGATCAAAGATATTGTTTTTAATTATCTGGCATAGGGAGTCAAGGTAAATCACAATTTTTGATGAGTTGTTATGTTTGTTTGATGAGTCTGCTCTGAATAAGTTTTCAAGGAGATTGGATTAAGTTGTATGTGGATAGTCTCAGAAAAGCTAAGTTTTTTATTAAGGAAAGTTCTTAATTATTTAAATTCGTAGAAAGTTTGAGGAGGATATAAGTGTCTAGGTTGAGAGAGAGTCGGATTGAGAGTATATGTAAAGTCTATAAAACAATGTAAGAATGAAGAGTTGGCAACTGAGATGAGAACATCAAGGAGGATACCAGATGTTTGTTATGAAAAGATAAGTTAATTTGTTAAAAATATATCGTTGAATGCCGCAACATTCTGTTTCTGTATGAAAGCAATGTATGAGGCCAATGGAGCCCATTAAAACTAGGATCCCCAAGCACCCATAGAGTGAATCAATGGGAGGTGTTGATAAAACAAATGAATCATGCTTGAACCTACGATGGACTAGTAACCACAGACAAAGATATTAAAGACAAAGATTGAAGAAGATGATTCGAATAGATTTGCATTTGCTTCTCCAACTTGTCCACCATTAGAGTCGTATCAAGAAGCTTCTAGCACATAATATTTTATTCTAATCTCTCTCCAACATTACAATTAAAATTATATATAATATTTGAGACTTGTATTTGCTAAGTACTCTTTAGGAATCCAGCTCCGCAAAGCTGTAAAGAGAAAGAATGTTAGTATGTTGATGTCTGAAGGAGAACAAGCTCCAACAAGAGTCTAATAATGTAATGAAATGGGTTCTATGAGTAGCAGCTCAGTAGGTGTTTATAACTGTCCATGTCAAAATAGGTTTATGTTTGACAAAAAACTTACTAGAAGTTGTAGCAACAACACTTTGTGAATGATGGTGTGTATGAAAGAGCCAAAGCTCTATAAACTAAATTTTGATTAGTATGGAATATCATGCCTGTGTTTATTTGCTTGTTTCATTTAAGTTTGCAAACAAGGCAAAGGAATCCATTGGTGAAATCTTTTACCAGAAGCCGCCACTCAAAAAGTGATTCGACCATACAATTTAGGCACCACCCAAGTCGATGAAGATGAGGAGGAGGCTGTCATGTAGGCATTGAAGATGGATGATGACTTGAGTTAAGTGAAATCTATGCAAGGATTAGAGCCTGAAGGTATCATGAAGTTGTAGATAAAGGAGAAAAAAGTGTTTCCAGTAAGACAAAAGCCACAAGAGATCTTTCGAAGTTAAGTGAAAGAAATCAGAATTTGTAGTTGTGATTAAGGGGGAGTGTTGGAGATTGTAATCCCAAATACTTCATTGAGTTTGCTAGCAGAACCTATCATCTCTATATCCTCTTGATGGGAAGTCAACCTCAATATTAATAACAGCATCAAAAGCAGATCCTACTAAAGATTTTGATGGATTCGAATGGTTTTTCATTTATTTCTCCAAACTATTCTCTATCATATATCCCGATCTCGCATGTTTTATGGGTGATATAGAAAATATTATTTTATGTTGTGTTATCTCTCCACCATATGCATTGAACATTCTATATAATGGTTGGTTTTGTATTTTGGAAATCACTCTGTCAAGAGTCTAGCTCCACAGAGCTGTAAGTGTATGAGTTGAAGCCCAGTCTTGTAATGTTTATTTGATTAATATAATTTTTTTATGTCTACACTATATTTTTCTCTGTTCTCTCTCCTTTTTCAAATCCTTCATGTGGTATCGGAGCCATAGGGTGTCTAGGAATCCGTCAGTCAAGAAGAGAAGTTATGTCTGTAGGTTTGAAAATTTTATCTGGGCTTGAAAAGTTGCAGAAGAGTTCATGGTTGGTTGTTGAAAAGAGGTCACTCCAAAACAATGTGTTCATGATTGATGGAAATTCATCCCAACTACCAATCAGTTTAGTCAACTCCATATCTTCCATATCTTCCATCATATCTGCAGATATTAAAGACAAAGATTGAAGAAGATTATTCGAATGGATTTGCGTTTACTTCTCCAACTTGTCCACTGTCAATCATATCAAGAAGCTTCTAGCACATAATATTTTATTCTAATCTCTCTCCAACGTTATAGTTAGCATTCTATATAATATTTGAGACTTGTATTTGCTAAGTACTCTTTGCGAGTCTAGCTCCGCGGAGCTATAAAGAGAAAGACTGTTAGTATACTGATGTCTGAAGGAGCACAAGCTCCAAAGAGAGTCTGATAATGTAATGAAATGGGTTCTATGAGAAGCAGCTCAGTAGATGTTTATAACTATCCATGTCAAAATGGGTTTATGTTTGACAAAAAGTATGAGAAGTTGTAGCAACAACAGTTTGTGAATGATGGTGTGTATGAAAGAGCCGAAGCTCTGTAAACTGCATTTTGATTAATATGGAATATCATGTCTGTGTTTATTTGTCTGTTTCATTTAAGTCTGCAGACAAGGCAAAGTTACCGAAGAAGATGAAATTGCAGTCTTATTAAGAAGGCAACAACAAGGAAGGAGGGATTGAGAGAATTGAAGAATCTCCTATTTAAAGAGGAGTTTGCAAAATTTTAAAAGAGGTCATAACAAACAAAGTAGTTAACAGGAATGATATAAGATTGTGGTGAAGATGAAGTTGCCCCAGCCGTAGTTGAAGACAGAAAGAAGGGATAGATGTTTCATCTGTCAAAATAGAAGTTGCAGAAGTTTGAGTGAAGTTGTAAAGGATTAAGATTGATTGTTGTTGTTAAAGTCTCCAAGAAGATTGTGGTTCTTTGAAGGTTCTTGAGAGTAAGATTAGCCGCAGCTATAACCAGATTATGAAGAAATAAAAAAAGTTGTTGAAGATCGCAGCAAACAAGATCTAGTCCCCTAAAAAAATTGAATTGTTGAGTTTTGTTTGATGGAATAAAGAAGCTACAAGCTGATTGGAGGAAAAAAGTTGCTACCAAAATAAAAGAAAGGTAGGTCACAAAAGAATGAGCCTGCTGCCCATAAAAGAGGAATTAAATAAAGAAGCCAAGATCAATGTATTGAGTGAGGTTTCCCAACCAAGATAGCCGCACATAAATAGTGTTGTTGCTACAAGGAGGTAGATCATGGTTGCAGTAGAAGCCCCGGTCCAATGGAAAGTTGTAGTTGTTCCATGAGGCACTTGACAAGGAGCTAATAATAAAAAAAAGAAAAAGTTGTAGCTATTGTTCCATGAGGTGCATTGCTAGATATGACATCGATGCAAAAGTTGTCAATCAAGAAAGTGTGAAGCTGAAGCTGCCAATCAAAGGAGTCAATAGGTTAGATTAGATGTCTGTAGATCTGTCAAAATTGTGAATAAAAAAAAGGTGGTTGAAGTCACCATTGCCTAAGCCGCTTGTAAAAAGTGTAGGAAGGCTTCTAGCCAAAGAAGATAGTAGTTGTTAAAAAAAAATGAGAAGATCGATGTTAACATCAAAATTTTGAAAGAAGATAGTCGCATGAAGGAGATTGATTTGTAAAAGAAGTTTTATATTGATGTAGCATTAGAAGGAGGTGAATCTTTCTGAAGCAGGTTGTGAATTCGAAAAAGAGAAGTTGTCAACGACATTTGAAAAGAGTCGATTGAAGTTAGGATCCCCGAGCAACAATAGTGTAGCTCAAAGGGAGGTGTCGAGGAAAGTAAGGTAATCATGCCTAAACCCACAATAGATTGGTGAGAAGAAAGCCGAAGCTCATGGTTAGAGCATCCTAATAGAAAACTGGGATTTCCTAAGTTTGATCCATGAAATTTGAAAATTGTAGATGTCGAAACATCAATGGAAAAGATTAATTAAGTAATTAGAATTCATAGTTGAGATTAAGGAGTAGTGTTGGAAAGAGTAATCTCAACAAATTCATTGAATTCTCCAGCTGCACGTGTCTTCTCAAATCCTCTCAGTATCCACCTCATATCTTAGCATTAATGACCAATATTTGATCTTATCTCCTCTAGCTACTCCAGTCTATTGACCTCATTTCTTAGCATTAAAGACCAATATTTGATCTTATCTCTTCTAGCTACTCCAATCTATTGACCGTTAGTTAATCACTATTAGCTCCCTATCATATATAGATGATTTATTATCTATATATTGTTGAGCCTTGTAAGGTTTTCACTCACTCCCAAATGGATTCCAGCTCCATAGAGCTGGTAGAAGTTTGGTGTCGCTCAGAAAGTCTTTGTAATGTTTTATTATGATCAATATAAATTCTATCAACTCTTTGATTACCATCAATGCATGCAAAGAAAAGAAGTTGCAGAACTGGAAGTTGATTATATTATGCAACAGGCTTGGGAGTTTTTGATTAATTTGGAAAGCATTCAGATCATGCACACTTATAGAGAAGGGAACACATGGGCAGTCTGCTTGGCAAGTATGGCATGCATCCAAGAAGAAGTAGAAGTAACTTTGGACAAGTGGTACCTGCAAAGAATCTGGGGAGGGGATGCATTCACAAAATATCATAAAGTTAAATCCCCAGCAAAAAAGGATTAGGGAATCTATTCCTACGGTTGTCACCAACCAACATAAGTGAACAAAAAATTTGGCATTAACTAATGTTTTTTGGTATGGTTGCAGGTATGATAAAATGTGATGTAAGATGAATTAAAACAAAACAAATAATGATTGTAGGGCATAAAGAGACTCCATGGAATCATTATCCTAGCTTGGTATAGAAGGAAGGTGTAAGAGGCTTGTGGGAAGGAGCCACGTAACTTCATTAATGGTGTACATGAGAAGGTTCAGGGAAAAGAAAACAACTTTATTTGGACAATACAAATTATCAAAAGGCTACATTGAACAAGTGCCACGTAGTGGCTAGTACTTGCCTTTATAGTATTTTAATTATAGTATTTCAGATTTAATAAAAATAAATGTAAGTTTTGTTAATGCGAATAAAATTAAATGTTCGTTTTGTTATTATAGTATTAACATAATATTTAAAAATGTTATATAAATGTTAATTTTTATTAAAATTATGTAAATAATATATTAATCATTATAATGTATTTTGGAGAATAATGAATGCTTATATTTTAACTTAATGGAATAAAAGGTAGTTACATACATTTATATAAATATTAATAATTAATAATTTTATCTTATTATATTATATAAAAATTAATTATCTTATATGCAAATAATTATATATTAAAATTTTAAATATTATAAAGATATTATAAATATCAAACGAAATAAAAATCAAATCAAATGATAGTATAATATAATTACAAGAAATAAATGATAATTATATAAATATAAAATTTATCTTATAATTATGTTACATAATAATATGTATAATATAATATAAATTTATTATATTATATTAAATAATATTTATTGATTATATAATATAAATTTAAATAGTAATTTTTTAAAATATTTTACATTAAATAAAATATAAATGAAATGAAATGATTATATAATGTTAGTATAAGAAAGAATTAAATAATTATTATTTAAACATAACATGTACATAATAGTTTTTGTTAAATAACAATACCTATCATATAACTTATGTGAAATTTAAATTGTCATTAAAGTTATTTGAACATTAATAATAATAGTAGAATTGACACAATTAGAAAAGAGTTGCATGCCTATATTTTAGGTTAATGGAATAAATTGATTCATAATAATAACAAAATATAAATTTAAATTTATAAATTTTATTATTATTATTATTTAATTTATTATAAGCTACATTATCCCTCCTCCATTTCATCATTACATTCAATTTTATTTATACTATTTACACTAGAATAGAAAGAAGTTTTATTATCTTTTTATTTATTTTTTATCTATCTAATTAAGTTTTTTTATCTAATTATCTATTTATGTGAATAAATATATCTAAATAGATATTTCAATATAGACATGTCAAAATATTATGAATATACATAAAAATTTAAAACACAACAAAATAAACATATAATATTTAATATTACAAAAATAATAAACTTTTAAAAATAAAATTTAAAATTACATAAAAAAAAATTGAAACTTTAAACAAATAACTGTTATTTGAAATGTTTTTTCTTGGTCTCTAACCTATGGCCATCATAAAAAAAAAAAAAAAAAATCTACCGAGAAAAATCACTCTTTACTCCCATGATGCCACGAAAGCATCAGAGAAAACCCTCCAAATGATGCGCTATTAGGGGAGAAGACCCAGTTACCACCCCCCATCCAATAACCGCCACCTCCATGTTCACTTAACCCCCCAAAAAAAATTCACTTTGATCCATTAAAAAACTTTATTTGATTGAGTAAATAATTACAAAAATACCAATTGTTGCTCATTATAATTACAAAAACACTAAGTGTTAAAGTGCATGTTTTAGAGTGGATTTAAGACATAAACAGCTATAATTGATGGAAATTAGAGTGGGCGGATACTGGGACATTAGGTGGCGGCAACCGGACAACACCTCTAAAAGGTGTCTTTTTGACCTCCGTGCGCATATCCAATGCTCCCGCACTCTACCGAATTGCCCAGAAGCCAAAAGCTTAGTTATAAGCTCTTAACTCATGGGCGAAAAAAACCCATAAAATTTTTTTTCGATTCGATGCACGGTTCACATTCTATGATTGCGCGAAGTTAGCCCGGGTACTGGGTCTTCTCCCCTAGTATTCATTAAAGCGTAGGCTATAATTAGAAAGAGTCTCCTCTATGAAGAGAACACTAGTTCTTCTATGCCACGATTTGAGGTGGTTTTATTGACATTTAAAATAGCCTTTAGATTTAAAAACAATTAATATTGTTAAGAGTATCATTGCAAAAGATTTTATCTATTATTTTTTTCTTAAAAATAGATAAAATAATAGTTAATTTTTACTTTTTTTAAAAATACGTCAATAACATACAAAATCTTTTAATCAATTATATTCGTGAAAAATATTTTTTATAATTTATAAAATTAAATATTTTGCAAATTCATTTTGTAAAATTGAATTTTAATTTTTTTCAAAAAAATTATTGTTTTTGATTGGTTGAAATCTAACTTATTAATAACTAATTAACTAAGAAAAACAAAAATCATTACAATAGTATTGTCTAAGGACAAGTACTAATAAAGAAGCTCTAACAAGGAGCTCCTTTTCTGTTTCTATTATTCCCCTTGGACAAGACACGATCCCAAATGTGGGCTCTTTCAGTTCTTTAGACTGTAATTCTCAAGGTACTCCTTATGGTGGTCATGAATCTTCTCCTCTTCAACCCGAGAGTCATATGCTTTTAGAACAAATGGATTAATTAAAGAACAGAGTAACATGGAAGGCAGGAAAACATTGGTGCATGAATCACACCCAGGCTATATGCATTCAATGGCAAAGAATTCACATCTGGAGTATGATCAACCTCAACAAAATTCTCCAAGACAGATGGCATTGCAGTCATCTCTATTTTTTGAGCAAGAACTTCAGCATCCATATCAATCACAGAACAATCCTAGTCAGCATTTGTGGAGCAAAATGGAATAAGCAGAAAATGCTCTCTGGATTCAAGGCAGTTCGGTATAGAAATCCAGAAACAGGTCCATCAAGAAGGCTCATTAATATCAATGGGAGGCTTCAGTCTGGAAATGTTATTGATGAAGCTGATGAGAGTCTGCCTAGATCACAATAAGTGCTTAGTGATGTGCCTGTAACTTCATTGCCAAGACTAAATGCCCACCCATATGATGCTATTGGTCGGTTACTTGCAAGCTCAGCAAGCATAACTTCTTCATATCAGCGATATTATGGTCATTCACCAGTTTTGCCAAGTACTGCGTGTTCTGAGGCACCATCACTAGGGCCTTTCAGACGAGGCATGCCATCTCCTCACTGGGCTTCTACCCTTGTTTCATTAGGATATGAGAAGAAAAAAGAGAAATCAGAATATGAAAGATTTATGTCTGAGATGGGGTAGTGACATCATAATGTTTCACAGATATATCATTTTTGGCATATGTTTGGATGTATAACATAGGTAATTGCTCCCAGATTTGTAGTGTACAAGGTGGAGATTTTTTCACTGAACATTTGCAAATAATGGATAAGAAAGATGTGTTTTAGTCCAGTCAAGTTCGAGGTGATGCTTGGAGCAGCAGGATAAGAATTTTGTTGTGAATTGCCAAATGGAAGAGTGATTGCTCGGTTCAGTGTTCTTCAATTTTTTGGTAATTGACAGTCGAGCTTTAATTTGGTATTTATCTATACTTCCATCCGACAGGCCATTGTGTATTGACAGTTGCCTTGCAATTTTGGTATTTGTTATAATATCATCCACCATGTGTCGACAGATGCCCTGAAATTTTGATTTTGGTTTACAAATTTATGCTCGACCATATTGTAAATGCTGTGTTCCATACTGAACGTTGTTTGGTCAGCTTGTCTTGGAAAGCTTATGTACATATTATATTTTTATAAATCTATATAGGCTTCGTGCTTTTTGTCAAAAAAAAAATTAGGTGTAAAAGGCTTTTGAGTATTATTTTATATGTTCAATCTAATCATTCTACTTAAAATTCTTATATAAAACCTCTTCTTCCTTTTTATTTTTTAGTCCATCATTTTATTCTTCAACATGTACATCTTCCTACTTTTCAACCTTAGTCTTAAAATATTTTTATTTTTTTAACTTTTTCCATTGACTATATAGAATCCAAAATAATATGAACTCTCTAAAAAACACATCTTTATTATAATATTTAAACATTCTTACCATAACCAACAAATATGTATTTAAGTGATTTTGTGTCTAACTTATATCACATTTTTCGTAGGCACATGAATGAAAGCCTCAATACACAATATTCTTAAATTAAAAAAAAAGGTTCCTTTCTTACCCACACTTCATAATAATTATTATAAAATAGAGTTCTACAATGAGATAGATTTACTTTGAATAAGAAGCAATACTCACAACCTCTACCCAAATTAAATGTACCAATCCAACTATGTACCACTCAACATATTTCTAGATCTTTCTATCAAAGCTTGCTTCATTCCCTTTGCAACCTTATTTTGTGTGTTGTGTAGAGGGTTATCTTCTATTGAATGGGACCTACATCATTACATAAGACATCAAATCCCCTAAAGAAATAGTCACCAACTTTCTCGAATCTCGATACCTTTATTTTTTTATTAGATTATTTCTCAATCAAAAATTTAAGCTCCTTAAACTATGAAAAATATTAAATTAAAAACACATATAATAAACCCAAGTTTATATAGAGGCATCACCAATTAATGTAACAAAATAGTGATGTTTTCTCATATAATCCACATCCACTTGAACAAACATTTTTGAATGAACAATTTATGATAACCTTTTTGCTTTATATCTTCCAACAAGAAAAGATTTCTTCTATTTACCAAACATATAATGTTCACAAAAATAATATTGATCATTAGAGTCATTAAAAAAAATTATAAACCATATTTTTATTTATCAAGGTTTTAAGACCCTTTTTACCAATATGCTTAAGTTTTTGGTGTCACAATATACATGTATTTTCAAAATTACTAGTTACATTAGTAGAGCTATAAAATATGGAGGTATTGAACCTAAACAATTACCAACCTTAGATCATTTAAAAAACACCAAATTTCCTCTCAACAAATTGTAAGTAGACTTGTCAATTGTCATATGTAATCTAGAACCATTCAACTCAAATACAAAAAAAAAAAATTCTCTCGTCTTGAAATTTGTAAGACACTAGTAATATTTTTATCCACCCATAACTAAAACACAACAGTACCTCCCTGTGACCAAAAATCTAATACATTCTATTATCACCCAAATTCACTTCTCCTCCATCACAAGCATGGTAGGAAGAGAAAAATTTCTTGTCAGAAGCCATGTGTTATGTGTAGCCTAAGTAAATTAGCTAAGATTCATTAGAAATGTTTTAATAGAAATAAAAATATCTTCATCACTATCATCATAGAACCTTTAGTGGAGGTTTCACAATTATTCTAATTTATACAATCCATCTTAGCATGGACCTAATATAATAGTTCAAACATTCCACTTAGATCTTTCCTAAGATATTATAATTACCTTAAGACTTAGATCTCTCAATAGAATTTTTCTTATCACTTTTTGACCCTGGTTTATTCTTGGGCCTTTCCCAAACATCTAATGCATCTATTGAGCCCTCATACATGAATTTTATCCTCATTACATCTATAATACAGTAACAATAAGGAAAACAAATTTTTCTATTATGAACCACTAAAAGAAAGGACCATATTTTTCCAAGATTTAGAAAGAGAGAATTTAGCAACAAAATAAACTTTTACCCTTCTCTTCAAAATTAATATCAATGGATCTGAATTGGCTCATAATCAAATTGAATGAATGGTTTTATATATCATTCTTCATCCTTCATTTTGAAATAATATAATTTCTTCTTAAAATAAAGTTTATTTACTAGACTCTTAATTTGATAGATGGCACTAATCCTTTTTTTAGGATATGCATAGAGGCTTCCTTAGAGACATTCAATAAGACATATTATACAAAACACAACTGAATGGTCCCTCATGATTTTTTATCTAGTTTCTTTGAATTATCATCAAATAGACTTTTTGGTTTCTTTCTACATATAAAAAACTTCCATTGATCTCTCTATTGAAGGGGATCCTCCATTTTAAAATTCCAAAGCTCATAATTGTATCTATTTAATTTATCAATCTCCAAAACAGATGTATTTCACATGGCTTTGATTACACACATGGATCTATAAATACACAATGAAAGATGTTCCCACTAAAAAAATAATAATAACTGTAACAAGATTCCATACATAAACTAATAAACACAATTAATACTTTTAGAAAAGAAAGAATTTGACTAAAAGAATCTAATCATTTTCATCAAAAAGATATTTCTTTAACAAAAACTAACCATGGTGAGTTTTAGTTTAGATTAAAAAATTACTATATATTGATAACTTTCATGAGTAAAAAATTTTTAGGTTTGAGATTGAAAATAATGTAATGCAATATTATATTAGGACTATTTTTCTATAAAGTAAATGCAAGTGAAAATTATCCATATATAAAAATAAAAATAAAAATAGCCGATAAGCTATATATTGTAGGAGCTTTGTGTCGGAAACCTATTTCACGCGGACAAACTATGAATAAAAATAAAAATAGCCAATAAGCTATATATTGTAGGAGCTTTGTGTCGGAAACCTATCTCACGCCGACAAACTATGAAAAATTATCACAAAACAGATAATGGTTTCAGTGAAATGCGAAGTTGAATCCGTCTGACGAGGTGAGCTTTAAATTTTGTAGGTGACTTACAATCTCCATCAAATCTGCATTTACTCCACCACCTGCAATGGGATTTCTCCACCACCTGCAATCTGATTTGAACTTATCTCCACACAGGACTGTCATATAAAATTTCACTCTCTGCAAAGGAAAGGTTAATGGACACGAGCATGGGGAAGCAGTTTAATAATTGAAACGCATAGGAATTAGGTTATAAGGGGGTGAACTCCATTTTCAAGGCCATGACTTCCTGAGAAGCCAAAGCCCCATAAATAGACTCACCCCAAATTTCTTCTGCTCTTTTTTTTAATTAAAAATTATCTTCCAACCTATTTTGTCGTGTTAATGCATGAATTCCTTTTGTGTAATCTATCTATATTCTTTTTTCGCATCATTGATTTCTGTTTTTTTTTCCCTGTAAAATACCTTCGTGACTCCCGTAATACTTGCATTGGCCGCGTTATGAGAACGATTGATGAATGGTGGTCCAAATTTAGCAGATTTTATATCACAAAACCCTCAAGAGGCATATTCTATGGAAGTAGACACAAAAAAGAATCCCCTCCCTAAGCCCAAATGGATGAAGGCCTAGATCCCAAGCAGAGACAAATATATAGCCATCAAGACAAAGTTAAGAGAATTGAAATTGCACACTATCTGTGAGGAAGCCAGGTGATCTAATTTGGTAGAATGTTGGTCAGGTGGCGAGATGGGGACTGCCACTGCAACTATTATGATACTCAGAGACACTTGCACCAGGGGTTGTAGGTAATATTTAGGTACAATTGTTAAGTTTTCATAGATCCTTTTCTCTTTTCCGACTAATATTCGGTTGAGCGGAAATTTTCTTTTGGATGCCAATGTACATTTTAGATGCAATTTACAAGTAAGATAAATTACTCAATTTTATATAGACATGCATTTTTGCATTCTGAACTCAGGTCTTTGCTATAGGCTTGTTGATTCACCGCTCGATCTTTCCATTGGCAGAGTCACTTTTTTTTAATTGGTAAATCCCTGTCAGAGGCCACCTTCGACCTAGATGCCATAGCCCAGTGCTATCTATTCCTATCAAATTAATACATAACTTGCCCTTGCCCTCATTTTATGAGGTTCGCTGCATTGAGAATTGGATGCAGCATGTTTCTTAGTTTTACAGATAAATATGTTACTCAAGTTTACACACAATCAAACTTAGGATTAAGGTGTAAAAGCCCCATGGTTTTACCACTTGCTCACATTCTTTTTAATTACTGAATTCCCCTTTGGTGCAGTATATTACAGAATTTTTTACATAAACATATATTTGGGGACGTTAGCTTCTAAGCTTAGCAATCCCCATTGATCCTTTTTTTGATTTGGAAAATTTCCCATCCATGGTGCGTTTGGCCCAGATGCCACAGCTAGGGGACCATTTATTCTATCAAAATGACACAAGACTTATGCCTAGCACAAATTGTTGAGATACGCAATACCTAAAATTTATGCAGTATATTACTCAATTTTACACATTATTCTTGACGATAAACTATGAAATCCCTATTTAGTTACTACTTAAGCTCATCCTATTGGCAGAGTCATCAAGCAAAATAAGCTTTCTTATAGTATAATTTTTCCTAAGATGCCTTCAGACTAATGTTGCGACTATTCAAAGCATAAGATGGCCTTTAGCTTCATGTAATTATGAAGAAACTTATTGGAAGTATAGCTAGTTGCATGTGTTGTTCTTGTAAGATGTGAAGAGTCAAGACTATTTATTTGGGAATTATCATTTGAGAATAATTTTCAGATTACAGTATAAAAGGCTTTTGTATAAAGATCTAGTCATTCATCATACCTCTTTTGTAATGCTAGCAAGGTGGGGAATATTAAGGAAAAATTGTGGTAATAGTACAGGATCTGGTTGTTAAATAAAGAACAAATGACCCTTATTATTAAAGTTAATTTGGAATGAGATTATGTGTTATTAAACTACTAATACTGCAAGACTGAAAAGCTCTAGTTTTCTCATTAATTTGCATTTTGATCCATGCAATTATGTGGGAAGAAATTTTAATGAAATGTTAAATAGTTGTCAGATAATTGTCTGGGTTGTTTTCATATGTGAAATTTTTCATGCTCATGATGCACTACCTATAACCTTGTCACATGTACATTGGGAAATGGGCTACCTTATGCAAAAACTTATAAGTGTCCTTCATTGCTGCAACCATAGTTGCAAGAAATTCAATGGTAATGGCCTGTTGTGTTTTTAAATGAGTGGCATTTGCTCCTGTCCTCTTCATAGTGTTCCTTTTCATTTTGACATATACTGTAGTTAGAAAGTTAATTATAGTCCACATGCAACTCAATGGATAAAAATAATGTGAAATTAAGAGAGTTGTAGAGGTATCTAGATATAAAATTGTTAAATGGATGAAACAACTGTAAAGGATAGATAAAAGTAAATGAAAAGGTATGTCCAACAACACTAAATGATGGTAGGCTTTTTTGTCTATAGTCTACATACAATCTTCTCCTATGAAATGAAAACATCTGAATTACA
Source organism: Sequoiadendron giganteum (assembly GCA_007115665.2). NCBI lineage: Eukaryota > Viridiplantae > Streptophyta > Pinopsida > Cupressales > Cupressaceae > Sequoiadendron > Sequoiadendron giganteum. The sequence continues at coordinate 165,463,524 of CM021101.1, forward strand.
TTCAACAATATAGTCATATTAATTAGTATTCTCATGTAATGATTAGGCCTTTTCATATTTGAAATTTTATGTATGTTTTCAAATTTTAGTTTACTTTTAGCCTTTGATTTACTCTTGTAATACAAATTTTTAGACCTTCCATATGTGAAATATTACGCTTTTTGTAAATTTCAGATTATTTAGCCTTTCATATAGTCTCTATGTTATGTCCACCACACCATGAAACATTCAAGCCCTTTGAATTTCTGAATTTCTGAGTGTTTGTAAATTTCATATTGTTCAGCCTTTAATATAATCCCTATGTATGTCCAACACATTTCCAAACATTCAAGCCCTTTGATGAATTTCTGAAATTTCTACTTGCTTTCAAAATTTTAGATTTTTGTTTAACAGTTTGTGTCCTCTTGCTACAGCCAAGAAACCCATCCACATGGTTATTTATCAAATTTATATTGCTAATAGTTTCATTCCTCATTGCTAATTTTAGTTTTTCAGGTCAGCATTCATTTTCTTCAAAATTTATGCAGTCAATTTTCTATCGTATAAATTGGCTTCCATTTCTCATTCTTGTTATTCAACTCCACATGGCTATATTATATATAGAGATGTTGTCACCAAAAATTGTGGGTATGGGGATGGGGACAGGGATGCGATCCTTGTCCATATACTGCAATTTCCTGGTAAGTATGGTTCCCCCCAATTTGTAATTTTTCATACTTACTAAAAATCCTATAGACATAACGGAAAACACAAAAAGAAACAATATATAAAATAAAATTTTATTATAAAAATATGTGATAATGAAATAATGGAAGATGAAATTTTAATCTTTATTGGGAGATGTTGCAGAACTAAAATAAGTAAAACTAGTAATTAAATAATGTAGAAAATAAAATATGGACATTGAAATAAAAATTTATGTAGATGTATATATGTTTTGTTCAACCCCCTCCCCCCATTTTATTTCTTGTCATGTTTCCCTTCCTTTTATGTCTCTCAGTTTTCCCAATTCTTTCATGTATGGACACAATGCCAAAACCCTTGTGAGATAGGTGTACACTATAGTCTATATACAACATTTTTTTGTTAATGGTTCTCCTATGTATATGAATGTCAATAGATGTGAGATAGAAATAACATATTTTCCAAAAACCTGGTATATGATATAGTTGGAATATAACATCAATAAAAATAAAGAATATGCCTCCTTAGCATGTTAATTTACATATACTTTTCTATCGGCGTAACCCTTGCACCCCATTTTGGTGCAAGTGCTATTTAATATAATATAGTAAGATCCACTATCTAGGTAAGTGCAAGTTGGGCCCACAAAATGTTCAAAAAATGGAAATGTTTTTCCTAATTTTTAGAATTTGTTATAGTTGGACTAAAAATTTGAAGCACTTACACATTGAATCTTAAAAAAGTTTAGTAATATGAAATTTAGTATTTTGAGTCTAGTTTACAAATATGTAATTTACTCTAATGCCCATATGATACAAAATAATTTTTAATAGGCATGTATAAAACCACTTTTAAAAAATCACTTTCTTAGGACCATACCATGCACATGTACGAACACCATAATTTGATATAAATAAAATTTATTTTCTAATTCCTTGTGGGGAAAGATGTGTATTATAATGAAGATTGATGAGGATTTTTTTATATATTTTTTTTAATATTTATTTATTAATTAATTAATTATTGGTCCTAACTGTTGTTTTCTAAAACCCTCAGACACCATATTTTGACATAAACTTATCATTTTTTGAATTTATTTTTTTCTTTGTGTAAATAATTGTTTATAGATTGATTCCATACAATGTTTTTAACAAGAAAATTAACAAATTAAAATTTATTAAAAAAATGAAAATCTATTTTATGTTTATGGACTAGTTTTCTCATAAATTAATTAAAAACAAGAAAAAAATAATCCAATCATTAAAAAATTACACATTTAAAAATTATACGTTGTCATCTACAATGGGTTTTAATTTCATAAAATAATTCTAAAAAAACCCATCAGGCATATTGCCAAAAGAAATTCTCTTGACATTGCCATGACCTTGTACTTGTACTTCCAAGGCTAAGGGTTGGGTTACCATGTCTTTTCTGAGCCTAAATCCAAATGAAAAATATGTATTGTGAGTTTCAAACTTTTTGAAATGAGTACCCACTTTAAAATGGGTACCTATTCTAAAAATGAACGAATACCTTTTTTAAAGCTGAAAAATAACATTTCCCTTTAATGTGGACCCAACTTCTTGCACTTACCCATCTTATTTATCTTTTTGAGTGTAAGAACCATGGTCTTTATAAGAATTGTAAGGAGGGATAACTTCATGCGAGAATTTTTCCTCCAACTATAGACTAGGCACACTCTCATCATCTTCCTACTAGAAGTGGCCTAACCCTTGAACAAGAGTGGTAGATGATGACATCTATAATAGTACCATAACTAAATTTGAGAACCAATTATATGCAATTACAATCACTATCACATGAAGTTCGTAATGCAAACCATAGATATCCTCTAGCTACTAGTGAATTCTAAGTACCATTAGAAGATCCTAAGAGTATAGTGAATTGTTAATGCATACAACTATAACATCACCTTCGTAAAATTATTTTAAAATAATTGTATTACAATTATACATAAATATGGGTCATTTATTCACAACACTAGTACTTCTTTCTTGAATAGTCAAAATGATTATAAAATAATTATAAAAATATAATGTATAATTTAGAACATGATTATTCTAATAAATATGGTATTTACCAAACTCCATCATATCCTACCCATGAATTAGAAACTTAATGGTACGTTAACTTTCCTTGGATAGGACATAGGAAGTTCAAGCTTTATCCCCAAGTCTTTTAAAGGAGTCATCTCTAGATATAGACTGGGAAAAACAACATGAGAAATCAATAAACAATGAAAAGGTTTCTAATGAACAACTTGAAATTTTAGCAAAAAAAATTCTTTTATCAGTAGGATCGGATTTAATTGAGGATTTACAAGCAAAGTTGGCAGAGGAAGGTTATTATGGGATAACAACATTGCAAAAGGAAATGAATTAATCGCCTATACTGCCCTAGAGGCAATCAACTTGAACGAAGAGGAAGGGGTATCTAAGACTGGCAACATCGACAAGAGAGATAAGTCCAATATTAAGAATGAATTGGAAGATCAAATCTTAAGCCAAACCAATCTAGAGAACTCTATAAGCTTTGATTTCTCTTAACCATTGTCTATATCACAAAATCCTTTTAAATCAGTGGTTAAGAAATCTCCAGACAAGAGAGGTAGAAAATCAAAACTTACAAAAATGCAGGAAGAAATAGAGGTAGGACTCCAGAGAGCTTTATATGATTCTCTACCGCTTATAGCTAACAAATGCCCAAGGAGAGATTTTTGCTCTCCTCGAGCACCATGAAAATAATCTCTTGGAATGTCAGGGGCATTAATGCCCCTGACAAAAGAGCTCGCATAAAAAATCAAGTTGATGGATGCGGAGTCAATATAGTGTTTCTGCAAGAAACAAAAATGTCAATAGATATATATGAAGCCACAATTAAAAAATGGCATATGTGGAAATAAGTTCATTCGTGTGCCCAAGGAGCTTCAAGGGGATTATTGGTATTATGGAATCCAAAGACAGTTAATATTGAATCAACTAAAAATGAATGTAATTGGCAGATGGTGAAAGCAGTAAAATTAACAATTTTGGGAGATGAAAAAATAATTCTTGCAGGAGACTTTAATGCTATAGCCTTGCTCCAAGAAAAGAAAGGAGGAATCATTCCACCTTCCAAAACAATAGCAGATTTTAATTCTTTCATAAACTCAAATGCTTTAAGGGATGTGATACCAGCTAAGGGTAATTACACATGGACTAACAAAAGGAAAGGATTTCTTCAGATAGCAATTAGACTAGATAGAAATCTGGCTTCCTCCAATTGGTTCACTCTAAATCATGATTTGGTATTTGAGATTCTACCCTTTGAAAACTCTAATCATTATGCAATTTCTCTTACCATTTCAAATGTCTCATCTTCAAAATTCAAATCCTCATTCAAGTTTGAGAGTATGTGGTTTAGATTTCCTAATTTTTTGGATTTGATTCGTCAATGGTGGATTACAGCTCCTCATGAGTAGGGAACAATGATGTTTCAACTGTATAAAAATCTAATGCATCTTAAACAACAACTTGTAAAATGGAACAAAGAGGTATTTAAAAATGTATTCTAGTAGAAACAACTTGTTAGAAAACAATTGGAAGAGGTGCATGATCAGATCATTCTTCATGGTCTAGATGATCAGTTATATAATAAGCAGAAGCAATTACAAAATGAATGGGAAGGATTAAGTGCTAGAGAAGAAATGTACTGGAGGAAAAAATCAAGAGAGGTGTGGTTGAGGGAGGGTGATCGTAATACCAAATATTTTCATGCATCTACAAAAATAAAGAAGGCTGCTAAGGCAATCCTATGTGTCCAAGAAATATCAACTGGCAATTGGATCACTAAGGAAGAAGAAATACAGAGAGAATGTGTAAGGTTTTTCTCGGATCTCTTATCTACACCTTCGGACAGAGATGAACAAACTGATAAAGATGAAGCAAAGCTCCTACAAACTATTCCAAAATTGGTCACTGAAGGGGATAATGAAAATTTCATGAAACCTTTCTCCTTAGAAGAACTCAAAAAGATGGTTTTTTCTTTGGCTCTAGATAAATCCCCTAGTTTGGATGGATATACAACCTTATTCTTTCAAAAATGTTGGGAAATAGTGTGTTTTGATCTGTTATGGGCTATTGAAGAGTCAAGAAGAATAGGTTCACTATTAAGACAATTCAATGTGACAAATATTGTAATCTTGCCCAAAGTGAAAGATTCGAGAACGTTTGAAGAATATACGCCAATTTATTTATGTAATACAATCTATAAGATATTTACTAAGGCAATTTATCTTAGGTTGCAGTCCATTATACCAAGGATCATTTCACAAGAAGAAGGCAGCTTTTTCCCAAGAAGAGAGAAAGTTGAAGGAGCCATAGTCGCCCATGAAACTCTACATTCAATCTCCATAAATAAAGAACCTTCCATCATCATAAAACTGGATATGATGAAGGCGTATGACAAAGTCAATTGGAAGTTTTTAAGGAAAGCACTTTCAAGTTTTGGTTTTAATGCAAAATGGTGTAGATGGATAATAACATATCTTTCAAGGGCTAAGTTTTCAATTTTACTCAACGGATCTCCCACTGGATTTTTTAGTGCATCTCAAGGGGTCAGACAAGGGGACCCACTATCACCCTTTTTGTTTATAATTATGGCAGAAGCATTAAGTAGATTTATTAGTAGAAAGCATGCTCAGGGTAAGTGGAAAGGGGTCCAAATAGGGAATACATGTCTAGTGGTTACACACTCACTTTTTGCAGATGATACTAATTTATTTGGAAAAGTGTCTATTGCAGAAGCAAAGAAAATTAAGGAAGTTTTAAACAAGTATACATCAGCATCAGGCCAAAGGATTAATGCAACAAAATCAAAAGTTTATGTGTTGAATACAAAGGAAGATATAGTGGAAAATATAGTCAAAATTCTTGGATTCCAACAAGAAGAGTTACCTGGTACTTATTGAGGAATCCCTCTCTTCTTGGGCTCAAATAAAGTAGCATATTGAGTAAAAGTAATAGATAGAATGAAATCAAGGATTTTTCTTTGGAAGGCCAGATGGTTGTCATTGTCAGGGAGAATACTATTAGTCAAAGCGATTTTATCTTCTATTCCTAATAATTTTCTAGCAGTTATTAAAGCTCCCAAATCTGTGATTTTAGAAATTGAAAAAATCATTAGAGAATTTATTTGGAAAGGTAATATTGATGAGCAGAAAAAAGGTTCATTTAATATCCTTAGAGGGAATGGCGAAGGAAAAAAGTCAAGGAGGGGTTGGAATTCACAATTTAGCCAGTAGAAATAAAGCATTTGGTGAAAATCTTGTTTGGAAAATGTATGTAAATCCAAAAGCCAAATGGTGTAAAATTTTGCAACAAAAGTATTTGGATAACTGAGAACCCTCCAGAATTTTGACTATTTCTAATCCTCCTAAAGGTTCAACAATGTGGAATTTTTTGATATCATGTAGAAATTTAATCACCACATATATTTCATGGGAGGTGAATAATAGAGAAAGTATAAAGTTATGGAGTGTTAATGGAGTGGTAATCATCCCTTAAAGAATAATCTTGATCTAGTTCAAACAATGGAAACATTAAAGCATTCATGGGGGGGGGGGGGGAGAATTTTTAGGCTATGTGCAATTAGTTGAAGCTCTTTTAGGGAAAGTGATTTGGAAATGCATCTCCGATTCTCTTCTTTCAACACAACAATGTAATAAGCTGCAAGAAATTTTGAATCGTTGTGAGGTTTTCCTTTCTACAAAATCAGATAGACTTATGTGGGTTGTATCAAGTGGTGACAATTATACTATTAAACAAGGATACAAGGATTTATGTTTTAATCTAGGTCAATCTAAGCAAATATCTTATTCATTTTGTTGGGATAGCAAAACTTTTCCAAAGGTTGGGAGCTTTGCTTGGTTGGCCTTAAATAAGAGAATCCTAACAAGTGATCATCTATCAAAATTAAGAATAGCACAACCATTCAATTGTCCTTTCTATAATGAAATTACAAAAGATGTAGATCACTTGTTTCTCAAATGCTATTTTGCACATCAATGTTGGAGCTTTGTCTTAAACAAATTAAATTATTACACTCCCTTACCAAATTATTTATGGGATTTGTTCCAAAGTTGGCCGATTTTATTCAAGACTTCCTTTTTTGCTTCTATTTGGCAAGTGCTACCATCCCTAGTAATTTGGAATTTATGGTGGGAGTGAAATTTACGTATTTTCAAAAAAAAATCATCATCAGTGGAAGTGGTACAGGGAAAGTGTTGAATACAAAGGAAGATATAGCGGAAAAGATAGTCAAAATTCTTGGATTCCAACAAGTAGAGTTACCTGGTACTTATTTAGGAATCCCTCTCTTCTTGGGCTCAAATAAAGCAGCATATTGGGTAAAAGTAATAGATAGAATGGAATCAAGGATTTTTCTTTGGAAGGCCAAATGGTTCTCATTGTCAGGGAGAATACTATTAGTCAAAGTTGTTTTATCTTCCATTCCTAATTATTTTCTAGCAGTTATTAAAGCTCCCGGGTCTTTGATTTTAGAAATTGAAAAAATCATTAGAGAATTTATTTGGAAAGGTAATATTGATGAGCAGAAAAAGGTTCATTTAATATCCTTAGAGGGAATAGCGAAGGAAAAAAGTCTAGGAGGGGCTGGAATTCACAATTTAGCCAGTAGAAATAAAGCATTTGGTGCAAAGCTTGTTTGGAAAATGTATGTAAATCCAAAAGCCAAATGGTGTAAAATCGTGCAAGAAAAGTATCTGGATAACCGGGAACCCTCCAAAATTTTGACTATTTCTAATCTTCCTAAAGGTTCGGCAATGTGGAATATTTTGATATCATGTAGAAATTTAATCACCACATATATTTCATGGGAGGTGAATAATGGAGAAATTATAAAGTTTTGGAGTGATTCATGGAGTGGTAATCATCCCTTAAAGAATAATCTTGATCTAGTTCAAACAATGGAAACATTAAAACATTCATGGGGGGAAATATTTTTAGACTATGTGCAATCAGTTGAAGCTCTATCAGGGAAAGTGATTTGGAAATGCATCTCAAATCCTCTTCTTTCAACACAGCAATGTAATAGGCTGCAAGAAATTTTGAATCGTTGTGAGGTTTTCCTTTCTACAAAATTAGATATACATGTGTGGGTTGCATCAAGTGATGGAAATTATATTGTTAAACAAGGATACAAGGCTTTATGTTTTAATCCAAGTCAATCTAAGAAAAGAGATTTTTCATTTTGTTGGGATAGAAAAACTTTGCCAAAGGCTGGGAGCTTTGCTTGGTTGGCCTTAAAAAAGAGAATCCTAACAAGTGACTGTCTATCAAAATTAAGAATAGCACAACCATTCAATTTTCCTTTGTGTAACGAAATTACAGAAGATGTAGATCACTTGTTTCTCAAATGCTATTTTGCACATCAATGTTGGAGCTTTGTCTTAAAAAAATTAAATTATTACACTCCTTTGCCAAATTCTTTATGGGATTTTTTCCAAAGTTGGCCGGTTTTATTCAAGACTGCCTTTTTTTCTTCTATTTGGCAAGTGCTCCCATCCCAGTAATTTGGAATTTATGGTGGGAGCGAAATTTATGTATTTTCAAAAAAAATTCATCATCAGTGGAAATGGTACAGGGAAAAATTGAAAATGCAATATCGGAAGTAGTAAATACCAATATCCAAAAGAACAAGGGTCTAGACTCAGTCTTTACAAATTGGGATGATTCCATTTTAAGGAACTGGAAGAGCATAAAGTTACCATTCCCAAGGAGTCTTTTGTAGCTAAAAGTAGTCAAAATTGATAGGAAACTGGTAAAATGGAATGCCCCACAAGATGGCTTCATAAAACTAAACTTTGATGGGGCTTCAAGAGGAAACCCAGGGGAATCAAGTGTGGGTGTTTGTTTAAGAGACTCGAGAGGTAAGTTACTTGCAATCGTTTCAACACATTTACCAAAAGGCTCCAATAATCATGTAGAATCAAAAGCACTATTAATAGGTCTGGAAACCGCATTGAGGATGGGCATTACACACTTACATGTTGAAGGGGATTCTTTAGTAATTATAAATGCTTGTAAAACTAAAATTATTCAAAATTGGAATCTGCAATATGTTCTTCAAAGAGCCTGGGCTTTGTTAGAAAATTTTCAAAGTTATCAAATCTCTCACACATACAAAGAGGGTAATAATTTAGCAAATTGCTTGGAAAACATAGGATGCAATAACCAAGAAATGTACTTAACCCAAGATTTTAGCCATCTTCATGATTATTCTCAACTATAGGAAATTGCAAAATAGGAGTTGTTAAATCTTGGTTAGGTTTCATACATAATAATATGGCAGAGTCTATGGCACTTCGAGGTAAAGCATGCTTTTGTGTAAGCCATCTAAATGAGGAATATATTTGACTACAAGTTAGATTACACCATGGACAACACATGGAGAGCCAGCCACTATTGACATCACATGGAGAGCTAGCCACCATGGACATCACATGGAGAGCCAACAATGAGCTAGAATTAAATCATATGTTTTAAGGTTGAACGCAATAATGATGAACTATAAATTCATATGGATACTCACATCAGTTTTCAAGGACATCTTGCATCAGCGACAAAGGACATTCAGTTACCACCTGATGATGTCAACATCTGATCAAATATTCCAATTGAGTCACATCACTTCATATATGCTTCTTGCCTAATCTATTTTATATTATCAAGGTAGTTTATAATCATTTTATGAAGTGTGAAGTTAGCCACCAAATTCCTCGGCTTCTGTTTTACATGACCCAACATTTAAGAAAAAAAGGGAAGAGTTAAATGTTCAATCCTTCACACTCCTCCTCATCATGAGATTTCTTTTTGTCATAGGAAGAAGTTGATAATGAAAAGGATTCGATGAAATTCATTTGCACAAACAAATTTGTAATAAGAAGATTGTTGAGCGTAAAGTAATTTTCAGAGACCTAGGTGTGCTAATCCGCCATTCAAGATGCAGACAAATTGTGCTCCATCCTTGGAACTTGAGGGTGTCATTTCCAGTTAAGCCATGGGAGAGGCCGATAGAAGAATACATCACTCACGGCGCTCTGAATATGATGTTCAAGGTGGAATACGATAGGGTTGCAGATTGCATACGAATAATCTTGGGACTTGAGTTTACCAGCTTGTGATCTCGACTCGTTATCTTTCCATCGTAGGTGATATCCATTTTTTTGTCCAATGCACTTGATTTAATCCAGTCTTTGAACGAAATTGAGGACTTAGCTAGAAAGTTCATCAATTTTCAATTCCTTTTAGAAAATCCCATTCTCTATGCAGTACAACAATATAATTTCTTTAGTGGGGAAGGGTTTATTGGTGGATTATTTCCAAGGGATTTTGTGCAAAGACGACAAGGCTTTGAAGAGATTTTTGATGCCATTAGACTTTCTTTACAATACAAAAATTACAATATTCTACTACGTGCCTTAAGGAAAAACCAACGCAATGTTTGCTTTGTAATGGAGTTGGAGATTATAGAGACATACTATGCATTGGCATTCCTTCGAGCGTATATTTCTCCTCCTGTAAACAATGGTTTTTTGTTGGATTTGCAGCTTAGAGTCAACTCTCCTGATCGTGGCCCAATTCATACACAAAATGCTCAGAATTCTCCTACTCATGGCCCAATTCATACAAAAAATGTATACAATTAGACTGCAAACAGAGTTCAAGCGAATACAAGATTGGTCAATACAGGGCTAGCCTCACATTTACAATTTCACGGAGCTTATGTTGGAGGAAGAAGGGTTTTTGAAAGAGGTCTTCAACTGGTAGAGGGTCTAGAGATGCAAGATGAAAATTTAGTTAATGGGGATTCTATGAAAATGTAATGTCAATACTAATGGGTTTTTTTGATTAAAATTGCAAGGTTTAGAATATGTTTTGTAGAGGGGTTAAAGACATTTTTTGATCTTTTGTAAGGGATTTAATATGATAGTCTTTGGGTAGGTGTTTTGGAAACTGAATGCTGAATTTTGAATTATCAACATGCTTATTATAATTTGTGAAATCGATTTTGTAATCTTTATCATTTTTGAGCTATAACTGGAGGTTTTCTTACTGATTATTTCCTATTGCTATGCTCTTTAGAACCAGTTTTTGTATTATCCTTTTTACATATATAATATATTATAGTGACTTTCCACTTTTGTTACAAAAAAGTACATTAAATGTGCCTATATAGTGAGATTGTAGTCATACATATATGATATAATTTCCATTAATGTTTGAAGGGATAGTCATTTGTAAAGTTGAATACCAATTTTGGGTTATGTAGACATAATCATGATGTTGTGTTGATTAGGTTTGGACTATTCATTTAAACATGCATTTACATAGAAACACATATGCATATATACATTTATATATAATCTATAATGAGATTCATATACATGATAAAAAAAATATTTGTTCATAAATCAAGTTGTGAAGTTGTTGGATTTATTTAAATATATACATCACTATATATAAATATTTTTTTATGAATTTGGATTACTGATGTAAGGTCATTTTTACGTAGAATTATAGCATATTTAAATATTAATGTATGGTAAAATATGTGAGTATATTATAGGGCTGAATACTAAAATATAATTGAAAACCATGCATGAAAAATATTAAACTCAACTATGAACTCATTATGTTTGTGTTATTTGGTTATGACATGTATTATCTTGGTTATATACCTTGATGACTATTAAAATTATGTGAGGAAACATTACATATAATGTTATGTATGACTATTATATAATATGTGTGTATGTATGTATATGTATGGATGTAACCATGTTTGCATATATGCACATATATAGGAACACTAATGACTCATACATGAATCTAAATTATATTTATATCAAATTCAAGTTGAAAGGTATGCTTAGAATTTTTCCAAATACTTACTAGAATAAAAAATAATTTAATAATTATTTTTTCATCCAAAAGGAAGTCCATTTAAGATTGAATAAGAAAACATTAGTTATCAGTTGATAAAATCAACCATATGTGGCATGGTTATATAGTTCTAAAAGTTATTTATGCTTTTCTTATACATATCTAAATGTATGTATGTGTGTGTGTATATTGAAAAATAAAAATGAATATCAAAGAAAAAATAAATTCATGGGTTATATAATATTTTATGAATGCACATAGTTAAAGGGAAGCCCTCTTTTTTAACAAACTCAAATACCCAATAAAAAGTTTAGATTCACAAAATTTATACACATGAAATTCAACCACATACTCAGTATAAGAGTCACCAATATGTATAAAATAGCTACCAAAATTCGTTGTATTTACAATAATGAATTTTCTCAAAAACTAAAAATAATACTACCAAAATCCCAAAAAATGACATCAAAATCTCCCCCAAAACCTATACAAATTCCTTCCGAAGAAAGTAAAATAAACTCCACATACTTTTGACACCTTTTCATGCCATCCTAGGCTTCATAAAGGAAAAAAAACTCCAAATTTCCCCATATAACACACAAATAATTTATACTCCAAAAAAAACACATAACAATGTGAGAATATCTAATATTCATACAATATGATTGGCCTTATGAGCCACCACAACCCCTTGAAAAAATCCAATGCTCATCCAAAAAAAATCGTGTTATAATTGGTTGTGATTTATCCACCATAATGTTAAAGAGAAGCAGTAGATTTTTTGCTTCACTACCCCTATGTAAAACCTTGCCAAAATGTCTAATGAAAATGAAAAGGGCAATGCATTTTTTAATTTTCTTGGAGTTTATTTAAATTATTAAAATGGTGTTGGATAATACAATTCTTGTTTATTTTTTATTTCCTCATACTTTTCTCTTAGCTTCAGAATATTTTTATTTTTTTAAGATAGCTCATATACCAAACATCACACAAAAATGTGTTTAAAAAATCTTCATACAATAACCTCACAAGATAGATACGCCATACAATCATATAAATATAATCAAATACTACATAAAAAAAACTCATTATGACACTCAAGCATGCCCCAATATGCCTACAATGCATCAAAATATAATAAATCTAGAAATTTATGCAAGTGTGTGGGTTATTAGAGTGTATAATAAAACTACCTCATTGCCATGATTGACCTCCCGCTCCCTTAACAAGAAAGAGAGAAATAATCTAACCTTCAACCACCTCTTTCTGATAAGTATTTAGTCCATATCAATACAAAAAATCATAATAATAAATTAGTAATGATAATTAAAATATCATACTATAAGAGAGAGGGACCAACCATGTCAAGGCTCCAAGACACAAAGAGCCGAGAGCGGAGGGCTGCCCCTAACTTACCTCACTCTAAAAGATGTCTCAAGGTAAGGATCGAGAATGATGAGCACCATAACGTACTTCTATCACTCTACAGACCCTGAACTTAGGTTTGGGCTAGGAGAGCTGGTTTTTGGAGTCGGTACTGTCTCAAACAACTCTCTATCAGAGGATGGCAATGTAGTTGTAGGACGACAACGAGGTGCACTGGCATCTCTTGGGCACACTTGCATCCGTACGGTCAAAAAATAGTAAACACAATACAAACTACCTAAAAACTAACTGATAGCCTAGCTAGTTGGTTTTGACGGGAAAAACATAATGATAAAGTATGAGAAATAGAGACAAAGATGATAAAGCAAGTAAATGAAAGCTAGGGTGATGAAGATAATCTCACAAAAGAATTTGTTCGCCAGCTACCTCCACACGTACTTTCACCTACACACAAGCAAGGGGGGGAATTTTTGGGGTTGTATAGGGGCCTGCCTTAGTCAGACCCCCATTTTGGTGTTTCTACCTCCACGGATTGCTAGAAAGCGACGAAGTAGAACATGCAATAAAGGAAAGAAAAGAGAGAAATACATAGTACAAAATAATACAATTCTACTCAACCAAATCACAAAGGAGAGGAGTGAAACGTTACCATCTCCACTCAAAAGATCACTAGCCCATGGAGGAGAATATGGACTTGGCAAAGTCACCACAACTGCAACTATGATGAAGGGAGGTCTCTCAAGACTCTAATCTCATGCTTCTATGGCTTGCTTCAAACTTGCAATGTGGAGTTGATGGAGTGTTGTTGCTGCAATAGAGTGTTGAATGCTTCTTGAGAGTGAAGTGAATGCTAGAGAGTGAGACTCAACTGCTAAGATATGTTGAAAAGATAGATTGAGTGAAGAATGAGTGAATTTGAAGGAGAATGAAGAAGAATATTCCATTTTCAGAGTTGGTTGGTCAAAGAGGGATGTTTCAAATTAACCCCAATCGGGTGTGTAACACCTCTGCCAAATTTAGATGCAGGAATCCATTAGGGACGACAACACATCTTGTGAAATTCTACATGTCGTGTGTGTGTCCCCAACAAAATTCTCTCACTGACACAAAGGGAAGATGCCAAGTGGATGGAAGGCAGTTGGGTGATGTGGAATTTCACCTTCGGATTTGATTTTCTAAGGTGAGGGTGTGTGAAAGGGGAATTTGCGTAAGGGGTGCAAATTCATTCATATACACATACATATATAATTTTTTTTAAATAGTCAGATTTTATTTTATTATTCATCAAATTTTCAATTAAAATAGTAACATGAAAAATATTTAGATAAAAAAGATATCATTTTAAATCATTAATATTCTATAAAATAATTAACTACTAAGTGTCATAAGAATATATAGATTATAGTATCACTACATTTAGTACTTTATATCAAAACATTGAATACACACACTTAACCAATTATTTAAGCACATTTTTTCTATAGTTTATAAATAAAAACGAGATGCACGACATTCTTCTCTACTACAAAAATTGTATCATCCTAATTGATTAGTTAAACATAATATCAATTTTTATTATTATCTTCTCATTATGGTTGTTGATGTCTTAAGCCACAATATTTCTAAAATTCTAAATGATGGTACTATCAAGAGGGTCAAACCTTCTACCTCCTTGGACCCTTCAATTGTTCAACAATTTGTGGATGACACCATTCTCTTTGGGAAAGCCTCAGTGGTGGAAGCTAGGAAATGCAAATGATGTCTCAATAATCATGTTCCAACTCTAGTCAATGCATAAACTATAATAAAAACATGATTTACTTCTTCAATAGCTTAGAAACCCTTCAAGATAAAATGACTTCTATCCTAGGTTATAAGAGTAACACTCTTCTTTCTATGTATCTTGGGCTTCCTCTTATGGTTAAGGAAGTCACCCCTAACTTTGGGAACTCGGTCTTAGAAACAATGTAGAGGAAATTGGCTGGGTGGAAAAGCTCCATATTGAGTCATGCTGGTAAGTTGTAACTCCTAGTTGCTGCTCTTCAAGGGATCTTGATTTACTTCCTATCCATTTTTAAAATACCAAAATATATTGTTGAGAAAGTGGAAAGAATCCAAAGGAATTTTCTCTGGTCTAGTACAAAGGAAAATAATAAGTTGGATTTATTAAGTTGGGATATTATCCACCTTCCTAAATCCAATGGTGGACTCGATATAAAGAAAATCCAAACCACTAATAAATGTCTTCTTGTGAAGGTTGGATAAGACATATTGAGAAAAATGAATGACTAGCACACTATACTAAATGCTAAGTACCTCAATAACACTCCCCTGATTAGGTGCATTTCTGATGGCCACCCCTACTGATCCTTAATTTGGAACAATATCTGTAGGGTCAAACTATTTCTATAGTTTGATAAGAGATGGAAACTTGGCAATGAATGCAAATTTAAGTTCTGGGAGGATCCCTAGCTACTTGAATACCCCTTAATTAATCTGATTTCAAGACTTTAATAGCCCCTACTTCTAGCCATTTTTGTAATAACATGGTGGACTACATGACTGGTCAACAAGGCTCTCAAAAGTGGAAGGTTTTTTAGATTTGTTTCCATCACTCTCTGGAGTTAGGTCACCAAGAAAGATTACTTTAGGACATTCTTTCTCTAACTAGAATACCCATTTTTGCCTAGGATTATGATTTTTTCTCCCTTGGACCAAGGAGAGCAAGGTTAATCTCTCAGCCAAGTCGACTAACAAACTATTTTCTTTGTTGAGAACCTAAGGTAGTCTTTGGAAACACATTTGGAACATGCATCTTACGCCAAAAATTAATTTATTTTGGTGGACTACGGGTCATCACAAGATTCTCACCCAAGATAACTTAAGGAAAATGGGATTTCAAATCCCTAATAGATGCATGCTCTACAAGAATGATGAGGATTTTGTCCCTCACATGTTACTCCATTGTCCCTTTGCTTCTGAGGTTTTGGATTCATCCCTACAAAAACTTGGGGTCTATTGGACCATGAATTGAGATCTCAAAAGCTTTGTGGAAAATTGGCTTCTCTCCTATTTTCACCCCTTACCCAAAGAAACTTGGCAACATGTTCCTCCCTTTATCTGCTAGTGCTTATGGAAGGAAAGGAACAATACGATTTTCTAAAATGTGGAAAGGATCCCAAAGGAGGTCTTCAATATTTGCTTCAGAATTCCCACTGGGAACATGTCCCTTTATGTTTGGAAACCTCTAAGCAAGCCCCCATGTGCTTTTAATATCACTATGGAAAAATATTGGAATAAGTCTCTACACCTCAATTCCTTTGATAACTCAAAATATTTGGCTAGGTTGAATACAAAGTGGAAACCTCCCTCACATGGTTAGCACAAACTCTATTTCGATGGTGTTGTGAAGGGAAATCTTGGCATTGCTAGCATTGGAGGCATAATCAAAGATCCAGATGGAAGAATGGTTGCTAGTTATGCTTGAGGAATAGGGATTCAATCTTTTATGACAATAGAGGCATGGGCTTTGCTTAGTGGGTTCAAATTTTCTTTCTTTATTGGGTTAAAGCCTCTGCATATTGAGGGAGACTCTAAATCCATGATTTATTCCATCACTAATAAAAGTTTTCAAGGATGGAGTGTTAGGGATATTATGGTTGATGTTTAGTTCATTCTCAATAAATTTCAAAGAAAGAAACTTACTCACATTTTTAGAGGAGGCAAAAAAGTTGCCGACTCTTTGGCCAATATTGGGTCTTCTTGGAACTCTTCAAGATGTTAGAATCTGGAGGCCCTTCCCTTGAATGTGCAAGAATTTCTCCTTGATGATAAAAAATTTCTTATCATTAAAGATGAGTGTTGACACCTCATACTCTAGCTGGATTATTCTTCCAATTACCACCAGTATTGGTAAGTTGTGGAATAATAATGATGAGATGAACATGAACCTATGGATGATTGGGATGGTTTCAACTTGTACCTTTTTCCTAGCTAGGTAAATACACTTGGATCGGTATGATTATAAGTCATATGTATGTGGCTTATCATATTATTAATAGTCTTTTAAATAGTTGGAACAAGCAGGTGACCGATATGATTCCCCACCCTTCTAGACCAATGTTTAATCATGACCCTATAATAATGACCTTTGGGTTCATGATGGCTAATTTCTTGGCCTTGATGTACTCTATCACTCTCGAGACTTGCTCTGCCAACCTAGGCCTCTTGGAAAAGACTAATTATATGTGGAAAGATCCAATATTCTTAATTGGTCATGGTACAAAGATCTATTGTGATTGTTTATCTTGGGGAAAGCTTTCCTTTGCCTACCCATTCTACAGTTTGATAAAAAAATCTAATTTTATCTCTCTTTCTAGAGTTCATTCTTCTTTGGATTTGAAGATGGGTGATGATAGATTCAAAATTGAGCCTAGCTCTTGTGAGGAGTTTTGACGTGATGCTCTATTGTGGCATATCTGTGTCAAAGGGGGCTTGGCCCCTCTAATGGAAATCCTAAAAGGTCACAACAAAAAACTCTCTTCTCAATTTACCAACAATTGGTGTGATTGAAGGGTGACTGTTGGTGGAATTTCATTCGAAGTAAGTGAAGACACTATAGCCAAAGCCATTCGGATTTCTTGCACTAGATAAAAACTCAAAAACCACACAAAGGTGCAGGATATGGATAGTATGCAACAATTATTCAAGGAGAATTTGAATCCTTCAAAACTTCATACTAGCTACAATAGGAGTAAGCTCCCCACACCTTGGGACTAGGTTTTCCTTGTCTTAATGAAGTACATTACTTTATAAATTCATTTCAAATTCTATTTTTTTTACCACATGACTCTTCTTAATCATTTTTATCATTGTCTCTCCATTAGATTCCCTTTCTTTTTTTATTGTCTCTTGAAATCTCTATTAAAGAGAACTTGGATCTTGCTTCCAAAAATTTGGAAAAATCCCCCTCCCCCTTCAGTGGGGGCTCATTCTCAACCTATATCAGTTTCATTTAGACTTATTCCCACCAAAACCTATTTCTGCCACTATGGTTGAGGAGCTTGAACCCTTTGAAACTACTCCCTTGAAACCCTCCCTTGTTGTTATCACTGGTTCGAAGAGAAACCTATGTCTCCTTCCCAACCAGCCCCCCATAGACATTAAACCCAAACAACCTACCAAAAAGAAAAAGGGAAACCTTGGGAAATATTAGACTAATGTTGTTATTGGGCTATGCAAATTAAAAAACACTCCTACAAAGAAGGGGGAAAATTGGTTGGCAAGCCCAAATCTAAACAAAAAAGGAAAAGAAAAAGGCATTACTTTCTATGTGGAAGAACTCACCATAGAAAATGAGGAGGGTGAGAATGATACCAAATATTTCAAGGAGGAGGAAAATTTGATGGACACGGGAATGGATACTAGTGTGCAACCTTCTAGTGTCAAGAGGCCTAATTGACAAGCAAAACAAAAACCTAAGGTCCACATTGATAAAAATTTCAGTAGTTCTAAACATGACAATGAGCACGTGAACAACAAGCATGACACCATGGAGGAAACTGAGGAGTATACTAAGGGACCAAGTCACATTATAGAACTTAACAAGGTGATCCTAGAGGATTCCATTTTGGACTCCTCCAATCAGTAGGTCCTAGAAGAGGAGACAAACCTTCCAGATGTTGCCAAGGATGAAGACTGCAAAGGCCTACAAGCCCATGTCTGCACCTTAGAGAGGAAAATCAACAGGATAACCTTCTTCACTATAAAATTTATCCACCACTTGGCGGTCACTCTTTTTTGTGCTAGAGGAGGAGGTAAAGAAGAATATGAGTGAGGCTGATCCCAGTACTAGTTAGGCCAGGGTTGATGTTTATAAATTCCTCATGGAGGAATGGGAGAACTTATCTAGGTGATGGTGTGGGTCTTGTCTACTCTTTTGGGTTTCTTTCTTCTTCTTTTTTGTGTTGTGACTACGTTCTTTCTATCTGTTGTTACTAAGTTTTGTTTTGTTAACTATGATTTGATGAACTCTGTCCCATAGCCCACCTTTTTGTGTATAGGGTACTACACCCTATAAGTGCAGCTTATAATATCAAAAACATATATTTTTATTTGTAAAGTATCATATGAATAGAGATAAAATAGAAAAATATGAGGAAATGATCTATGAAATTATTCATAGTGGTTTCCCAGGTGGCATTTTCCTCTAAATATTTCCCCCCTAGATCTTGCATTGAGTTACTTATCTCTTATGCAAATAGAGCTTATGACCCTTAAGTTCTTTGAGAGGCTCTATCATTACCACCCCTAGGTATGAAAATTGCAAATAATTTCAATCAAGAACAAGAGAAATGTATGGAATATAATTTTTTAGATTATGCACATGGAAAATATTGTGTAATTTGTAAGGAAGAAAAGGTAGTGGAACAACTTCCTACACTAATCTTGAGAGGAGGATAATGTAAAACTTGTTAGATCTTTATAATAGTTATAGAAACTTAAACATAAATATCATGCATACCAAAACATAGTGATTTATGTGGGGAAAACCCTTTCGGGAGAAAAACCTTACACTCCAAAAGCCACCCAATATATTATTCAAAAATCATGAAGATTGTAATATACTTATAGAGCAAGCTTTTCATAGGAGTATCACCAACCAGAGACCCAAAGGCAACACGACTACTATCAGAATCTCAAAATACATAGGTGTAATATAATGCCCTTATAAAATAGGGTTTGCTTCTAGAGAAAATCAAGCCAAAAAAAATATCTACCATCATATTTGAGGCCTAGTGATGAAAAATCCAAATTTACAATAATAACATATACATAAAATTTGGCTTTCAAGGGCGTTTCCATCGAACCCCCGTCAAGGTGTGTGGCCCCTAGACTCCCCATTGGGGGAATGATCCCCCCGACCCCTCGCAGGGGGGTACCCCTTGCACCCCCCACCCCCTGTGCTTACCTATCAATAGTAAAGATTATGTAATTACAAGGTTAAGACACATTTTCCCAACACAATTGAGAAAAAGAAGGTGACAAGGCTAACTTTTAAGCAACATTTTAATGAATTCAATCTATTAGATCAAAAAATCAGATTGAACACTCAAATCACAAACGAAAACCACAAAACTAGTAGATTCAAGATAAAAAAATCCCAATCTTGCAATGAAGAAAAAATGGCATAAGAAAACAAATAAAAACAAATAACACAAGTATACCTTCTTATATCAACATTGAATCACCTTCACTTCCCTTCTCCTTCTCACCTTCAATCTTACCCAATTTTGTCTTTGAGAAGTAAGATAGGGTAAGTTTTCAAAAATAAATAAATAAAATTATTTATTTTGGATGTCATGTGAATAGATAATTAAATTAAATAATTTAATTAATTATAGAAGAACTAAGAGTTAAGATGATTAAACAATTAAAAAAATTTATTTAATCATAGACAAAATTAGATTAGTGATTATTAGGGTTAGATGAAAGTTAGTAACAAAATGATACTGCAAGCTCAAGATAATTTTCAATGTCTACATTTTTCTTCTCTTTGATACAATGTGATTTTAGCATTATCTCAAAGAAAAATTAAGAAAAAATTACTTTAGGTTTTGCTCCAACATGCTTTGGTTGCAGCGGGATTATGATGCCCTCTCGAGAAATTTGGCAAAAAAATCCAAAAATTGACCAATAAGATGTTTTAAGTTGCTTTGATGCACATAGTGTGAAAAATGATATTTGTGGGACAATTAGGTCAACAATAGTAATAATAGGATGGCATGGCCAATGCAAACAATGCAAAATGGGGGTCCATTAGGGCACCATAGCCCTATATATAGGCTATTTGTGGTAAAATATCCTCATTGTGTTTAGTGCTTTTGATATTCTTAGAATGTAGTGAGCTATGAAGACATTTCAGAGAGCAACCACCAAGTGGCATGAGTGAGGACATATGGACGACTAGATGAAATGAGAGATGTAGTATGTAGCCTACTTTGACTTTGAAATTTTATGGTTTTTACTTAGATTTAGGGCTTGAAAATAGAGTAATAATTATGATACAAAATTCTGCACAGTGATTGCCATCACGAATAATGAAATCATCGAATTGTATGACACAATTGTATTTGTGTGGTGCATTTTATTTTTGACACCACAATTGGTTTCTACACTGCAATCAATTTATGTGATGTAATCTATTTGCATGATGCATATGATAAATAAAATAATACAACTACCTTTTAGTGGTGCAATTGGAATACACGAAGCATGTGAGAAAAAGGATGCATGTGCTAAAACATGCGACATAATTGCTAAAATGATGCATTTTCTAATTTAAACAATGCAATTGGTTGTTAATTTTAAAAAGGCATCATGTGTTGAAAAATTTAGGTTTTAATTTGTCAAGTAGGTTGAGACAAAGGTTATGATTGACCTAATGTGTTGTTTGAATGTAGGAGAGGATTTTGTCCCTATATACACCCAAAGAGTTAGCCAACTTCTATGGCTTTACGACACCACCTAGACATGTATTATACAACATCACTTGCGTTCCTGAGATTAGGGATAATTAGGGTCTAACTATAGCTTTGGCAGGTAGATGGTACTCCAAGACTAGCTCATTCCATTTACCCATTGGAGAGGTGATAATGACCCTTGAGGATGTATGGTACATCCTCCAGATTCTTATCCACATCAAGAGGGTTATGTACGATCCTAATTCTATGTTGGAAATGATGGTTTGATGATTCAAGACAGAGGACCTTGGCATTGAGGAATATGAGATTCAGTGGGATACACTAGTAGAACACTAGTGAGAGACTCGTTATAATGATCTACAGTGTGGTAGTTAGAATCTTGGTTCTAGATAGGTGAGGATATGGGTTCCTAGTTAGATGGGGATGATTTTCAAAGACATGATGGGTCAGGGGCCAGTGTACGCTTGGGGACCATGTGTTTTGGTGATTCTCTATTTTCAACTACATGATGTAGTGTACAAGGGGGAATGTTCTATTAGATGTGGATGTACTCTATTACACATTTGGGTATGGGAGAACATTGCAATGTGTCAAAGAATGATTAACAAAGTACTAGCCATTAGGCTACTATATGAATATATATATATGGTGGTATAGTCACAAAAATCCATGTTGGTGATGTGATGTACTGACGACATGAGTTGGAAATTTTTATGGGGTTCACATGGAGACCATATAGGTAGTATCAACTATGGGATAATGACATGGATCATTTTTTGTATTATAGATAGAAATAATATCTAACTGGGAACATATTCAAATCCCAAAATATTATTGAGAGGTAATTGTTACAAAGGGTGTTGCAAGAATTTAGGGAGTGGCAGGATGTTCCCATCAGATTGGCTATGTTTGTGAGGTCATCCCGAGAGTTGAGACAATGAGGAATGATGATCAACCCAAAATTTTATTTTTAGGAGTTTGATGGTCTCTAGCTAGTATAGTGGTGAGCAAGAATAAAGGTGGTAGATGTAGGTACAATGCCAGAGTATAATGCATGGTTTGCAAAACATAGGTTGGTACGTTTGTTAGATCTGAGTGTGTCCCTTCCTAGAGATAGGCAAGGTCAACTTTAGAGGGGGATACCACGTAGGTTGTGAGGGTGGGGAGAGGGAGAGGGAGAGGGAGAGATGGAGATGATGGAGATGATGGTGGAAAAGGTGTACTAGTGATTCCATAATTTCTATTACCACTAATCAGAGAGGAGACAGTACAGGAGGAGACACTGTAGGAGGATGAGGTTCAAGAGGAGGAGGTCTGGGTTATGGAGCTACAAAATTTAGAACTAAAATATTTTTTGGTTAGAGAGGTTCTAAAGGATGTGTTTTTTTAGGAGGAAGAGGTTGAGGATGTGTCAGATCCTTCATAGGTGAAAATTGCTACCTTACAAGCACATATTATGGTATTACAATATTAGATAGTGCATTTTACTATTGAGAGGGATATAACATTCATTAGGGCTTAGTGGGTAGAGTAGAGATCAATGAGTCTCATAGAAAATGTGAGTGGACCTACAAGAGAGATTGCATGAAAATCATAGCAAGTAGGTTAGGAGACTTGATATTATAGATATTTGTATGAGAGTGTTGTACCACCACCATAGAGAGCTCCTAGCTATACACAGAGTAGATCACATTCTAGTGGACCTACAAGAGAGATTTCATGAAAATCATAGCAAGTAGGTTAGGAGACTTGATATTATAGATATTTGTATGAGAGTGTTGTACCACCACCATAGAGAGCTCCTAGCTATACATAGAGTAGATCACATTCTAGGAGCACTTGTAGAGTAGAGAGTCCTATGAGGCCATCAAAACCACTACCCAGGGCACAAGGAGAGTAGGAGCAAGCTAGTCCATCTTGGGTGAGACAGGATCAACCATCACCTATTCCATCACCTTCAGAGAGTAGGGGTAGCACTGGTTAGCCAAGATTGATATTATTGTATTCGAACACTAATGTATATTTTGATTGAGCCTGCGAGCTCCATTTTTTAGAGTTATTCTAAGATTGTACTATGACATAATTTTTTGGATATATATGAGATGTATTATTTTAGTGATGACTACATGATGTGTACATTATTTTATATGTATTTTTATGTGATATTATGTGATTCTTACATTATCATTTTTCTAGATGTTGATGGTATGACTTATGATGTTGTTTATGTATGTAATGCTAATATGGATGTAATTGGTTTTATGAGATATGGTTATATATTCCTATGAATATGATGTTATTTATGAATTCCTAATACTTTATGGATAATGGCACTAATAGGCACATGGATGGAGGATGATGTGATATGACATATTAGGATGTGATGTAATAGGATGATATTATTTTTTGTGTCATATC
The DNA here is from genome assembly GCA_007115665.2 of Sequoiadendron giganteum. Taxonomy (NCBI): domain Eukaryota; kingdom Viridiplantae; phylum Streptophyta; class Pinopsida; order Cupressales; family Cupressaceae; genus Sequoiadendron; species Sequoiadendron giganteum. The sequence continues at coordinate 165,487,459 of CM021101.1, forward strand.
ACAACATCGAAATGTGTGTAAGGATGGATAGAAGAAATGCTAGTTAGAAGAATAAACTAGTGGGAAGGGAGGAACAATTAGTAAGATGAATGGGTTCATACATGGATTGATGAATAGGTCACTCTGAGCATTAATAAGTGCACATTTATCATCATTGAGATTTTTTTATTTTTCAAATGGATGGCATACACCAAGGTATGGAAAGACTAAATTTTGAAATATTATCCCTTTGCATAAATAGACACATTGTAGACAAGGAGTCTCATGACTCATACTAGTGATAATAGGACCTTGTCAAAATATGTGAGAGAGAGTAACCACAAAGAATATTGATCCTAATGCAAGAAAGTGTTAGATGTTTTGCTTATGCCAATGGAACTCCAATCACACACAAGGAACTTATTTTCCCTAGCCAAATTGTCAAGACAAACCACAAACTTAAATCAAAGAGAAATATTCATTACCCATCCTCGCCCCTCTAATCACTTGTGGATATACTAGAGTAGCATAGGAACATGGCATAAGATAAATCAAATAAAACATAAGAATCACTAGACCAAATGAGTCAACAACCATTTAGATCTTTCCAAAGATGAGTGTGTTTTGATGGAATTATGTCTAGTTTCAAGAATGAACACCTCATATAAGATGTCTAGTTTAGTTTCAAGGATATAACAACCTATATAATAAAAATGATAGATGATGGAGATAAATTATTTTGATTAGGCAACTGATCGGTTAGGATTGAAGGCTAGTTTGATAGTTTGTATTTTATTTCATGATTTGTTAAGCTCAATTTTTGTAAGACATTTTGTTTGTGTTTGATCAAGGTGTTAGCCTCAACAAGGGATAATTTACTATAGAAGGTTGATAGTGATGGGCATGATAAAGTTTATTATGGAATTTGCATAGGTTATTATGAATTGTGGATAGGTTATTATGGAAGTTGAATTGTGATGAACAATCATAATGGTGAGATGAGTGTTATCATGTATCCTCTAATATCTCATCAAGGATCCCATATGAAAAAACTAGGACAATATTTTCCCCCATTAAATTATAGCACCAATTATGGATGGATATGGAAAGAAAGTGAAGCTAAACATCAACCAATCTCAGGTCATGAGAGGGGTGACAAATTGTATTATGGGTGTTGTGAATGTATAAAATCAACTAATCAAATAACATCAAATTTAACTCTAAAGCTATGCAAATGATCAATTAATTACACAATTCCAATGAAATTATTCACAAAGATCAATTAGAATTCAAAAAAATAAAAGAGCAAAGTAATTCAAATGAAATCTAACTAAGAAATTGCAATCCTCAATCACATTGTAGGATTATGCTCAAAATGGATGTGGGGTGCTCAATTAAAACAAAATCCATAATGTTGTAAAGAAATTGATTAATAAATAAAGTAAAATGACTCACACAATGCTCTCAAATTGATTAGATTGGGAAATCAATTCAAGAGAGTAAGTTTTCTCAAAGCTTGTGAATCCTTTTTTATGGAAAAAGGCTTGGTATTTACAGAATTTGGAGATCACGATCAATGGTGAGGATCAAAAATGTCAATCGATGGATGAAATTGAATGCGAGGAATGAACATGGATCAAAGATGAATTAGATGGTTGATAATCCATTAGACATGGATCAAGGATCAAATCAATGATTCAAAATCCATGAGAGACTCAACCAATTCCCTAATTTTTAGGAATTATGTTGGAGATATGATGGAGATATTCCCATTTGGAAGGAAATATTTGAATTCAAAAAGGGAATATCCCATGGGAATATTCTTTGTGCAATTTGAGGATGTTAAAGGATTGGAAATAAATTAGCTAATTAAACAATTAATTAAAATCATTTAATTATGCAAGTGGATGAAATTAGAGGCTTTAATTAAATTGTGTGCAAGTGTTTTTCCGAATCTAAGATGCAAAAAAAATGAATGCAAACAACGAAAATCAATACAACACCTCAAGGTAAGGCCTAGCTAAATTCAAACAAAATGCAAGAAATGAAACCTTTTTTACCTTGCTTGAATTGATGAGTTTGGTTGGCCCCTTTTTGATGCTTGATTGTGTGTTCTCCTTTATTTTCAAAATGGCTTAAATCCTAGTGAAAAATGAAGCCAAGATGATGGAGATTGCAATGGTGGATGTGTATGGTGGCTCTAAGATGCTACAAAAATGGTGGATGAATGCTTAGTGTGAGTTAGTGTTTGACTGAATGCTTAGTCATGGTCAAATGAGGGCCATTCCACTACTTTTAGGGGAAGTGCCTCTAAGCCAATGGATGGCTGAGATGCATCCAAGGTGGAGGAGATCAAGGGCTAGGGTGAGTTGATAACTCACAAGCCCTCTCATGTTGGCATGTGGATGGTGAGGTGGACAAGGGGAGATGAAGTGGAGATGAGGTGGAAAAGGAAAGTCTTGTCTCATCTACCCATATCATGGGATGATGTGATAATAGAAGAATTTTAAATTCTTCTAAAATCTCCCTTGCCTTTGGAGATTTGACCTTGGGAGTGGGAGAGGAATTTTAAATTAGTCTTTTATTCCTCCAAGGATGTTGGAGAAATAAAGTGGAATTAAAAATTCCACATAGGATGCATGGGGGAATAAATGTGAATTTTAAATTCACATGGGGAAGGGAATGCCTCCTCCAAAAGGATAAAGAATTTAATGAGGTTTGACTAAGGACACATGCCATAAATGGCATGAGGATTAGGTTAGCATAATTGTTGATTAAGGTTGTCCAAATGCATGATTAGGTGGACTAATGACAGATTAAGGGCAAGTGGCAAGTTATGGAAAATGTGACCCTAATGATGATTAGGGATGTGCATACCCTAATCAAAGACTAATTAGATTAATCTAGATTAAAGGGGATTATGGAGGATGTGACATGAGGAGGGAGAAGAAGATGAATTAAAAATTGATTTAATTCATTTAGACAAAATGACTAAATTAAATAAGTTAACCTTTTATTTTATTTAGAGAGGAATGGGGCAATCTATTTGATTAATTAATTAAATACCTTAGGGGACACTAGGCTGAAGTGAAATATTAACGAAACAATAAATTATTTGATTAATGTGACTTAGGGGATGTAGGATAGAGGAGTGTGAGGGTGAATTTGATCATATGGGAGTGGTCGAATTGAGGTGTCTACATTTTTCCCATCTTCAAAATACTGTTAGAATAATAGTGTTTCAAAGAAAAATAAAACATAGACAACTCGATAGAAGAAAATAATGTTAGATGATGCCTTGGTATCATAGGAAAATGGATAGAAAGGAAGAATGGAGGAATACAGTAGAGTATGCCCCCTCAAGAGGGCGGATGGGGAAGAAAAGGGGCTTTGGGTGACTTCTCAATATGAAAAAATGGAGGGTACCATGTGATAGAGTGCAAAAAACCATGAAGAATGGCTTTTGAACAGAGGAAAACAAACACACGGGGTGCAAATGGTAGCCCTCAAAAGAAAAGGGGAAAATGAATTAATAAAGGGGTAATTAAAGGGTAAAAATAACCCAAAAATTAAAAGACTAAATAGGTTCAAAAATGAAAATTATAAATAGTAAATTTGAAAATTCACTATTCACCTCATTTTCATTTGCACACTTGGCATTGTGTCCCATCGAGGAGAGGAGGTGTGGGCATTCTACTATGAGTGTGTGGTACCTCTTCCAGGTAGGTCCCAAATCCGTGCTTTGTGATTTGATTTGAATTTTAGCACATGTAATTTTTGGGTGGTAGCTAGGAAAATGGATTTGCCATGGAAGGGCAGATTCACCCTTCCGGCCAAACACATTCGCTTGTCCAGTGAATTGGCGAGGGAAGGGGTGAACATGCATACCATAGAGGTGGATGCACTAGGAGATGGACGATTGCAAAATCATCAGGAAAACTTGTGTAACATAGGGGCGATTGGGTTAAGGGATAGGCAGTTGTGAAATCACCAAAAATGGAAAAGGGTGGACACAAATTTTCCCAAAAGGGGAACAAGCAGATGTGAATCCACCCCTTTGAGAGAAAGGAGAATGCGTATTCACCACTGGGGAAGAAAGGCACAGGGGTGATTAAGAAATCACCTATGGGGGAAAAGGGGCGAATGCGAGTTCTCCTCTGGGGAGAAGAAGGGCGAATGTGTGCCCAGAAAAGAAAGGGGTGGGTATGCTTGTAGAACAGGCGAACTCATGAAAAGAAATTAGAGGGGTGAATGTGTGAGTTGAATAGATGAACATGCTAGAAAAAGGAATAGGCGAACCCACCTTACACAGAGGTGAACTCGCCAAACCAGGGCAAGGATGAAAAAGAAAGAAGAGAGAAATGAAGTGTTAGGAAATCTGACAGAATGGTTGGCATGGATGCAGATTTTTGAGACTTTGAGGATGCAAGAGAGACACTTGACTGTGCTGGAGGTGACTTTGGAGATGATGAGCCCTAAGGATCATGCGACATTGGATCGGAAGGACTACTACACATGTTGGGGTATCCCAAAATTAGAGCACACAGACCTTTGTTGATAGCGTTGATGGAGTGGTAGAGCTCTGAGACTTCGACATTCCATCGCTTGATAGGGGAGATGACAGTGACCTTGGAGGACATATGGTAGATTCTAAGGTTGTCGATGTGCAAACACTTGATTAGTGTAACACCCAGGCGATCAATGGACAAGAGTGTATGAGTGGTGTTTGGACCTATCAAACTTCCCATCCAAGGGAAGGAGTTAGATATTGATGCATGTTTGGGGATAGGGATAGCAGCCTTACCCTTGTATCTCTGCGAACCGATTAGTGGGATCCTCCTATCAGATAGGAGTAGTCAATTTTTCAGCCTCAAGATGATTGATGTTGTCCAAAATATTATGGAGAGGCAAGAGGGAGTTTTCTCATGGGGGTGTGTGTATTAAAATAGCTATAGTGAGATATGCATGTGGTCTGTTACAAATGAGCATTGAGTATCACACATGTTACACTGCTCCATGTATGGACTTGGGAACATATCAGTGTGGTGTAGCCAGATATTATGATCATCAGATTCAAGGATGAGATACTTCTAGTAGCATACTAGTGGGGGACAGAGTATGGCTGGAGATTGCACTACCAGGAGGTAGGGAGCTTGGAGGAGTGGTAGCAAAGGATGGACAAATTGATGGATGGAGACATTACATGGAGACCCTACATGGGACAATGGTTTTTAGGATGGAGAGAGGATGATTGGTGGTGGAGGGGCTACTTGTACTCACAATGCTACTTGATAGGCCACGATCCATTTATTATAGAGTTACACAAGCCTAATAGGGTGACCCAGCAGTATGGGCTAGAGCAGGATATTCTAGTGGGGTTACAGATGTTTAGATGGGTGAGCAGGGAGTCTAGGGCCATATGGGGAGAATAGATCACGACCGAGTATGCCCGCCAGATATGGGAGGTAGTCTTAATAACTTTATGGCCATGGAGGGGAGGACTAGAGGATGCAGGCACTATGGTGTGATACTCTGCATGGTGGGCCCAACACAGGCCATGGAGGATTACTATAGTGGAGTTGATCATAGGTGCCTTGGGTTTCGGTTTAGATGATGAGCAGGAGCAGGCAAGGCCACAAAGGAGGAGGGATGAAAGATGGAGGGGATAGGTGGATGTGGAGATGTAGGAGGTAGGGAGAGAGGAGGATGTGATGGAAATGGATTCCATTGCAATGGAGCCATTGGCCATGGTTGCATATGTGCCACCACCACTAGAGGACCCAACGATGTTGTTGATAGGAGTTTGAGCCAAGCTAGGGATTGTAGAGCACAAAATTAGAGAGTTAAAGGCTGATAGAGACATACTACAAATAGAGGTGGGGCTACTATAGGATGAGGTGCAGTGGCTATAGGATGCATAGGTGACGGAGAAATATCATTAAGGGAGATAGTAGATGAGGGAGGGAGGTGATTGTTGGAGGTGCAGACATAATGAGATGATCTGCAAAGACAGCTAGAGGAGGTTCAGGGAGAGAGGGATGAGGCTTGAGAGAGAGCAGAGTGTGTGGAGGTGGCTATTGGAGAGGCAGGGGGATTTTTGGAGAGAGCCAAGACAACAGAGGCTCAGGTGTAGATGCTTTAGGGTGAGAGGGATGAGGCCTATAGGAGGATGTTGTAGCTGGATGCATAGGTGGAGCAGATGAGGTTGGCTTAGGAGGCCTAGGAGCAAGAGAGGCAGAGTTCCATGCAATAGAGGGATAGATATCGCTCAAGGAGAAATGTAACCAAGGGACAGGAAGAAGGAGAGGTTGATGCTAGGACTAAGTGTCATACTATATTCTTGCATACTATCAAGTTGTCCCAAATCTAGCATGGAGGGTGCCACCTTACGTTAGAGTAGTGACATAGACACCAACGCCCTCTTGATCAGCTCAGAATCACACTAGAGGGTATAGTGACTAAAAAGAGACCCCTCCTCATGGTCGAGGACTAGGTGCAAACTCCCCACAATGATCAAATACATGCAGCAGTGGGTAGAGGGAGTGGGTATGGATAGGCTTCCAATTTTGACAGGTATAGGGTGGATGATGAGTACATACAAGCAGAGACTACACATTCTTTGGCACAGATTGGGAAAATTGATTTATTCATTCATTTATTCTTTATTCTTTATTGATTCAGGACACCATGATGTGTTGGATGTAGTCATCTGTATTTGATTAGTTCCCTGCACTTGTACCTTTATTTGATGGATTTTCATGGACTTTGTGATGGACCATGTGATGGACACTTTAATTTGATATATATACTATGCGATGGACATTAATATGATATGGATGATTCCTATGTGATGTTGTGGATATTCATTATGTTCATGTGTATGATTATGATTATGATGTATACATGTCATTACGATGGTTTATACTTTTGTCTATGTGAATGATATGGATGATATGAATTATGTCTAATGTTTTTTTGGATGCAGGATGTGATGTGACATGATTTATGATTTTTTGATAAATGCTATGGACATGACACTAATGGTTTGCATTGCAGGTGGTGATTTTATTGTGACTTGTGATGTATACATATGGATATGATATGATGATTTAATATGCTATGGATTATTGCATTGTAATGATTAATTATGCATGTATTATGTGACATGAAAATGTGTAATGGATTAAAATATATGTTGTATGCATATGTGATCATATTTTGGATAGATGTGACAAATGGAATGCAATGCAATGCATGTAGCAAAATGAATGAATATGTTTAGAATAATGAATCTAAACAATGTAAAATGGACTTAAGATGCTTATAATAACAAATCAATATTAATCTAAACAACTCAAGATGATAATGAAAATGATAATGCAATGGAAATATGAAAATGAAATGAACTTAAGATGCTTAGACTAACAGATCTATATTAATCTAAAAAACCTAAGATGAATAATGAAAATGATAATGTAATGGAATGAGATGAAAATGAAATAAACTTAAGATGCTTAGACTAGCAGATCTATATTAATCTAAACAACTCAAGGTGATAATGGAAATGATAGTGCAATGGAATGAGATGAAAAATGAAATTAACTTAAGATGCTTAGACTAACTGATCTATCTTAATCTAAACAACTTAAGATGATAATGAAAATGTTAATGGAATGGAATGCAATGAAAATGAATTAAAATTAAGATGCTTAGACTAGCATATCTATATTAATCTAAACAACTCAAGATGATAATGGAAATGATAGTGCAATGGAATGAGATGAAAATGAAATAAAATTAAGATGCTTAGACTAATGGATATATATTAATCTAAACAACTCAATATGATAATGGAAATGATAGTGCAATGGAATGAGATGAAAAATGAAATGAACTTAAGATGCTTAGACTAACAGATCTATATTAATCTAAACAACTTAAAATGATAATGGAAATGATAATGCAATGGATAATGAGCCTAAGTGAATAATGATAGGTTTGAAACTGTAGTGCATAGTGAGATGAATGATAGGGGGGGTGTGATAGTGCACCTATCAAAACCATAAGAATCTTGATAGGAAGAATAGGTGGAGGAAGAACGTTTGCACAACCAAAAATCACTAACCATAGGCTAGTGGAAGAATTGGATGGGGATAAATGCAATGCAATGGGATGATAAATGAAATAAAAATCTAATGCCATTTTTCCATATTAGGAGCACTTATTTTTTCTATAGCATAGGACAAAATATGCCAGGGTATGAAGAACCAAGGTTGATTAGTGTCTAATGCATAAAACAAACACAACAAACAAGAAGGCTATCCCAGCAACCCAAAGCCTCAATGGATTTGGTTGGGCCAGATGTTGGAATAACCACAAGCACAAAGAATGCCCCAGCATAACACAAGACCACGGGGATCTTGGTGGGTACTACGTGGGACAATCAAGAAGACAAGATCACACCAAAAATAAAGATATGCCCCTATGTTTACCTGTCAAAATGCACCATGATATGATGGATCGTGGTGACCCTGACAAGGTATAATAGGAAGCTCAAATGATAAACAAAATGCAAGAGCACCAAAAGATCACAAAAAAATTCAAATGTCCTTTTCCATAGGATCAGTAGATGGATGGGATTGATGAGGTATGATATGAGGAAGGATACATTCCATTAAGACCAAATATGGAGGATAGATTAAGTGATCAACATGACTCAAGATAATCAAAACCAATTGAACCTTATGACACTAATGGATTTTTTTTTTTAGGAACTAGTTGGATAAGGACATATGCAATGACACGACACAACACCAAGACACACCCTAAGGACAGACCTAGGGTCTTGGGGGCTCATCAACTGATGGCCTTGCCTACGTGAAAGCACAAAGACCTCATAGTTTGATAAAATGACCATGGATAAAAGTGGAAAGTGGATAATGGAGACACCGATGGATGAAACAAACTGGACAGATAAATGCCTCGGGGGTTGATCAAATGATTATCCTCTCCTACGTGAAAGCACAAAGGCAACGTAGTTCGACAAAATAGATGGAAGACAACATGAGACATAATAATGACCGACATAATGAAAGATACTAGATGAGGACACGAGACCGACAGATGACACCGATGTTCAGGTGATGAAAAGCTCAGATTTAGGGTGAAAGCTTAGGATTTTAGATAACCGATTTGAATCATCCAATTCCCAATCAAAATATACCAAGCGGTGTGTAATGGGATGTCGATGGGAGGACGGATACGATGGGATATGAGGATAGGATATGTAGATAGGATAGATGGCAGCATAAAGTAGAATAGGACGCAAGGTAGATAATGATTAAGCCCTCTACAAATGGTGTCTATTGCAAGGTTTTCACCAAACATACTTATTGAAGGCACCACCAAGGGTGGTTTTTACCATAAGATGCATTATTTATCTTAACTATATTTGGAATTTTTTTTAATTTTTTAATATTTTTTGTATTTTTCTAGATTTATTACTTTTTTTGTTGTTATTTTTCTAGGTAGGATAACCCAGCTAACTCGAGTGTAGAACCTTTTCAAATGCATGATGTTTTTGGGTTCTTCCAAGGGTTCCCCCTCAGGTGTTGCAAGCCGATATGCCCCAGAACGATATTTTGTTGTGATAAAATATGGACCCACCCAATTTGCTCCAAAATTTCCTTTCTACTCTCTATCCTGCAAGGTGTGTTGGTTCTCCTTTAGGACTCGATAACCAACATTGAATTGGTGGGGATGAACCTTTTTTTTGTAACTTCTCCTAAGATGGTGTTGATATGCTTGGAGATGATTGCAGGCCTTGATGAATTTCTCATCGAGGAGATCTAGTTGACTTAACCGTGTGACTTGAGCATCTTTATCACTAATGATATTCTTCAAAGAGAATCGAAGTGATGGGATGTTGACTTCAATCGGAAAGATAGCATTGATGCCATAAACGAGGGAGTATGGGGTAGTGCCAGTGGGGGTACAGATGGATGTGTGGTATACGCAAAGGGCGGGATTAAGATGGAGGTACCAATCTCGACCAATGTTATTGACAACCTTTTTGAGGATTTTGATGAGATTTTTGTTGGTCGCTTCAGCTTGGCCATTACCTTGAGGGTAATAATGGGTTCACCAATGATTTTGGATGTGGTAGGTTTTGCAAAGGAGTTACATATACTAGTTTTTGAAGGGCTTACCATTATCAGTAATGATGGTGGAAGGAATATCATATCTACAGAGAATATGGTAAAGGATGAATTCGGAAATTTGAATACCAGTGATTTGGGAGAGTGGAATTGCTTCCACCCAATTAGTGAAGTATTCAGTGGTGGTGATGATGAAGGTGTGACCATTGGATGATGGAGGATAAATCTTGTTGATTAAGTTGAAACCCCATTGTGAAAAAGGCCATGGAGAAATGATGGGTTGTAAATCTTGTGTAGGAGGATGGATTAGATCTGCATGTTGTTGGAACAATACACATTTCTTCACAAAATCACAAGCATCATGCTCCATAGTGGGCCAGTAATAGCCTACTCTAAGAATTTTAATTGCTAAGGCCATCCCATTAGAATGATACCCATAGACATCATTATGCACATACTTTAATGCAATACATGATTCTGATTCATTGAGACATCGAAGAAGAGTGCCATCCTACCCTCTATGATAAAGTGTATCTCCCACAATTATGTATCGAGAAGTGCATTGGATGAATGATTTGCGTTGATTATAGGTAAGTTCAGGTGGTAGGATGTTCTAATGGAGGTAAGCATAAATGTCGTGATACTAGGATGATTCGGGACGTACGATATCACACACCATCTCATTGTCAGGAACATTATACGCTAGAATTAATAGTTGCTCAACAAGGAACTCACAATCTGTTTGATCCTTACGCATGTCAATGAGGGAACCAATCATAGCCAGAGCATCAACTGCCTTGTTCTGCACTCTAGGAATCTTCTCAAATTGGATGTAGGTGAAATATTTCTTGAAGTCATCCACCATGCATTTGTAGGGTAAAATCTTATCATCCTTTGTTTGAAACTCATCATTGACCTATTTGATTATGAGTTGAGAATCACCAAAGATGCGAAGATGAGTGATATTGCATTGGACTATGATTCTTAGGTTATTGATTGGAGCTTCATATTCAACAATGTTCTTTATGCATGGGAATGCGAGCCTGAATGTAATCACCTTGAGGGGTAATAAAGAGGAAACCTACACCAAATCCATTGTGAGTATACAACCCATGAAAATATAGCCCCCATGTATCTGCTTCTGACACTATAAGGACCCCTTCTTCAAGAAACTCAGCTATTAATGGATATGCGTCCATTTCGGCCAATTGATCTCCTATCACTTGCACCTTGATTGTTTTATGGTCTACATACTCTATATCAAAATCACTATGTAATATAGCCCACTTGGCCATATGTCCAGTTAATGAAATTTTGGATAACGAATATTTGAGTGGGTCAAATTTTGATATTATCTTGATAGGATGACTGAGCATATAGTGGCACAACTTTTATGAACTAAAAACAACTGCCAAACAATATTTTTCTATGGGGGAATAATTTAGCTCATAACCCACAACTGTCTGGATGATATAGTAGATGGCACATTCTTTAGAAAACTCATCATGTTGTGCCAACAATGCCCCCAGTGCAACTGATGTGGCTGAGATTATAGCCAGAGTGGTTTACCTAGAATGGGAGGCATTAAAATGGGCAGATTAGCTAGGTACTCCTTGATCTTTCTGAAACCTCACTGACACTCTGGATCCCATTTGAAGGTTATGTATTTACACAAGAGTTGTGTGAATTATTAGCATTTATCAACAAGTTGGGCTATGAAGCGCTTGATAGATTGTAGTTTCCCTTGAAAACTTCTTAACTTCTTGAGATTTCGTGGTGGGGGAATTTTCATTATTTCCTTGAACTTTGTTGGATCCACCTTGATGCCCCTTCTAGATATAATGAAGCCGAATAATTTCCCAGATGTGACACCAAACACACACTTTTTTGGATTCAGGTGTAGCTTATATTGCTCTAACCGCTCAAAGATTTTCCTCAAGATCGTGGGATGCTCTTCTCTTTTTTTGGATTTACCTAGTATATCATCAACATAATCTTCCATTATAGTATGGATGAGTTTGTGGAAGATGGAAGTCATTTCCTGTTGGTATGTTTCCCATGTGTTCTTGAGACCAAAGGGCATGACATTGTCTTAGAAAGTGCCCCAAGGGGTAGTAAAGGCAGTCTTATGTTGATCTTTAGGTGTGATCCTAATTTGATTGTAGCTAGAAAAGCCATCCATGAGGGATAGCATAGCATGTCCTACTGTAAGATCTACCAACATGTTAATTTTAGGGAGCGGGAAATCATCTTTTAGGAAAGCTTTATTAAGATCCCAGAAGTCTGTACAAATTCTAATATTCCAATTTGTCTTAGCTAGAGGTACTATGTTGGATATCCAACCAGAGTAGTCAATAGGTCTGATGAATCCAACCTCTATCAATTTTTCCAATTCTTTCTTGACAAGTAGGGCCACTTGGGGATGCATTTTCTTGAGAATTGTTTTTACTAGTTTGCATTCGAATGAACATCAAGATGGTGTACAACCAATGTTGGGTCCAATCTTGGTATATCTAAATAGGACCATGCAAATTTAATGATCCCTTCCTTTAGCAGGTTGACGATGATGGGATACTCTTCTTCTAACAGTGAGTTGGCCACATAAGTGATTTTGGGCTCTTCTTCTATTCCCATATTAACTTCTTACATTTTGTCAATCAAAATTGAAGACTATTCAGATAAATGAGATCCAACAAGGGGAAGATGAACATCCCCATCTTCCAGTGCCTCATTGAGGTTTTCACTAGAAGATACACCCTTTATTTTTACTTTTGATGAGTCAGAAAGTGCCTCAGGGAGGTTTTCACCAAGTGACTCTTTTTTTGTTTCATTTATGTTTGCTTTTGTGGTTAGGGTTATCATCTTCCCCCAATCCCATGAGATGTACATAAGCATCCTCTGAAGGAAACATGTCTATAGTTGTGCTCTCTCATAGGCCCCAATCAATAAGATCAGGGTGATAGAGGGAAAGGCTAATGGAAAAGACTGATGTGGAATCGAAGAGGGAAGGGAGGTCAACATCATCATATCAGAGTATGATGGCTTCTTCTTCAAGTATGTCTTCAAGGAAATCGTTACCCGAATTAACATTGTTCGAGGTGCTTGTGGATGGTGTGGGACCCTTTTTCTTTTTGTCATAACTTAGGCCCACATTTTTCGGTTGAATAGGTGTCTCAATGGGTTGCAATCTCCCATGTTCCTCTACACCAAGTCCTCCCCCTTGATAGTTGTATTTTTTTGCTAGCTTTGATGCATAGGGATAAACCTCTTGGAATTATTCAATGAGAGCAGGTGATGGCTTAGGTTCTTCTCTGTAGACCCATTGACTAATGTCGTCATATGCCTTATCTTGTAGCATTCCTAGGGATTGGAAAGTGGTAGAACCCACGTTCTTAGAGCTGATAATTTTTGTCGTCACTTATGCCTTTGGTGTTGACTGGGAAGGTTGACCATATATGCAGGGATAAGGGGGCATAGTTGCCACATTAATATTTTTACGCATCTCATAATCTCCATAGCCTTTATCAATGATCTCGCCCTTGGTAATGGTGGAATCAGACGTGGTGGATGGATTGTATAGTGCATTAGATGATGGATTGGAAGATGGATTAGAAGGTGATGCCTAAGGTTCCCTCACTTCAACTCTTGGACAATATTGGGAATGTCGGAAAGAAGATTCTAGAGCATGACAGTACTCAAAGGGTTGAGGTTCTACATGGATGGTTACTTCGAGCCCATTGTATAGGAACTTCAGGCATTGGTGATAAGTGGATGGAACGACCTACATGGCATGGATCCATGGCCATCCAAGGACAAGGTTGTATGGAAAATATAGATCAAGGACATTGCATGTAGTGTACTACATGACTTGGCCAACCTGAATAGGAAGACAAATAATACCTTTTGAGTCCCACTCTATGTTGTCGTAAGCTTTGATGGTGATGTTATGATTATTCAAGTTAGGATGGGTATACCCTACCTATATTATGGACTTTAATGTACATAGATTGAGGGCAGAGCCATTATCTACCAAGACTCTTTTTACTTTATGGCAGGCTACAAGTACTTTGATGTGTAGGGCATGGTTATGGGATGAATCGATTGATGAAATATCATTTTGGTTGAATCCCAGTTGGTATGTGGATGAAACATTTCCTACTAATACTTGGACCTAGGTAGGATCACTATCATTTCACATTTGTGTATCCTATAGAGCTTTTGTAAGGATCTCTTGATGCACAGGGGAAGACTTTAACAAATCCAAAATAGATATTTGGGTGGGAGTCTTTCCAAGATGATCAAGGATATTGTCTTGTGAGATCATAGGAGCTGGATGAGATGAAGTGGAAGGCCTAGGAATGGATATGCAGGTGTGACATGTAGTAGAAACACATTGAGGGTCTTTTCCTTTCACATGAATCATAGATACGTGTGGCTCTACTTGATTAATGCACATAACAATTCCACCATAGTTATAGGGTACATTTTTATAGCTAACATTATTTATGTTGTTATTTTGGTTGTTGTTATTGGATCCATTGTTTGTATTTGAGGTGTTGGGACCCTGATTGTTCTTAGGGAAGGCATTTTGATATATTTGTAACTGAGCATTGGATGATGTAGCCTGATTTGCATCCACAAAGATATCACCTAGATCTATAAGATCTTGGATATAATTTTGAAGACTTTGACATTTATTAGTGCAGTGACCTTTAATCTTAGGAAAATCACAATACTCATTTTCCTAATACCAGGAGGGTTTGGGTTTTGACTCACCAAAAGGATTTGTCACAAGATAAGTGATCGAATAATTAGCTTGCAGCAACCTCTTGAAAACTGTATCCAAGGATTCTCCCAAAGGGGTGAATGTACGCTTATTGTTCCCTTGATTTTATTGATTGGACTATGGAGGAGGACGGGGTGCATCATGTGGTACAAATATGACATTGGAAACCAATTGTGGATTGGGAACACACTACGATATTTGTGAAGTGTTAGCTACTTGGATGTGTTTGGTGTTGGTGACACCATCATTGACTACATTTTTATTCTTGTTCCAGTAGTGGGATTTATCTCTAGATGATTTATCCTTATCTTGGTTAAATATTTTGGTTTGTCCCTTAGCAATGAGGTCCCTCTCAATGGTAGTTCCTTTCTCAATAACCTCTCCAAAGGTGGTAATGCAGTGGAGACATAGATTATAGGCCAAGTCAAGATGGGTGTTTGCAACAAATATGGTTACCAAATCCTTCTCATTCAGATTGGATTTTAGCTGACTAGCCAAGGCTCACCACCTTTGTAGATAACTTGCAAAATTTTCTCCCTCATGTTGTTTATCTTTTAGGAGATCTAAAGTATGAATGTCCTCCAAATTGAAGAAGTGTGCAACAATTTTTTTTGAAAAATCTATGAAAGAAGATATGGACCCCTTCAGAAGACCCATGAACTAGTCTAGAGCTTGCCCAGACTTCTAGGGAACAACCACAATATATAATTGTCATTATGCAAGACTTCTTCGAAATGCATGTAAAATTCTTGCAAGTGGTTTCTTGGGTCACTCCTTTCTTTGTATTTATCAAATTTCGGTATTTCAAAATTCTTAGGGAAGGGGACAAGTGAGATGGAGGGATCAAATGGATAAGGGAAAATCTCCAAAAATTTGAAGGACTTCTTGGATGTACCAGCCTGCAAGTCCTTGAGGGAAGCTTTTATCTATTCCCATTCTTTATTGACGAGTGGTAGTAGGGGAGGATTGGTCTGTTGGGCTAATTGTAAGGGAGATATTGCTAATATGACGGTGGTGGTGGAGGTGGAATGGTTTGATCATATGATGGGGGAGGTGGATATGAAGGGATTTGTTGGTGTTGGAAAGCATACATGGATTGGGGATTGGTGTAAGTTTGTTGATAGGATGGTGGGGTTTGGTAGTATGATGAAGAGGCACACTTCTGATATGATGGTGGTTGTTGGGAGTAAAATGGGTTGGATTGGTATTTATAGGTACACTTTTGTTGAGAATCGTATGGGGGTTATTGTGGGTTGGATTGGTAACTGTAAGTAGTTTGTTCTTGGGAAGCATATGGAGGTTGTTGTGGATTGGATTGTTGGTAGTAGGTGTTTTTTTGTGAGTACTGGAGATTCATGTGAGATGGTTGTTTTTGGGATTGTTGTGGATTATAATAATAGTAATTGGGACTAGGATTAGATGTAGTGGCTTGTGGATAATAGGTGCTTTGGGGATGATATAGGTATTTGGAAGCAGGGTTACATGGGACTTATTGCGTCGAGATTTGGGAATGATAAGGAGGTTGTTGGTAGGATGGTAGTTTCTATTGAGGAGGTTGAGATGGGATTTGAGATTCTTGAGGGGGGAATTTTGATTGATGGGGAGGTTGTAATGGATTTCCCTGACGTTGGTGCGGAGGTGGTTGTTGATGTTGTGGTGGGATTTGAGTTTGTTGTGGATTACCTTGTGGCTAATTCAAGGGTTTCAATGGATTTCCCTAAGCTTGATGCAAGGGTGGTTGTTGGGTCTGTGATGGGATTTGAGTGTGAGGTGGAGGTTGTGATAGGATTTTTTGCGGTGGTAGATTACCTTGAGGTGGATGTTAGGATGTAAAAAAAGGTGGAGGTAAGTTTGATGTGTGTGTGGGACTAGGAGGTGGAGGTGGTGCAGCAAAAGGATTATAAGAATTTCCCCCAATATTCCCTGATAATTGCCCTGATTGATTTGGTGGGAGAGGTGGTTCAGATGGTACAAGGGTTGGACCTTGTAGAATGGTCATGTTTTGTGAGTTGGGAGGACCTTACAGATTACCCAGGCCAAGAGTTGTTAGGATTGGGGCCTTGGGGATTATAGGATCAGGTGTTGCACCCATTACTAAAATCCATGGAGGTGGGAATATTTGATAATAGACGTCATTGTGAAAACTCAGTTGGTACCATGTGTCTTGTGGCGTAACCTGGGGG
Source organism: Sequoiadendron giganteum (assembly GCA_007115665.2). NCBI lineage: Eukaryota > Viridiplantae > Streptophyta > Pinopsida > Cupressales > Cupressaceae > Sequoiadendron > Sequoiadendron giganteum. The sequence continues at coordinate 165,504,564 of CM021101.1, forward strand.
ACTTATGGAACTAATGATCTGGGATTGATCTATGAATTTTGTGGATCCTGTGGTAGAGCAGGAGGTGTAATATTGACATATTTTGATAAATCAAACCTTGATGGTGGCTTGATACCATTCATGAGCAATGTGACAATGATTCTCTCCCCACGCTCATCAAGAAGATGATCCATCATTTGCACATTACTAGGATTACTAAGATATTCATCAACTGTGAGCTCAGGTTGGTTAACCATGCTTTTGTTTGGGGGAGATTGGGTTTGGATCTCAGTGTTGGATTGTCATGAGCCGTCATTGGTGGGTTGATCCTGAGGAGGCTGAGGCTAAGCACCTTGGGGCTGTTCTTGTTCCATGAGTTTCTTTGTCTACAATTGGGTAAGGGGCATGAAAATACAAAATGACCAGGTGACTAAGATGACAATATTCCCTAAGATGCACTTAAATGATGTTCTAAATGGTGACTTAAAGGATTTCTAATGTGATAGATCGATCGATTAGATGATTGATGGGATGATTTAGATAATTTATTAGGTTGGATTTGATTGAGTCGATTGATTGGATTGGATAATTGACAGGATTGAATGATTCATTAGATTGGATCGATAAGACTAACTCTTAACTAAGTTCATGGGCTTAAGTTGATGATGTTTGATGTTGATGATTGGATTGGATTATAAAAGGATAATCACGATACAAAATCTACCTCATGATGAGATCAGATTGATAAGCTTGCAGAGGATTACAAACTCGAGATGGATGACAATCCTAAGTGAGCGTGGATGATGACAATTAGGGTCAATTACCTAACCCAATTGGATAAAAAGCCCCTAAAATAAAGTCCAAAAGATTCACATTGATAGGTTGATGATGGATATGTAGTCTATGGATGTCCTAAGATGAACCTATATGATTTGATTGAGGATTCAATAAATTTGATAAAATGCAGACAGACTAAAATGACGATTACGAGCAGATGGATGGTGATAAAAAAAATTCAATCATAGGAACGAACTCGAGAAACAATAGGCTTTCAATGGTCCAAAGGATTAACTCTCAAGTTTTTTACATGGTACATGTATACGCCTCTATGTATTACAAGTTTGCCCCTCTAGGTGATGGGGTTGCCTATCTAAAGGTTGACGGAATCGCCTTTGTGTTGCAAGATTGCCACTCTAGGTCACGGGATCGCCTATATCTTTTGATGTACATATGGACTCCACATGATCGCCAAAAATAATATCAAGATCGCCTAAATCTTGGTATGTACGGTCAGACAAACATGAGCTTACCCCTACAAACAATAATCTCACCTATAAATCACCTCTTTCCTCAGTTGTACGAACAAGACACGAAAATTACTATGATAGGATCGCCTATTTCTTCAAGTGTACGAACAAGGTATGGTATGGACCAGATGCGAAATTTCCTATCAAGATAACGACAAGGAAAATGAATGCAAACAAGGAAAATATATACAACACCTCAAGATAAGGCCTAGATAAATTCAAACAAAGCACAAGAGATGAAACCTTTTACCTTGCTTGAATTGATGAGTTTGGTTGGCCCCTTTTTGATGCTTATTGTTTTTCCTCCTTGCTTTGCAAATTGGCTTAAATCCTAGAGAAAAATGAAGCTAATATGATGGAGATTGCAATGGTGGATGTGTGTATTGGATTGGATGCAAAATGTTGGCTTTAAGATGTTGCAATAATGGTGGATGAATGCTTAGTGATGGTCAAATGAGGGTCATTCCACTACTTTTAGGGGAAGTTCCTCTAAACTAATGGATGGATGAGATGCATCCAAGGCGGAGGAGATCAAGGGCTAGGGTGAGTTGAGAACTCACAAGCCCTCTCATGTTGACATGTGGAGGGTGAGTTGGACAAGGGGAGATGAAGTTGAGATGAGTTGGAAAAGGCAAGTCTTGTCTCATCTACCCATATCATGGGATGATGTGACAATAGAAGAATTTTAAATTCTTCTAAAATCTCCCTTGCTTTTGGAGATTTGACCTTGGGATTGGGAGAGGAATTTTAAATTAGTCTTTTATTCCTCCAAGGATGTTGGAGAAATAAAGTGGAATTAAAAATTCCACATAGGATGCATGGGGGAAACAAATGTGAATTTTAAATTCACATGGGGAAGGGATGCCTCCTCCAAAAGGAGAAAGCATTTAATGAGGTTTGAATAAGGACACATACCATAAATGGAATGAGGATTAGGTTAGCATAATCAATGATTAAGGTTGTGCAAATGCATGATTAGGTGGACTAATAATAGATTAAGGGAAAGTGGCAAGTTTTGGAGGATGTGACCCTAATGATGATTAGGGATGTACATACCCTAAGCACAAATTAATTAGATTAATCTTGATTAAAGGGGATTATGGAGGATGTGACATGAGGAGGAAGAAGAAGATGAATTAAAAATTGATTTCATTCATTTAGACAAAATGATTAAATTAACTAAATTAACATTTTATTTAATTTAGAGAGGAATGGAGCAAGGTATTTGATTAATTAATTAAATGCCTTAGGGGACATTAGGTTGAAGTGAAATATTAAACAAACAATAAATTATTTTATTAATGTTACTTAGGATATGTAGGATAGAGGAGTGTGAGGGTGAATTTGATCATATGGGAGTGGTCGAATTCAGGTGTCTACATAAATAATCATGAATTATTTAATCAAAGTATGATTATGATATTTAATTAAATAATTTTCATTATTTGTTCAAATTAGAATGAAATTAGTATGAAGAAAAGTGAATTAATTACATAAAATTGATTTATTTAATTAATAGAGGAAAGATAAATTTAACTAAATAACTAACATTATTTAATTAAATGGATGAATCATGTGAAATATACTAAAAATGGTGTTAGTAAGTGAAATCAAGCATGTGATATTGATCAGGAAAATTTTAGGTGTTCACAGGTGTATATGGGGTGAGTGGATATTCATTATGAGGGAGGATATTGAGTGAAAAACTAGATAGAATAAAGCTAGATGGAGGAGCAAATGCCTACTACACATGGAGCCTATTTATCAATATTTCACCATGGTACTTACCCAAAGTGCCACCAAAGTGGTTTTCACTAGACGGCGAATTATTTCTCTTTACTATTTCCTTTTTTCCTTTTTTCATTTTTTTAATGGCACACAAGATGAATGTTTGCTAGGTTTTCATTAAGGTGACAATTTTTATCTTTTTTTTTTGTATTTTCATTTTTTTGCATTTTTGTATTTTTTATATTTTTGCTTTTTTGTAGTTTTTTTTTTAAATAGATTTTTTGATGTAAATGAGCCATAAAGATGTTGTGATCATCATGAATTCTCTTTAATAGTTGGATGACCATGCTAGATGGAAAGATATGCATAGTATGGTATGGATAATGGAGGATGACTCATGTGACAAATGAGGCAGCTAAGGTGTGATTACTAATGTTCGCACTACATGGGCCATCCTGCTTCACATGAAAAGGAGTTTAGGCAACCATTGGATTACAACACGTGAAGTGGTGACCATGAAAGGTCCATCAAGAGACATCGCCAAGTGAGATGGAGTGATATGATGGGTGTGTAGACGCTGAAAAATGTCGTAAATGATATCATACACTTGAATCAAGTATACTAATGCCATTTCATCCTCAAAATCATCCTCTTTTCACTTAATTGATTAAATTAGCCTAGTTGTTTAATTAATTACATCATTTTCATCTATTAATCTAATTAACCTAATTAATTTAATCGAGTTAATTCACCCCCTTTCATGCTAACACTTTGTCCTATTAAATTAAATACATCAAACTATTTAATTTAAATCCCTAAATCCTCTTGTTTAATTACATAGCCCTAAGTTATTTAATTAAATGTCATTCCACCTTTCCTCCATTCATTAAATCATTTTATTTAATGAATATCATTTAAATTCTTCTAATCCCCTAACTGCATAATTAACATTGTTTAATTATCAATTACCTGATTAATCTAATTTCCCCCCACTTGCAAGAGAATATTCCAAGGGAATATTCCTCCTTTGCACATTCCCATGGAATATTCCTTCCCCTTTTGCACAATTAAACTTTGTTTTAATTTGCTAAAATATGTTTTTCCCTCACCCATGAGAATATTCCAAAGAATATTCTCTCTCCTCACTCATTTGAAAAAGGGAATATTCTTATAAGACTTCATATGCAAGTTAACTCAAAATATCTTGTGCAAGTTGACTCGTGACCTCTTATACAGATCAAAAAGTGTGTTTGTTTGAAGGAATGACAACCCTTGATTAAAATCTCATCTTTCATTCTCAACCCTTGATGAGAATCCATGATCCATGCCTTCAACTTCTTTCATCCTTGACCGTTGATTATCCTTTTTTATCTCAACCCTTCATTTCTCATTTGCTCTCCTATAAATATGTCACTATATGGATTCAAATGGATCCATCTTTTTACATCAAAGTTATGCTGTTAAAATCACTCACATTCATATTTAGCACACATTTAGCATCTTTTTTTATTTTAATTACTTGCATTAGTTAGATTTAAGCTTCTATTAATGGCTTCCATGATCACACAATGCATCCATTTAGCTTATTCTATTAATTAGGGTTTGAATCTTTTAGTTTAGAATCCATTTAGATTAGCTTTATATCTGCATATCTATATCATTTTAGCATAAAAATCATGATAAATTAGCTTTCATCATGCTCATTTAGATTAAAATCATGTTTCATACATATCTCACAATGGTTTCACCAATTTTCTTCAATAAAACTAGTTGAAACAAGCTCATTTATGTATAGGATTGGGAAAGGGTTGTTCCACATCAACACAACACCAATCCCCCAACATAACAAGTTTCAATGGATTAGAGTAGACATTTTTATCATAGTTTAGAATGTTGGTTTTAATGGATGCTTGGTTTAATTTGTATTTGATTAATCCTGTTGAGATTGACATTAGTGGCTTCATTATGCATAAATTCTTCATGGATCAAGCATAATCAACCCATACTAATCTATCAATCACATTTTGGTGCTAGAAGGAGGGCATAACTGATCCAATTTAATCAATTTCTATCTCAAATTCTATTTTTTCTAATTCTTGTAGGATACAGTGACACTCAAAGGAATTTTAGTGACGCCTTTGTTGGGCATCGCCATACAGCGATGCTATCATCATCAAAAATAGCAACACCTAATTAATATCCCAACGCTTATTAAACTAAATGAAAATGTTGAATACTTTTAGAGGTATCAAAATTTGCAAATCGTGACGCTATCATCATCACTATTTTTTTGCAAAGTGATCCCAAAATTCACCAGAGTGATGCTTATATGATTTATAGTGATGCTATCATGAACAACAATGCCCTTCTCTGGTAAGAAAAATAGTGATCAATTTTCAACATGTTCTTTAATTTTTTACTTCATTTGATCACTAACATGCCTCTAACTTTGTTCTGGTTTTTAGGCTAATTGGGTTTTGCAAGTTGGATGATACAAGTTGAATTGAAGAAGCATCCTTGTCTTAAAATATTATAATTGTAACAAGATTTTTGACGCTTTTGGGGCAATTATAACCCATTTATCATGCTTTTCATTTTATGCTTTAGGATCACACTAGTTTTAAATTGGGTTTTAAAAAGAATGCTCAAATGGGACTAAAATTGAACCCTCACTTCATCATTTTTACTTTGGGTTTAAAATTGAACAAAACAACTTAACACTTCGTTTGGTGCATAAAATAAATTAATCTTAGCTTTAGGGTTTAAAATTGATGAGTGTTTTCTATATTTTGTGATTTACATCTTTATTATTGAATGTGTATGCACTTCTCTTGTGCCACTCGATGATCTTGAGAATCAAAAACATTCCTTGATATTTTGTATAATCACCATGTTTCAATTTGGATTAAAAATGAACCCCATGCTAGTGTAGAGAAAAGGTGTGGTGTGTGTTCTCTCCTTGATTTATGTGAACTGGGAGATTGAAATACAAATGTACTTCCTCTCTTTTTTTAATCTTTAGAGGGCATGTCTCCCTGCTTCGAAAGGAGGGAAAAACTCAAGTTGTAATGAGCTAAATCCAAGCTCTTCCAAGTTGCTATGTAAAAATTTGTTTACGACGAAATTCATAAACAATAGGTATGGATGTGTCATATCGGCAAGTGTCATCCTTAGTATTTATATGATATGTCAAAATATCTTCTCAAGAAGAGACTAGGAGGCCTCTTGATTGAACTAATCTTGAGCTAATCTCACCACATGTATGGCCACCTTAAATGAAAGCCTTTACTAAGAACCATTGTTTAGAATCCAAAACAATTTATGCTTGTTGGTGCAGGAACAGTCATTTCGAAGCTACCTCACATTTTATTGTTCAATTGTTGAAACAAAAAAAATCCTTAAGATCTTTGGATCTTCATGATTTGAGATTTGGTGATCCTAAGAAGTGTGTTCCGTGGAGGGGAGCCAATGTCGCCAAATCTCTAGTTTTTCGCATTGTCTTAGTGTTTGGATAAATCCAAGTGGGGATTCAACAAGTAGTATCTTTTGAGCCTAGGATGGTAAATTCTTTTGATTCAGTTTAATACTTTTCTTGGTTCCAAAACATTACAAACAAACATTCACCATTTTCCTCAAAATTTCAAACCCTTTTGTCTAAACATGGATACCCTTTTGAAATATCCTAGATATTAATGCTTGTCCTAAGGATTTCTATCCTTAGAGATTTCTAAATATCTTGACTTATATCTCCATCCATACTTCCCAAAGTTAACATAGGCAACTATGGCTTGAATTTCATCATTTTCACAAAATGGACATTGTGAAATTTATGATTTTTTTGACATAGACATTTAGTTTGAAAAAATAATCAAGACAAGTGTTTGTGGTAAAATAAATTCACTTAAGCAAGATAAAATTGATAAATTGAACCCCACATGACCATTTGGAGTTCGATTGCTCCCGTTGAACAACCCAATCTTACACCTGCTATTATTCAAGAAAACTTTGAACCTCATTGAAGGAAAACAAACCGATATCATTAGTAGTTTGAGAAGCTTCACTTTTGAAACAAAAGAAACACCAACCCAGTGGAGAAACACAACATATATCATAGAAAAATAAGAGGAAAAATATGATATTGAAGCTGGAAGGCCCATATTACCACCACCCACATGGTAATAAATATCCTCCTTTTCGTAACATTAACTTCTCTAAATGATCTCATACAAAATTAGAATCTCCAAGAGAAGGTCTAAAATTCATCATTTTAAACTTAGGCATCTTAGCCCAAAAGCTCTCAAAAAACACCTTTTAACACTTCACCAAAATAGAACCAAGTTGGTTTACAACTTCTACAAACATGTTTCAAGGAACAATCTAGACTTGTATATGTTCTTTTTAGATCAAAACCCTAGTCTTTTTCATGATAATGGACCTATCTAAAACATTGGGTCTTTAGGATTTGAAAACTTTAGACATCTATCATGTTTCTCACTACCTTAGTCTTGTCAAACAAAGGTTCACTTTAGGTCAATATTGGGTCAAACATTTCATTCACACATCCATCAAATTTCATCCTTCACTTCACCTATCTTTGCAAAAAAATAGAATACACAAACACTTTTTTACTTGAACATCTATCAAACCAACCCATAACTTAGCTACTTTGTATGTGAAATAAATCCTTTTCTATGCATTTGGTTAAGTTATTTATCATCTTTGAGCTATTTTATCTTGAAGGTCATGAGTCTACCCTAAATATTTCCAAGTTCATCAACATCCTTTATCCAAACATCAAACTTAAGTCAAAAGTGTTGTCCCAAAACTTTTACAAAGATCACTTTCCATATAATCCACCTTTTCATCTCCCATTATCATCATTTCTCCAAAATGACTTAGAGCATCCATTTTACCTAGATTTGAGTCAACTAGAGAGTTCAAACATTACAAATCTCAACACAAATCTCCCAAAGGTGACCCAAAATTTATGGTAAAAACAAGATCACAACACAAGAGAATCATGGAGAAAACAAAAGTCACATTTACCTAAAGTGATCCAAATCCTTTAGAATTTGATCTAAGAAGTCAGGTTACCCCATCGCAACAACCTTCATCTCCATCATGGTCATATGAGATAGAGGACATCACAAACAATCCATTTGGACTTACTAGGGAAGAAATCATGGAGCATCAAGTCTTAGAAAACATAGTTCCTAATTCCCCATCTTTTGTTGCACAATCATTGAAACAAGGCTTGACTTCATCTACTATTCAAAAAACTCCAACCCTAGAGCTAAATCAAACACCAACACCTACTATTGCAGCTAGTCTTGTTAAATACTTTGGCCATACTCTTCCATTTTAAAGCAACACACTTGTGGGTTCCCTCAATACCAATCCTCCATCCCAAACAACCACTCGGACACCTACCTTTGGTGCTCCTCTCATTCCCGAGGATCCCCAAAAATCCATATAAACCACTTACACTCCATTACTCCACAACCACCTCAACATATCGAGCACACCCATATTCATTTGTACCCATGAGTATCACAAGTGTGCCACATCACGCAAAGTAGTGTGGATCTAGTATCATAATTAGATCTAAAAGGGAAAATAAATACCATTCAAAATCAGCCTTTGGTGAAAAAAGTAACATCTTCATCCAATGCACCTATTGATACATCAAACCCAATGCTTTTCCAAAACACACCTATCCCATCCATCATCAGCCCACATCAAAATAATCCCTTAATAACAAACTCCATCAACCAAGGTAATAACTTGATCACATATCAAACCCAAGGAAATATCCAAAACATTGGTCAAGGGAATCCTTTCAATCAATGGACCCAAGGTCCTAATGTGCCCTTAACATCACAAAATTTAACAATGCCATCCTCATCTTTTCTGTTTGTCCCCAAAATCACACAAAATCAAATGGGACATCAAAATTATGTTCCTCCATCCCAATCCACTATCTTACAAGGAATGTTAAACCAAGGGAACCCCCAACCACTCATCAGCAACCCGCTACCCACTCAAAATATCACCACTTAAAATCCATCACAGATGTCCCAACAACCAACTGAAACTACACTACAAGTGTATGCCTTAGCTTTACAACACACACAACAAGCTTATCAACAAGCTATCCAATAGAAGCAATAGGATGCCATCCAATAGTAGCAAAAACAACAACAACAAGCCATCCAATAGTAACAACAACAACAAGCAACCCTATCATCCCAACAGCAGCAACAAGCAACCCTAGTAGCACAACAACAACAGTAAGTAGCCTTAGCAGCATAGCAAGTAGCCTTAGCAACACAACAACAGCAAGAAACCTTAGCACAAAAACAACATCAAGCCCATCAAGCAACCTTAGTAGCACAACAACAACAATAGGTCCAAGAGCAAGCCCTAGTGGTGCAACAACAACAACAAGCCCAACAAGCAGCCCTTGTAGCTCAACAACAACAACAAGCCTTACTAGCTCAATAGTATACCCAACAAAAACAACAACCCCAACAAAGTTCCTACTATAATCCTCAGTAGAACATCGGCAATACAAACGCATTAGAAACATATACATCGACACCTAAATCCCCTTCAAAGAATCTCACACCACCATAAACCACCATACAATGCTTATCATATTAGAATCTTGCATACAACCCATCCATCATCCCAACATATGTTCCTCCCACCAAACCCACAAAATGATCTAGCATCACAACTGAAGGCGTTATCACAAGAAATGCGTGACCCTCAGATGGGAAAGACAAAGAAGCCCCATACACAAAATCTATGTCCATATCCATTCGATCAAAACATTGTAATGGTTCCATTTCCTCCTGGTTTTGAAATCCCCAAATTTGATAAGTACAAAGGGAGAGGAAGTCCTATGGACCATGTCAAATAATTTAACATCATTTGTATGGAGGTTGCATACAATAATTTTTATTTAATGCGCCTCTTTCCTCGAAGTTTAACAAGTGCTGCTATGGATTGGTTTTCTCAACTGGCTCCCGATATCAAAACTTTTCAAGAAATCGTCGATAAGTTCATCGATCACTTCTCCATTAGCCTTGGCATGGACATAAGCCTAGAAGAATTCTATACTCTCAGAAAAAATAAAGGAGAATCTTTCGCTAATTTCTTATGATAGTGGAGACAAAGAGCTATTAAGAGCAAGTGGCCTCTTCCCGATGAACAACAAGTGGGGATCATCATAGAAAATCTAGATCTGGATCTATCCTTCCACTTGAAAATATAGTGCATCACATCTTATGACAAGGTTGTCTTTAGAGCCCTTAACATCAAAAGAGCTCTAATCTCACAGGGAAATACTCAAGCTTGCAAAGATAATTGGCCATCAACTAGTTCAAACGATGAGCCTTGTGTCTAGGCTAAGAACAAAAACATAACAAATGATGGTGTGGTAGATGCTAAGGTAGTCCTAAGTTCTCTTAGGCCAAAGATCAATCAAGTTGCTAACATTCAACCAACTATGCAACAAACAACACCCCCTCAGAACAATCAAATCAACAACACTGAAACACAACAAAGGCGAACACCTAACAAGAACAACTATCCTAAATACAAGTACACACAGTTATCGAAACCCATCGAAAGTATCATGAAGAAATTGGCAGAGTCAAACCTGATAAACCTTCCCAACTTTGAAAACTACCAAGAACCATAGGATAAACCACCTTGGTGCAATGAAAAAGATATTTGTGACTTTCACAAAATCAAAGTACAAAAGATAGTGAATTTCATACGACTCAAAAATATTATCCAAGATCTTATAGAGAGTGACACCATATCTGTGGAAATACTAGCCGGTAACCAAGATCTTAAGATATATAAGAACCCACTATGATCCAAAATAAATTTCCCCTAGTGTGACATGGTAGACTACCTCAATATAGGTAGGAAAAACTAACCCTGGGAATATGTCAAGTAGTACTAAAGGTGATATGATACTTCACAACATCAAGCTATAATAAGGACGCGGATGGAAGATGGAATAAATAGGATGTATGAGGTGATGGATGGATGGTGATGCAAAGAATGATAGGATAAAGAGCCAAAGAATAGATGGAGGTGCTTTATTTACGCAGGGTGCGTATTCACCAGGTTTTCACCAAGGTACTTGCCCAAAGCACCACCGAAGTGGTTTTCAGTAGAGGGCAATTTTTTTCTTTACTGTTTTCAATCCTTTTTCTTCTGTTTTTTTGGATTTTGATCATTTTTTGATTTTTATGTATTTTCAAATTTATACCTTTCAAGACTAGGCATAAAAAAATTTAAGATGCAAGTTGTTGGTTGGATCCTATAAGGATTCACCTTCAGGTGTTGACAATTGATATGCTCCTAATCCATAGCTTGTTGTGATGAAAAAGGGACCCAACCAGTTTGGCTCAAACTCTCCTTTACTATCCTAATCTGGAAGAATTTTTTTATTCTTCTTTGGGACAAGATTCCCTGCCTGGAAAGACCGACATTTGATCTTCTTATTATAGCTATGTTTTAGTCATTTTGGATATAATTGCAAGTGGTTAAAATCATCAAGATGATGCTCATCCAAGAATTCTAGCTCATTCAACTGAGATATTCTATATTCTTTATTAGTGATCAAGTTTTCTAGTGACACTCACAATGACGGGAGCTCAACCTCAATAGGAAGAATGGATTTTGATCCATAGACCAAGGAGAAAGGGGTTGCACCTACAGGTGTGCGTATACTAGTTCGATATTCCCAAAGAGTGATATTTAATTGTATATGCTAGTCACAGCTAGCTTTATTGATCATTTTCTTTAGGATTTTCAAAATGGTCTTGTTTGTAGCCTCAGCTTGACCATTGCCTTAGGCATAATACAAGGTCGAGAATTGGTGTTGGATATTGAATATTTGACATAGCTATTTTACATCTTGATTCTTGAAAAGGTTTTTTTGTTGTTTGAGATAAGAGTTTGTGGAATACCATAACGACATATGAGGTAATTCAAGATAAGCTTAGCAATTTTCTTCCCCATTATGTATGTCATAGGAATGGATTCGACACACTTGGTAAAGTACTCAATGGTTGTTATGATAAACTTGTGACCATTGGATGAGGTTGGAGTGATCTTTCCTATGAGGTTAAGCCCCCACTATGAGAAAGGACAAGGTGTGATCATTGGGTGCAATTCCTGAGCTGGAGTATGAATCAGATCTCCATGTTGTTGGCATTTGACACATTTTTGCATATACTGATGAGCTTGTCCTTTCATGGTTGGCTAGTGATACCCCATCCTCAATAGTTTTAAGCTAAAGTCATACCACTAGAATGGGAGTTGCATATGCCATCATGAAATTTTTTTAAGTGATCAAGGCTTCCTCCTGGTTAAGACATTGTAGTAATGTCCCTTCGATGCTTTAGTAGTAAAGGGTATCACCTAGGATCATGAATCAACATGCCTTCTTCACAAAGGTATTTTTAAGGTAGGAGGTGATATCGGATGGGAGGGTTCCTCTGCTTAGGTAGGTGAATATTTCATGGTACCATGGGGATCTAGGACCAATAATGACACACATTAATTTAGATTCAGGGATTTCAAAAGTTGGTATGAGAATTTTTTCTACCAAGAATTTGCATTGGAGGATGTTGTTTGGCATGTCTAATAGCGATTTGATTGTTGCCATAGCATCAGTTGATCGATTGTTCATGTGAGAAATCTGCTCAAAAGTTGTATCTATGAAAAGGTCCTTGAGACTCTCTACCATATTTTTCTAAGGAGTGAGCTTGTCATCCTTATTTTAGTAGTCATCATTGACTTGGTTGATAACTAGTTGTGAGTCTCCATAGACTTTCATCTCTTGTATATGCCATTGAACTACTATCCTTAGACCTATGATTAGGGATTTGTATTCAGCAATGTTGTTAGTACATGAAAATGATAGCCTATATGACTTTTGAATGCAATCACCATGAGGGGTGAATGATCCATAAAAGTACATTTTCCATTGATCTGTGAGATTGACAAGGAACACTAATTCATCAGGGAAGTCAGATATCTATGGATTCTTCACATAGATAGGTTCCTTTGCTAGTTGTTATGTGATCACTTTTCCTTTGATATCCTTGCGCTCCATGTACTCTATGTCAAATTCAGTTAAGATCATTACCCATTTGGCCATTCACCTAATGAGAGTTGCTTTGGATAACGGGTATTTCAATGGGTCAATCTTTGCAATAAGTTTGATTTGATGTGATAGCATGTAGTGTCTAAACTTTTTTGAAGCAAAAACTACCACTAATTATGCTTTCTTAAAGGATGAATAGTTCATTTCGTAGCCCACCAAGGTCCTGCTAATGTAATATATAGCCCTTTCCTTTTTGTTTTCATCATGTTGAGCCAAAAGAGCACCTAATGTTGTTGATGTTGCTGAGGTATACAAGATCATTGGTTTGTTAGGTATTGGTGGCATGAGAACTAGAGGTGTCAATAAGTAGTCCTTGATTTTCTAAAAAGCTTTATCACACTTCTCATCCCACTTGTAAGTTATTCATTTATGAAGAAGATGTGAGAAAGGGCAGATTTTGTCTGATAGTTGCGCTATGAACCTTTTGATGGACGAAAATCTTCCTTGTAACCCTCTCATCTACTTTAGTGTTTGTAGTGGTTCTATGTCTAGGATGGATTTTACCTTTGTTGGATCAATTTCTATCCTTCTTTGTGAGATGATACAACCAAGAAGTTTCCCTGATGTAACCCCAAAGACACTTTTTTTGATTTAGCCTTACTTTGTATTCTTCAAGTTTGTCAAAGGTGGGTCCCAAGACTTCTATGTGCTCACTCCTTTTCTTTGATTTTTCCAAAATATCATCCACATAATATTCAACTATTTTTGGGATCATGTCGTGAACGATGAGGGGCATATCTCTTTGATAGGTTGCTCCTGCATTCTTCAACCCAAATGGCATCATGTTCCAACAATAGATTCCCCATGGACAAGTGAATGCAGTTTTGTGCTGATCCTCCTTGGTGATCATGATTTGATTATCGCCTAAAACATCATCCATGATTAATAGCATCCTGTTAAGTGTATGATGAAGCCAATGTTAGGAAGAGGTAAATCATCCTTCATGCATGCTTTGTTTAAGTATCTCAAATTTGTGCATATTATGATGCCCCCAGTGGATTTAGAGATTGGTGCCAGGATGGAAACCCACTAAAGATAATCTATCGGTTGGATGAATCCAACGTTAAGAAGCTTTTGTAACTCAAGTTTCACCAAGAGTGTTATCTGAGGGTGCATCTTCCATAATTTCTGCTTCACTTGCTTGGCTTTAGGATAGACTACTAAGTGGTGCACAACCACTTATGGATCGAGCCCTGGAATATCAGTATATTACCATGCAAAGTTGTTTCTTCACTCTTTCAGGAATGCTGCTAGGCTTTTTTGTTCTTCATCCAACAGGGATTTAGCATAGAAAGTGATCTTGGGTGTTTCTTTTGTTCCCACATTGATTGGAGTGGCCTTTTCTGCTAGAACTACTGACTTCTCTAGATGCATCGCACTAAGGGGGAGATTTAATCCCTCATCCTTGGGCACCTCAGAGAGGTTTTCACCCTCGGACATGTCCTTTCTTTTTACTATTTTAGGAATAGAGAGTGCCACAATGTGGTTTTCACTCAAAGATCTGCATGTTAATTGCATTTCATCAATTTTTTGATTGGATTCAATCATCTCCCCATAGTATGCCCTTGTGTATAGCTCTATGTCAAAACCTACCTTGTGATCTACCCATGGTAAGTTGTGACAAAGTCCCATAAATTCTTAGATTGCTTCATTAGTTTTGAATAAATCTAGAATCGGTGGTCTTGTTGGTCCAAGTCAATGAGTTGGGGGTATACTAGACATATTTTAGTTGGTTGATTTCTCAGAGAAAAGGATGTTATGAATATCATGAAGAGGGATTTGTTCTCAAATAGGTCAGAAACTTCCAGGGGGAAATCATCTAAGGTCGTATCATGTGATGTAGGTAACCAAGAGGAAGCCTCGACTCATTTAGCGAAAGTACCTTTGCTAATAAGGGTGACCTTGCTAGTAGTACTTGGTAACCTAGGACAAGATTCTTTAGTCATTTCTCTGAAACGATGGGTTCTAGCAAACCATTAATATTTTTTTCTAACTTCTCCTTCTTGTTATATCCTATTCCCTTCATTAGTTGTAAGCCTTTGTTATCATCTTCCATGGGAAGAGCGAGGATGGGTTGTTCATCTTGATAAAGCAGTTTAGAGACATCTTCTTCATTGACATATTCTTGGTTCAAATCTCCTGACTTAGTGAAGGTAGTAGCTTCCATCTTTATTGTCTCGATCTATTTATTGCTATATGTAGGTTTCCCATGTGATTGAGGAGAAAGAGTATCTCTCCTAAGACAAAGGTATTCTTCATTAGCTTATAGTTTACACAACAATCATCCTGGATCACTTCTTTGATGTCGGGTGTACTTTGCACAATGGGTGTTTTTGTTTTTGAGGTAGATGCAAGGGATGATGGATCAACAAATGAGGTAGATGGTGTAGGCCCTTCATCGTTTTTAGGGATCTGGGGTATCTTATAGAACTTGGCCTCAAGATTCTTTCAGTAGTAAAAAGGCTCAAGATCTCCATGGATAGTAATTTCTCTACCCTCCAAATTAAACTTTACACAATGATGGTAGGTCAAAGCTATAGCTTTTAGGGCATGGATCTAAGGTTGACCAAGCAAAATTTTATAGGGAAGATCAACGTCTAACACTTGGCATGTAGTTTATGCAATCAGTGGGCCCACTTGGATGGGTATTGCGATGATGCCTTGTGATACTCATTCTTTGTCGTCATATGCCCTGATGGTGGTTCTCTTTTCCTTCTCAATAATATCCTCTGAATAGCCCAAATTTTTGATCAACTGAAAGGTGCAAATGTTCAAACTAGCACCTCCATCTACTAGACTCTTTTAACCTTGTTCTTATGAATGATGACCTCAAGGTGTAAATCATGGTTATGAGATGGTTGTGATAGTAAGTCTTGTTCCAAGATGGTGAGGAGATGATTAGTGATATGCCCTACCATAGCTTGAAATTTTTCAGTATCTATATCCTTAGGGACGGATGATTTTGATAAAGCTTTCTCTAAGATTTCCCTATGTGCAGGGAATAGCCTTAATAGTTCTAAGATTGATATTTGTAAGCTGGTATAGGAGATTATACTTGTTGGGATTTGATGTTGGTAAAGTAGGTTGTGCCCTATATTAACATGGGACTCCTTGGATGGTGATCTTTCCATGTCATGTGGTGACTCCACACTCCACACTAGGCCATTTGATAGTGACAACGGTGATGATGCTATCACAGGAAGTGACCATGTTGGAATAGGTATGCTACATGTTTGTGTAATCCTCAAATTTCCCATTGTTGTTCCCTTTTCTATGATCTGGCATGGGGTTCTTGCATATTTAAGGTTATTCAAAATCACAATCGAAAATCCCAAAAAATATTTGTAAAACATTCATCAAAAAATCCAAAAATATTTGCAAAATTTTGTATAGCTAAAATCCAAAAACATTTGGAAAATTGTAAAGTGAAAATCCAAAACATCCAAAACACATCAAAATCCCTAAAAAGGTCAAAACATCAAAAATCCAAAAATAGTACCTTATTGAACTACAAGTCTTTAAACTTGAACATAGGCAAGGCCATCATTGATGTGCCCCTGAGACACCCTAGGTCATTCCTTTAGGAGTCTGTCATAATAAATTGATATTCCATCAACTGTTCGTATCTCATCTACAATAAGTCGAGTCAATCAAACTACATGGTCTCTATGTGTATAACGTAGGCAAGGCTTATCTTTGATCAACCCTCAAGGCCCCTAGGATAGGTATTTTAGGTTAGGTTCTTGGTCAGAATACTTAGAAAATCCCTAAACATCCAAATAATAGAAAACACAATAACATTCAAATAACTTAGAAAACACAAAAAAAATTGAAACTTTGATAATCCTAAAAACATTTAGAAAATATTCAAAAGACCTAAACAACATCAAATATCTTAGAGAAAACCCTAATCAACCTCAAATAATTGAAAACCAAAAACATTCACATAAACTTTTGAAAAGACCAAAAACACCTTCCAAACATTTTCAAAAATACCAAATATATTGAAATATTCGAAAAAATCCAAAACCACCTATCCCATTTCGCTTTCACCCGTAATAAACCTTCACCTGACATCACCTTCAACCTTTGGTAAAACAAATAGAAAGTAAGTATAGCAAGTCATAAAGTGAGAACTTAAGTGTCAAAGTCTAGGTCATAGGTAAACTAGTCAGTGGAGTTTGTATCAATGACTTATCAAACACCTCATCCTAATCAAACCATCTGATCAACATGTCCTACGATGTATCCTTCCTGTGATGGACATCAGTATCAGAAATCACATTAGCTATAATTAAATTGGAAAGAGATAGATAACACTGATTGTTTATCTTTGATCTTTTCTTATGATTTATCTCAATGACCCATTCCGAGGACCTCTCAATGATATCTATCAAAATGATTTAGAGAGAAAGTAATGGGGCATCGATCATTATATTTTGTTTGTTGTGATTTGTATATTCTTGTAAGATAATCTTGGTGCATACCTGCTTAGTTGTGTGTAGGAAAGTTGTTTGGAGTACATTATTGAGTATTGTGTATGCTTTGGTCCGATATATTATAAGCTTCTGACTTACATTCCAATGAGGTTTTCGTATGTCAAGGTGTGAACAAGAACTATCCTATCTACTGGTAGATTCAAATTCCATTACACTAGATACAATTCCATCCTAGTTATCGATACCTTGATGCACCATGTCTAGGTGTTATATCAAACAATAAGAAATGACAAAAAATCCCAATCCCAAGACATGAGAAAATCATCAACATCATGCATTTCTCATCACCATCTCTAATAAAGTCTCGATGGATCATAGACTTACTGGATCTTTTGAAGCAATCATCAAAATCAATGGACATTCATCTTGTTTCTTCTATCTTCTCTTTGTGCTAACCCAGTATCATGACAGTCAACAAAAACATGATCAATGCATCCATCCTACATCCACAAATCATCAGCATGCATACATATTGCATAATCATAGCATACCATAAAACATGCACCCTGCATCATCATCATCATCATTATTTAAGTTGCGACGAATAATATAGATTTGTTATTCTAAGCATCTTAAATCATTGCAAACATATCATAAACATACATCGCATTATCATATCATAAGCATGAAAATCTGCATTATCCATACATACATCCGCATGCATACATCATCATTTCATAAATTGCATAGAAAAATGCACAAAAAATAAATGCATCCACATCATTTGCATAAGCACCACATAAGAATATCATAGCATCCATCCCATGGTATATCAAAATATAACATTGCATCCATTCCATATCATTACATCATCATATATTGCATAAACATAAATAAAAAGGGAAACACATCCATTCATTACATTTCATCCATACATGATCATAATATAGAAGAATATCACATCATATCAAAGTGCATCCATACATTCATAAGCATGAAATAAAACAAACACATCACATCATCAATTTGTATCATCTCGTATATCATATATATATCAAAAAATGACTGTCATGGTACAATATTTGAATCAATGTATGTATATCAAAAAAAATTACAATATCCACAAGGCTATCAAAAAGGAGCCCATGAACTTATATATGTATTAAGAATCGAGCAATAGTCAAAAAGTGTGTACAAGCAATCTAGCCCTGATGGTTGCTACCCTCACCAGGTTGTCTCTCTGGTTGATCCTCGATCCAAGGATGTGCCCCACTCCTTTGTGAGTAATCTGGCTACTGAATCACCAAAGGTACATCCTGATGGTAATGCATGCAATAATAGGCTGCCTCAGTCACAACCTCTCTACACAATTGGGCAGACATTGTCCATCCCTGAGCTGCAGCTGTCATGGACTCTAAATGTTGGGGCCGCATGACCTCCTTTGCTAACTGCATATCAGCAGTCCACCTGAACTAATTCTCATGGTCCCTCTCCACTATCAGTGCCTACCTGTTTTCTGGCCTGGTCTCTCTCATCAATGATGACCAAAATATGTTGACAAGCCTGATCTCTCTCACTCGTCACCACCTACAACTGTTGCTACAACTACTATATATGTGCATGATGGTGATCTTTCCCCAACGGTGGCTACTGTGGAGGCTACTATTGTATCAATGGCTACTATGGAGGCTACTAGTGCAATGGTGGTGCACCCAAGACCTATCCATCTTGCTAATATTGGCCATCTTGTCCATCCTATCCTCTACCCCATCCTTTGCCCTACCCATTATCTAGATGACCTCTGCCTCTACCTACACACCTCCCTCTCGACCTCCCTTGTGTAGGTATACTTGCTAGATCTGTCAATCAAGGAGGGGGTACAAACCACGCATCATAAGCAATCATCATTTGTGCATCTACATGTCCCTAATCATAGGCCTAGGGCCTAGTGACTAAATGTCGAAAGCCCTCAACAACCTCGTGGACTGGGATCATATGTCTCCATGTTGTCTCTTGAGCTAACCGAACAAAGATGGTAGTATATTGATCATCGGGCCTATCCTATCTCTTTCCAAACTGTCTGGAAACCCTATCAGGTAGGTACCTCTCAATGATTGTGTACTCTCAATCCTGCATATATTAGGTGTGTTGAGCAAAGAAAAACTGCTACACATCATCATACCAAGCTAGCATTTAAAGCCACGATCACCATCTGAACACTGTCATATCGTCGATCACTTGATGCTAGTATGGAATCCTGATCTTCCCTTTGTGTTTTAATGTGATAGCACCACTATATCTCTAGACAACAAGATAATCTAGCTCTACATCAGCCATGTGAATAATAGGTCGAAGTATAGCGATGTGCTCCCAGACCCAAATGTGAAGAAGGGTGACCCCTATACCGATAGACCTGCCATCATCACATACAAATTCATGCATATCATGGTAAAGGGAGGCTAGAATCACTATCCCCCATGCATACTGAGTCCTCTTGAACAACATCTTGTGCCAAGCCAAACCCCATCCAGGATTGAATCCGCTACTCTATTGATATGGAGCAACCAAACCTAAGATCACTGTTGTAATTATCAATTTGAAAGTCAAAACCCGACCTCTGTACATCTTGAGGTCAATCTGGGAGGTGACCAGGGTAATGTCCTCTTGGTCAAGAACCTTATGGAAAGCATCATAGTCATGTCAACATCATATATCACATGCTCACCATGTATCGGCAATCACAAAATATGCCATACATCCTCCAATGTCATTATCGCCTCACTAGAAGGTAAGTGGAAGGATGAGTTCTCGCTATGCCATCGCTCACATAGCGCTTTCATCATCGCTAAATGGGTCTAGATGATGGGCATATAGGCAACGTACCACAAACCAATCTCTCCTAGGATCTCCTATCGCAACTTAGGCAAATCACCAAGTCTAGATAAAACTGTCGACCGATGCTCACAGGACATCAAAGGTGAGATAACCTCCTGCACCCATGAAGCGCACGACATCAAAATTTGCAAAAATTGGCTAAGTTTGGAGTTTTTATCCCCCAAAATGACAAAAGTGTCGCTATAACTCAAATTCCAAACAACGATGCTCAAAGCATTCAAATTGCAAATCGTGATATGTGTCGCTAAAAACATATGCATCGCTATTTGACCTTGGCAAACCCTAACGCTAAATTTCAAATCACAAGTCGCATCGCTATTTACATATGCATCAAGATTTAAACCCTAAAACCCTCATTTTAAATCATGAACTGTGATGCTATTTTCATATACATTGCTATAAATCAAAATAGCATTGTTGATTCTACTAATAGCATCGCTATATAGCGACACCGCAAAAGTTCAAATTTCAAAATACATTAAATGTGGCTAAAAGTCAAAATTCAAATCAAGTTTTGAATCACATACCGGTGGTCATGCGCTTGGAAGCCTCTAGTACTCATGAACCCAATCAAAAATGTGTCATGGGAGCACCCGTTGCACCATTTCATCAGAGGGTCAGAGCTCAAAATGCAAGAAATCCTGAAGGTATGAATGCACAAATGAATTGAAAGTGACCCTTCCTCACCTATTTATCCTTGCAAATTAGGGTTTTTTACCCTAATTTGACCATCAAACCAGGGTTTTTTTTATCAATTTCATCGATCTTGCCAAACTGGAGCTTATTTTGCATTTTTTTTTTACATTTTTTGCATTTTTTTGCATCCCAGAGCCTTTTTAGACCCCTGGGGCAGCCTTTAACCTTTATCGAGAAATCAACCCAAAATTAAAAATTTCTACCCGATTTCTCAAGGGGGCAGAGAACCAACTTATTCTTTCAGCTGGGGTAGTAGTGGGGCGTCTGAAAAAATTAAAAATATATATATATATATATTTTTATTTAAGCAACAATTTGTAATCCGAAAAGCATTAGTCTTTGAACCAACATAGCAGGTACCTCACTTCTAAGAGGGGAAAAATGTAGACACTGAAAAATGTATTGAATGATATTATACACTTGAATTAGGTATACTAACACCATTTCATCCTCAAACCCATCCTCTTTTCGCTTAATTGATAAAATTATCCTAGCTTTTGAATTAATTACATCATTTTCATCTATTAATCTAATTAACCTAATTAATTTAATCAGGTTAATTCACCCCCTTTCATGCTAACACTTTGTCCTGTTAAATTAAATATATTAAACTATTAATTTAAATCCCTAAATCTTCTTGTTTGATTAAATAACCCTAAGTTATTTAATTAAATATCATTCCACCTTTCCCCCATTCATTAAATCATTTTATTTAATGAATATCATCTAAATTCTTCTAATCCCCTAATTGCATAATTAACATTGTTTAATTATCAAGTACCTAATTCATCTAATTTCCCCCCACTTGCAAGAGAATATTCCAAGGGAATATTCCTCCTTTGCACATTCCTCCAGAAGGAATATTCCCATGGAATATTCCTTCCCCTTTTGCACAATTAAACTTTGTTTTAATTTGCTAAAATATCCTTTTCCCTCACCCATGAGAATATTACAAAGAATATTCTCTCTTCTCACTCATTTGAAAAAGGGAATATTCTTACAAGACTTCGTATGCAAGTTAACTCAAAACTTCTTGTGCAAGTTAACTTGTGACCTCTTGTACAGGTCAAAAAGTGTGTTTAAAGGAATGACAACCCTTGATTAAAATCTCATCTTTCATTTTCAACCCTTGATGAGAATCCATGATCCATGCCTCCAACTTCCTCCATCCTTGACCATTGATTAGAATTTTTATCTCAACCCTCTATTTCTCATTTGCTCTCCTATAAATAGGTCACTATTTGGAAATAAATGGATCCATCTTTTAACATTAGAGTTATGCTATTAAAATCACTCACACTCACACTCATATTTATCACACATTTAGCATAATTTTTAGCTTAATT
This sequence comes from Sequoiadendron giganteum, assembly GCA_007115665.2. NCBI lineage: Eukaryota > Viridiplantae > Streptophyta > Pinopsida > Cupressales > Cupressaceae > Sequoiadendron > Sequoiadendron giganteum. Next base: position 165,527,149 of record CM021101.1, read on the forward strand.
ACTTGAATCAGTTAAATTTAAGCTTCCATTAATAGCTTCCATGATCACATAATGCATCCATTTAGCTTATTCTGTTAAATAGAGTTTGAATCTTTTAGTTTAGAATCCATTTATTTTAGCTTTGTATTCACATATCTATATCAATTTTAGCATAAAAATCATGTTAAATTAGCTTTCATCATGCTCATTCAGAATAAAATCATGTTTCATACACATATCACAATGGTTTCACCGGTTTTCTTCAATAAAATTGGTTGAAACAAGCTCATTTATCCATGAGATTGGGAAAGGGTCACCGTTCCACACCAACGTGACACTACTCCCCCAGTAGGATAAGTTTCAATGGATTAGAATAGGCATTTTTAATGCTTCCATAGTTTAGAATGCTTGGTTTGAATGGATGCTTGATTTAATTTGCATTTGATCGATCCTATTGAAATTAACGTTTGTGGCTTCATTATGTTTCAATTCTTCGTGGATCAAGCGTAATTGGCCCATACTAATCTGTCGATCACAGGGTGTATGGATTGCTTGAGGATGATGAGGATGGAAACTTAGGATCAACAAGCTCATTTCTTAACATTTGGCTTTGATAAATGCAACCAATAATTTTGGATGGAGGAGCATGATTGGAGATCGATTTTTTCTTTCTTTTTCTTTTTATTTTTATTTTTGATATGTCCAACAACTTTTGATTTTGATTTTTACTAAAGTAATTTTCTTGATCTTTCTTTTTTCATTTGATTTTGGATCTCCTTTTGATAAAGAATTTTTTATTTTTTATTTTTGATTGATAGCCTTATTATTTTTGGTTGATACTTGTTGATCCATGTATATAAGGTGGATGGACATGGATGAGTCCAATGAGTCAGATGAGAGGGTAAGAATGTATGTTTCATGGAAGAGATTGTTGATACCATTGATGGATTCTTTGTGACTATCCTTTCCAACACCATTAATTTCAAAGGAAGCGTGCACGTCCTTAATAAGCTGACAAGAAGGCTTAGTAGAGGATGTAATAGGAGATGTGTACCCTAATTCAAGATGATTGATATGGAAGGAATGTAGCTCATGAGATGGGGTGGAAGGAAGAGGACCATGAGGTGGAAGGAGATTATCTTGGATGTCCTCAATGGGGTCATGATCAAAAAGTGGATTATCATAGATATCATGATAAAACATAGGAGTATCATAGATAGCATGATCAAACATAGTGTCTGCAGTTTCCCCTCTTTGAAGCAATGTACTCATTGTGTTATTTCAAATAATTGATGCTTCTTGATGTTGAAAGAATGAAGAAGAAAACCTTTTTATGTGTTTTCATTGATGCCAACATTAATTGTTGATAGTTTTCTCAAATCTGGTAAACAAAGTGTATGCATTTTAATCTGGTAATTTGATCTGAAATTTCTCATATAATAAGATCAGCTTATGAGTTTTTATTATGTTATTATTGGCTATTATGTACATCTATGATCAATATTTTAGAATTTTTGGTTGAACAGGTTGAAAGTTACAACACTAGTTTGACATATAGTTTCTGGCTTTATACAATGTAAATGGGTATGTGTAATCTAGTTCACATTCCTCTAGTGTTTGGAATAATTCTTTACAATTTTGGGAGATTTTTTACAGGTGTCATTACTCCATATATTCTTGATGGTGCATTCCTATATGATCATATGGATCGATGAAGGTTGACTAGTTTGCTTATTTTGTGATTAGGTCTAATTCGTGGCCAACCTAATACTTGATATGTGTTGAAAATATTAAATATGTATTGTGCATATTAGTGGGATATATTTTAGGTCCATGCTGACCTAAATTAATTGTTGCACATTTGATTTGAGTGTGAAGAAGTTTTTGAATCAAGTATGAAGCCGACAAGGTGATTTTGAATTAAAATAGGGCTACATCTATTTAGGCTGAACTAATTGATGTATGTGGATGTAATTGGGTATATATGTTATTGCAAAAATGGAAAGAGGAATGAAAGTGTTTTCATTGATGTCAACCGGTCAGCTGGTTATCTACTAGTTGTTGTTGACTGTATATGTTGAGGATATTGAGAAAATTGTATTAAAATAATATTACAGCTATTCAGTTGTTAAGGATGTTGATCTGATACTTGTGAACTATTTTTTTCAGTGTTCTGGCTAAGGTCTAAGAGAATTGTTGCTGGTTTGAATTTCTCTTTGATGAATTCTTATGAATTGTGGTTCTAGAATTATGTTTCCTTGGTTCTATTGAAGATGGTTTCAGCATTTGGAAGTATCAAGCTTAATTGATCTATGTGTTTTACACTGGTTTGGCCGACCGTGTGTTAAGCACTATCTTCGAATTTGATGAAGCGTGTGTTTGGGTCACCCTCATTCTAATTCCACCCTAGGATGTTTGGCGCCAACCTAATTTGAATTTGAATTTGGATGGCTGACTTTGTATCTTTTAAAGTTTGGAGATAGTATAAATACACAATGTGCTAGTAATGAAAAATGTACATAAGAAAAGAAGGAAGATAAGTGAAAGAGCATACGTTACTTTGATGTTATTCTGAAAGTGTGTGAGTTATGTGTGTGGTTGATCAATGTGAAGCTTAACATTGAGTTTTTGGATGTAGTGAGTAGAAGGTGAACTTAGTCATTCATGCAAGTTGATTAGTGATTGTGGTGGAATCCTTTGTTGCATTGGGATTTTTGTCTCTCTGTAACAAGTCTTCTTTGTATCTTTGTGGCAGTGAGCCCTCTGACTTCTAGCCTTGTGGACAATGAATCCAGACAGTGAGTCCTTATTCCAGGCAGTGAGCTTCATTTCAGGTAGTGAGCCTTTTTGTAATCGATTTTGATATTCTCTATAGTGTGAGTTAATCCTCACTATGGTTTTTCCCTCATTGGGTTTTCCATGTAAAATCGGTGTTATTGTGTTTGTGCATTGGCCTTTGATGGTTAATCACTTAGTCAATTTATGTTTTAGTTCTGGTAATTGAATTTAAGGTTATAATATGTGACAACTGATTCACCCCCCCTCTCAATTGTCCTATCCAACATGTGTGAGACATTTTTGAGTTGTATCATGATATAACATCTAATAAGATGTGTGAGATATCTAACATTGTGCGAACATGCAAAGTTGTATGTATGAGATCCGAATAAGGGAAAAAATATTGTGAATGTTGAGTGAATTCTAAGAAAAGCAATGTTTTATATTTAGAGCTTCAAAGAAACTGAATTTAGCACAAGGAATGTGCACTTTTTATCAATTCACATTTTGGTTGTGTAGCCACTTTTGTTTTTGTATCTATCTCTATTTGTGAGCCTTATAAGGACAATGTTTCCTAGCAATGAGCCTTTGTAATATCTTATAATCGATTATAATATATTGTGATCTTATCCTCACCATGGTTTTTCCCTTTTTGGGTTTTCCATGTAAAAATATTGGTGTTCATGTGCTATGTGATATTGTGATTCCTTTCATGCTTTCATTCATAGTTGTAATTATATATGTTTTGATTATTGGATGGATTATGATTAAATTGTTTAATGGAATACTAATTCACCCCCCTCTCAGTATTTTAAGAAGCCTAACAACTTGAGGAAGATCTTGGAGATTGAACACATGGCTAAGAGAAAGTATCATATTCCTCCGGAAAAAACATCTACAAATGAGTACACAGAAGATGACTAAATGTTTGACAAATAACTTAAGGCTACTCTTGAATATCTTGATAGAGTTGAAGGTGAGAACAAAATTTTGAAGGAAAACCTAGAGGAATCAAATGAATGTATCAAAAAATTAAGAGAACAAATCAAGAAGTTCAAAGAAAGACATAGAGAAGTCAATGAATAGTTGAAGCAAGCAAATGAAGACATCACCAGACTGAAATTATAGATGGAAGAAAATAAAAGAATTGAGGATTGTCTAAATATAGTAGTACAAAGAAAGACTGATGAATGCACAAGACTTGAACAAGAAGTGGTAACTGTGAGATTAGATCTAGAAAAAGCTAGAGCTCATGATGACAAATTCAAAATAAATTCTACAATGTTGATGAACTGATTTTAGGATAGAAACCATCTAAAGATAAAAATGGTTTAGGAATTGAAGAAGGAGAAATCTCAAAGGTTAATCAAACCCCTAACAAGGTTAAAAATCAAAAGAAGACTCAAGGTAATGGTAAAAAAATTAGGAAGCAAAGAAGAATGTTGGAAGACCCCCCATCAGACAAACAAATGCTCAAAGGTACCGATCTTTCAATGGTATTTTTTTCTTGCAATAAGTTTGGACATAAGGCACTAGAATATAGAAGTAGAATACATTAGAATGTTAGATACTTCTCCGGACAATGTTTTGCATGCAAGAAGTTTGGGCATAGAGCTGTTGAATGGAGAAATCGGATGATGAGTAGATTTAATACTGGTAGAATAGTTCAATATTTCAATGGTTACTATTATACATGCAGTATTTGGACATAAAGCTAACCAATGCAGATCAAGATCGAATAGAGGTTAATTTGGTTAGAATAAATTTATATGTTACAATTGCAACAAACCTAGACATATTTCGAGAGTTTGCAAAATCAAGAATGGAAGGTAGACTAATCCAGGAAAGAGGAATGAACCTATGAAGAAAATTGATTCTACTAAATTCAAGAAGGAAATGGAAAAGGTTTGTTGAAATAAAGAGGAACCTAAGAATAAATATGAATTAGATGCATCTGTACCTCCCTCTGGTGTGGATAATTCTCTTGAAAATTAAACCTAGACATGGGCTTAGGGGGAGCTCAATAATAGAAAAATATAAAAAAACCCTAGAAATATGAGTTGTCAAGGAGTGACACAAAGATATATGGTTTAATATGGAATACTTAAGCTTATGGAAAAGAAACCAGTAGAAAATATGCAAATCTAAAGAATTGCAAAGCATTTTAGGGTTTACAGTGTATCAATGAAGTTGTTACTAACTTTTTGAGAATTGAATCAATTAGTGCAAAATTAGGGAGAAATGGAAAGGCATAAAGTGAGTTTCTAAGAAGATTTTAGTCACTTTTCTACATTTGGAGAAAAGAAGAGTGAATTGAAAGAGAGTTGAATATGACTCAAAGTAATTCAGTGCAGAACATTCAAACCCTAGATTTCGTTGAACGCGTAAAAGGTATTTATAGCTATCTATATTTTGTGGGTTTGAAACATAAGTTATTTTATAAGAATTTCAGATTGAATTGATGTTATAATGTCTACACCGACTGTTGTTAACATCACCAAGAGACCTAGACCAAATTTTAAGAGGTATTCATGGAAATTCTTTGATAACGACCCCGACGGTGCTTTTTCAAAGATTCCTAGTAGGGTTTTACCCATTGAGGACACTAGAATTTACATACATGGAAAATTGGATGAATACAATCACTAGAAAATCAAGGATCTATGGAATAAGGAGTTGACTAGAGATGATTTCTTGATAAAACCAAAATATTTAAACTAGTGTGAAAGAAACTGGATGTTTGGAATTGGTTCCCTAACTTCAACAATGATATGGATACAAAGTATGTGAGGATGGAATTAAGTAGAATGCATGATAAGTTCATGTGGACAAAAATTCCCATACTAATTTCTAAAGAATTGATCAAAGTTGTAATAGGGATATGTGATACCAAACCTATAGCGGTACTAAAATCTATGAAGAATGAAGTAGTTATGGAGTTGACTGGTGCTACATTTAATAGAAGAGCATTAACAACAAAACCTATAATAAATCTTGGTGTGAGATATGCATCAATCATGATAGGTCATAATATTTAATTCAAAAAAAAGGATGATTTTGTGTTTACAACTACAATTTATGTTGCTTATGATATGGTGGTGAATGGAAAGGATTATGACTTATGTGGGTTGCTCTAGTAGAAAGTTTTGGAAAATCTAAAATAAACCAAAGAAAAGAAGTACACATTTAAATTAGGAACTACAAAATTGTATGATGAAGTAGATGAGGAAGACAAGAAAATAATAATTGAAGCCATCATTTAGCACATTATCATCTTAGATGTGGATATGAACAACATTAGGAAAAAGGTGCCTAGTGTGGTATGGGATGCCTAAGTGGAAAGAAGGTGTGAAGCAGTTGAAGCTGATGAAAAGATGATATCTGATGCTCTAGAGGAAATTGGATCCTCTTTATCTACAAATGACAAAGCTACATTAATTGAAGTATATACATAAGAGTTTGAAGCAAAGGGTCACAACACTTATGGGTAGAGAAAAAGATACTAGTGTAGATAAGCTGAAACAATAAATAGTTAATACTATTAGAGATATTGCAGAGAAATTTAGGATAGTTATTGCTTCATCATCTGGAACAGCTCAATGAAAGGATATTGATAAAGAAAATGTTACTGATGGAGAGGAAAATATTCTTCTAAATACCAATTTACCTATTTGTAAAGAAGTTTTGGAAGAAGTAAATGTTCACATTGTAGAAGAAACTCTATAATTTGATGATACAGAGAATGCAATGCTCTCACTGCCACTGGTAGATGATACTAATGCTTCCCTAGAGACATATGCTCCTCAAAAAGATACTAAAAAATACCACCTGTGCAAATAATGAAAATTAGAATGCGGAGCAAGAACAAGAACATGATAAGAATGATGCTAATGATGGTGTTGAAGACCACCTTGACAAGCAAAATGAGGATGCTAGAAACGAAGGTGAAGGAAATAAAATGGAAAATAAGAAGAAGGTTAAGGAGAAAAGGAAAATAATAGGAAAGATGATAAGGAAGAGAAGGAGGATGAAAACAAAGATGTACAAAAGTAAAATCCCTTTGACAAAGAAGAGGAAGAGGAGAAAGAAGAAAACATAGAAGAGACTTGGGTTAAAAGAAATGAAGAAGAGTCTCAAAAGAATATGGAGCTAACAAAGCCATCTAGAGAATCCTTCACTAATACTCTCAAGGGTATTTTGACAAAGCAAATGAGATTTCAACTAGTAGTTCCTCCCCAGTTAATACAACTTTCAATGTACCAAGGCAGTGTAGATCTTAACAAGATCTCATCTATTTAGAAGTTGGACCTTAAAGATGATTTTCATGCCTCTAAAAGAAAGGATATCATAGAGACTCATCAAAAGAGGACTAAACTAATTAATGATGCCATCAAATCTCTATAGGATGCTACCCCTAGTTCTATAGTTGACAATTCTTTAACACCTATTGAAAATTTGAAGTTTTTAGTTGATTTTCTCAAGGAGTATGCCTCAAGTCTGAAGGAGCATACCAAAAAATGAGTAGAATCAAGAATTGTAGAGAAGAGGTTACTCTATTGATTCATAGATAACTAGTGCCTTTGATATTTATGATCATGCACATGACAAAGATTATACTTCTTGGACTACCATTTCTAATCTACAAAATAAGTTTTTCACTCTTTAAAGGCAGAAAGAAGATATAATAAGGAGATTTGGATAGCTTGGGGACTTGGTGAAGACCAAGCACATTACAGTGTCAAGTTCCCTTGCTAATGTAGAAAATATTGAGAAGATAAATCCTAATCCAAGTACTTCAAAAGAAGGAGAGGAGAGCTTAGCTGAATTGGAATCAATGTATAAGTTGCTTGCTACAGCTAAGAAGATTTGGAATGAAGGAATTTTTTCCTGGCAAGTAATCCTTAAGGAGTAAGAAGGTGCCTCCTCCTTTGGATGAAATTTTTTCATTTTTTTTATTTCATTGTTTCAATTTCTTTCAATTTTTCCACTACACATATGGTCAGATCCAAATTTTTTAGATAACTCCCTAAGGGGGAGTTAGTTCATTTCATTTCTATTCCTTTTATGTACATATTCATCAAGTTTTAGAGCTTACATGTGTGTTACCGACACACCCTTTGTCCTTGATGTCAAAGGCAAAGAATTTTTGGTGCTAGAGAGGTTAAGAATAATGTGAAGGTGGAGAAGATGTATGTTTTTGGAGAAATTTGAAGATAATTGAAGATGATTGTTGATAGTTTGAGTATTGTGATGTTATATTCTTGAAAAGGGGAGATCTTTTATGCTTGATATGTGTTGAAAAGATTAAATATGTATTACGAATATTAGTGGGATCTATTTTAGGTAAATTCCAACCTAAATTAAGTGTTGCACATTTTATTTTAGTGCAAATAAGTTTTTGAATCAAGTATGAAGCCAACAAGGTGATTTTGAATTAAAATAGGATAACATCTAATTAGGCTAACCTAATTGATGTATGTGGATGTAATTGGGTATATATGTGAGACATTTTTGAGTTGTATCATGAAATGACATGTAATAAGATGTATGAGAGATCTGACATTGTGCGAAAATGTGAATTTATATGTATGAGATCCGAGTAAGGGCAGAATTGTTGGGAATGTTGAGTGACTGCTAAGTAGAGTAGTGTTTTATTTTTAGAGCTTCAAAGGAACTGAAATCAACACAAGGAAGTTGCATTTTATATCAGTTCACGTTTTGGCTGTGTAGCCACTTTTTTGTTTGTATCTATCTCTGGATGTGAGCCTTATAAGGATAGTGTGTCATATCAATGAACCCCTATGATATCTTATAACCAGTTATAATATATTGTGAGCTAATCCTCACCATGGTTTTTTCCTTTTTGGGTTTTCCATGTAAAAATATCGGTGTTCATGTGTTATGTGATCTTTTGATTCCTTTTATGTTTTCATTCATAGTTGTAGTTAGATATTTTTTTATTATTGGATGGATTATGATTAATGGTTTAATGGTTTAATGGAATACTGATTCACCCCCCCTCTCAGTATTTTGGGTGTTCAACACTTGGATCAAAATTTAAAAAATTGCCCGATTTTAAATACCCCAATGTGCCCCAGCAAAAGGAATGACTACTGGTATACTTCCCCCTTGAGAGGTTGAATAGAAAAGGTCAATTTTTTTTCAGGCTTGTGACATTGATACAGGATCGGTTCTATTGCAAAGAGGATGAAGAACAAGCCTTAGAATGTTGATAAATCAATCATAACATACTGTCAAACTCAAAAATGGTGATGTGGGGCTGAAACCCTAGATTTAACAATGCACCCAAGATAAAACCCAAGGTTTTCAATGCATATATAAAATTTTAGGTCATTTTCAAGCTCATTTATATGCTTTGGTTTGAGAAAATTGAGAGAGCTTAGAGTGATTTGGTGATAGACCCTATAGAGCACCTAAGAAAATGGTTGAGTATGTGCTTCCCCTACATCACTCAAATTGAGTCTATAAGTTCCAACGACTAGCAGATGTAGGACCACTAGTATGCTCCTTGAAAATATTTTCTTGCATGCTTTTCAATGTAGTGAAATGTAGGCTAGAATAGGATAGACAAATGTGTTGTTTCAATGATGCTCCTGTTATGGTCAGTGAAAAAATTCTTAAATTCAGTGATGCATTTACAATAGGGTATCACTTCTTAGCATGTGTTAGTGTTTAGTATACCTTGATTCATTTGCAGACATGCCCACATAGTTACATTTGATATGTCGATGCACTTGCATGCTTTCAGACCCATGCACTTACTGAAATACTGATATTTTTTGAATTTTAGTTAGGATTTTTCCTTTTGGTGATGCTTTTTTCCAAATATCGATGTAGATGTTGACATGAAAAAGTGATACAGTTTCCCTAAAGGCTTGATTTTTCAATTTAATGATCCTAACTATTTTTTTTTTTAGCAAATTGATGTTGTGTGTGATGTGTGTTCCAAATAGCTTATGTCCATTATTGTCATGTGAGAGGAGACTAGGGATCTTAGGATGGATAGCCAAATTTGAGGATGAGGATGAAAATTTCCTAGGAATCATTGGAATTTATCATATTTTCTAATGCTAGAGATTAGGACACACTTAGTGATGATCATTGTTCTCATAAAGTGATGGCATTCTAATATTTCATTGTTTCATCTTTCAATAGGTGAGGTGACAGTTACCCTTTAGGATTTGTATCACATCTTGTGAGTGCCTATCCATGGAGCAATAGTTATTTATGATGTAGAAATCAACCTAGATTCTATGTTCTGAGTACTAGGATTGAATGTACTAGAGAAAGAGAGCAGTGAGATTAATTTGTGGAGGCATCGTGGACGTCCCAATGACTTGACCTTAGTTATTGTAAGACTCATCATGGGAGTCCTAGTTATTGATAGGTGCAACCAAGGATTCAAATTTGATTGTAGTGTAGCATTAGAGGATATTATAGAGGATATATGTAGTTATGTTTTGGGTCCATGCATTTTAGCTACGTTATACCATGACATGCATCAGGCAGTCTATGTGAGAGGGGTGAGCTTATCTATCAAGGTTATACTATTACATTATTTGATTTAGGAGCACATCATCATGCTCAAACCAGATACTACATTGAGAGGCATAGATTAGGAGGACCTAGTGGCATACAAACATTAAAGTATGACCACACTACATCACACAGGAGCAACATATATAGACTACGAGAGGAGGGTCATTAATGATATAATAGTATTCAAAAGGAGACCCTAGCTACAAAAATAGCCCTAAGATGATGACAAGGATTAGCTATTTTATGATTGATAGACAAGGTGTCTCATGGGCAGCCAAATTCATATTATCCAGAGGTACCTTCCTGATCAGGTGGCGAGACAATTTGGGGACAAGCAAGATGTCTCGAGGCATGATTTCAGAGGTTTGTATGCATGCACCTATAGATAGATTGTGATGTGGGGACCTCAGATGATTTTTTAGGTTCTATTGATGACTTTGCATTGCTAGCTCCTTTATTGTGAGCTTACATAGGTGGTATAGATGATCCCGATAAGACTCGAGATTGCAATGCATGACTTGTACAACATCATCCCATCAAATTGATAGACCCAATAGGGGTTGATAGAGGATATCAAGGGAGAGGTTTGGAAGAGGTAGAGAATAGGTTCCTCTATAGGTTGGATAGGTTCCACGGTAGGTTATATGGTAGGTTCTAGGGTAGGTGACCCAACAACCTCCATAGATATAGTCGTAGGTGGTAGTAGTTTCAACGGTATGAATTCTCAAGTTTTACTATAGTAGAGGACAACAAAGAAGGATACCACCATACAAGAGAGGGATTCCACTTGTTAGGAGCAAGATAGATATAGATAAGAGAACAATCAAGAGAGATAGTAATGATAATAGCTAGATCTACAGTTAGCAGATTAGGTTGTCTATTGGTTGCAGTAAGAAGCTAGCTACACCTAGGGACAGGGGACCATGATGTTGGTGACACTATACAAGAAGGCCATGGTAGAGGCCTTGTACTAAAGGACCTTGTATCATCATTCAATTCCTTTAGACTAGCAACAACCGGATTTTTCACACAAGAGTGCCCTTGCACTTAGTAGATCAGTAGATGGACCTTCAATAGGCCAATTGGATAGAAGAGGTACATCGGATGGACATGGACCACCACCTCAACAAGAGGATCAAGGGATTAGAGGATAGCCTCCATTTAGATACATTTTTTATATAGTCTAATTTTATGATGTATATTCATTCATTGGTTCATTTTTTATAGCCTCGTGTATATTTTTGATGATATATCACACACACTAATATGTATCATGACATTCATTTTTGATATATATGAGATGATCGGATGCAACAATTATATGATGTCTTATTTCATGCTTATAATTTTATGTGATGGATGCCTTGTGATTATATATGGATGCATTATGGATGATGTATGCTTATATATACAAATGTTATGTATTTATTATGCTTATGATGTGATATATGCAAATGTATATTATTCATGGATGAGATGTATGATTTTTTTTTCTATTATTGATATGACATGTTATGTGTATGCAGGATGTATGTGTAATATGCATGCTAACAATTTATGGTTGTAGGATGGATGCATTTATTTTTTTTATGCCATGATACTTGGATGTTAGTAAGAATTAGATAAAAAATTATTAGAGAATAGAAGAATGATATGTACATTGATTAGCTTTTATTCATTGAGATTGATTCATAATTACAACAAATATACAATTATTCTAAGCTTTTATTGGATATGATGATGAGAGAGAGATGATACCACTTTTTTTCTAGGGATTTATTTAATTCATTATATCAATCCTTATTTTTGATATAGCAAATAGATATGATGCACCAAGGTATGAAGAACCAGGATGATTTTGTACCTAATGCGATGGACTGACTCTACAAACATATAAGATTATCCTTTTTCATACTTAAAATATGGAAACCTTGTTTGATCCATGCAAAAGAATGATCCATCAAAGTAAGGATACCAATACACAAAAGGTATGAAGAACGTGATATTTCCTAGCCATTATTTTACTTGAGACTATCCCAATACATGCAAGCTAAGTGTTCACTGAGGTTGTATTACAATAATAGCCAACAAGAACAACAAAAGTAATAGATATCTACCTCTGACAAGTTTTCTTGCTCCTCTCTTTTGAATTGATTGTGTGCATGGTCGACTGTGCGTCAAGGGTACCCCTATCCCCTTCTGTCTAGGTTCTAGTTTCAGCACGGATCACCATCTTTAGGGCCCTCTCTTGTGTTGTCAGATACTAGGGAGCCTATGATTCCTATCCTACCTGATGTCAAGGTGTTGGAGATCCTACCTGATGTGGAGGTGTTGGAGATCCTACTTGATGTCGAGGTTTTGACAATTCTTGTTACCCCGTTGCAAGGGGTGGAAAGATCTACTAACTCATAAGAGCCTATCTCCTATGGGTTCTCTTCATTGTCCGAGTGAGAAAATTTTGGTCTCGGGTAATGATTTCTCCATTCCTAAAGCTATTAGCAATAGGATTTTTTTGTCCATGGAGTTGGCTGTGGTAGGTAAGTTTCTTTCCTTCTAGCCCTCTGTAGATATGGTTCGTACATGGGTTACTATGAAATGGTTCTTAAAGAGTAGTGTGGGCATTTTGCACCATGGTAGGTGGCCTTTTCCTCTTCAAGTTCATGATAGAGGAAGATTTGGTCTTTGTGCTCTCATAGGTTCCTTGGGTTTATGGGAAGCATGGGCTATCTTTATGCCATTAGAATTTGGGTTTCAATCTCCTAATGTTGACCTCTGCAAGTCAGCTCCGGTTTGGATTCGTCTCCCTGGTCTTCCTCTAGAGTACTGGGATGACTTTGTATTTCAATGCATAAGGGACTTTCTAGGTTAGTTCATCACCTCAGAATCTATCACCAAATCCATGTCCAGGTTAGTTTTTTCTCTCTTTTACGTCAACATTGATTCCAATAAGGCCTTACCCAACTCTATGAAGCTTTGCTCTATTTTTTGTTCTTGGGTTCAACCGGTTTGTTATGAGAATGTTGTGGTTTAAGTTGTCAGAAATGTGCTAAACCAGGCCAACTTATCATGAATTGTAATTAATCCTCGATTAGGCAGGACCCTTGTCCTAGCGCTCTACTTGTGGAGATTCCCTTTGATGGCTTCCCCTTTGAATATGATCTTCTTAAGATTATTGAATCCCTGACCAAGCTTGTACCTGTTGACCCTGTGATTCCTATGCTTTTTGACCCTATGAAGCCGGTATCTTCGGATTTGGTTCCCTTTGGTTCTACTTTGGGACCCAATGGTTACTTCCCTAGTGGTGCTCAGGACTCTGGTGTTTCCTCTCTTTCCAAAAAGAGTGGAGGAAGGTGAAATCCAGGATGAAGTCGAGAAGAAAGTTTCACCCTGTCTTGGATAGGAGGTGGAGATTGTGGTGTCTCAGGTGCAAACTATGGAAGAATATTTTTGGTCAACTCCTAAGAAGAAGGGAAAACAAAAGAAGGTAGATGTGGGTGGTGATTCCAAGCCGGGCAAACCTAACCAGTGGTTGACTGGATACAGAGAAACAACAAAATAAATTGTGATTGGTAAATAAAGGGCAATGGATGTGTCCTCAAAGAAAAATTCTAAATGAAAGTCCTATCTTGGAATGTGAGAGGGTTAAATAACCCCCACAAGTAGTTGGCTCTGAGTAATTATGTTCTGGAACATAAGGTTGATATTTTACTCCTTCAAGAAACTAATATGAAGAAAACCAATTTTGAATCTGTTGCCAAATTTATTTGGCCTAATGCTCACTTTGCTTGTTGTGATGCCGATGGGGTATTTGGTGGTTTTTTTACTAGATCTGAATTGTTCCAATTTAAGAATAGTCTTAGTGTAAAGTTCTACAATGTTGGGGGCTCCTAGTCCTTGATAAATGTTTAATCTCTCAATATTAGGAATGCTAGGAGATCCCTTTGGCAAGCAATTTTTAATTGGATTTTGGCTAATAAGGATGGTCGATGGATGGTGGCTGGGGATATTAACTCCCCCCTTTATCCTTTGGAGAAGAGTGGGGGTTTGACTGACTATTCTGACAACATGTCTAATTTGGCCAACTTTTTGAATTGTACTGGTTTGGTTGATATTGGCCTGCAAGGCTAGTTGTTTACCTGGTCTAATCATCGCCTTAAGGCTGATCTGATCCAAGTCCACCTTGATAGATTCCTCATTTCCTCCAACTGGACTACTATTCTTAATGCTAATTTGTGGGCTCTCCCTAGAACTTTCTTGGACCACAATCCTTTATTGTTTCTCCCAACTAACCACTCTGTTGTTGGTTCATTCCCCTTCAGGTTCAAATTGGAATAAGATTTCTACCTAGTGGAATATCCCGTGCAAGGTTCCCCTATGTTCAGGCTCTCTCAAAGACTCAAACATGTCAAATGCATGGTGAAAGGGTGGAATAAACATGTTTTTGGAGATGTGTTCCACCAAAAATGGGTGGTGGTTGATAAAGTTGGTGAGTTACAAAAATGGAAGACAGAGATAACAGTATTCTAACAAGTCAACAGGGAAAGGAGTGATTGGAAGGGGATAAAATTTTAAAGAAAGAAGAGTTTTTTCTAGAAAAAAAAAGGTCCAGAATATAGTAGCTTGTTGAGGGGGACTGGAACACATTTTTCTTCCATGTGTCAGCTATTAAACATATAAAAAGGAATCAGATAAAAAAACTAAAAAATGATGCTAGGAATGAAGTTTTTGATCCCTTACAGATTGGTCTATTGGTTTCTAATCACCTCAAGCATGCTTACTCGCTTCCATTGGAGGCTTCTTACCCGAGGCTGGTTGTTCTGATGTTGGAACCTCTTCCTACCTATTACCCTTGAGGATAATGATTCTATGTTGAGGGTGGTTTCTTCTTAGGAGGTTCGGTCTATTGTGTTTAGTATGGATGCCTATAAAGCCCCTAGGCCCAATGGTTTCCCCCCAGCCTTTTTCCAAACCTTTTGGGAGATTATGAGGGAGGACCTTACCCTTGCTACTAGGGATTTTTTCAACTCTGCAAAATTACTTAAACAGCTAAACCACACTTTCATAGCTTTAGTCCCCAAATCTAAGGACCCTCTAACCATGTTTGATTTTTATCCTATTAGTATTTGCAATACTATTTATAATATTTTCTCTAAAATCTTGGTGAACTGATTGAAACCCATTTTGGAGAAAATGATTGGTCCTAGTTAGAAATGTTTTGTTCTTGGCCAACATATTCTGAATGCTGCTCTAACCACCCATGAAACTCTGCACTCTATGGATAGGTGTAACAACCCTAGCATAGCTTTTAAGCTCGACATTTCCAAAGCTTATGATAAAGTCCTATGGAACTTTCTCCCTAAATTTCTTGTTAAGTTTGGCTTCAACCAAAGAGTAATCAAATTAATCATGGAATGCGTCTCCACGATGAAGTTTTATATTTTAGTCAATGGAGTTTACCAAGGGTTCTTTGAGGCTAGGAGGGGAATCAGATAGGGAGACCCCCTATCCCCTTATTTATTCATGATGGTAGCTAAAGTGTTGAGAAGGAATGTGGTGTGTATGTTGTCAGAGGGCTCCATCAAGGGTGTCAAAGTGGCCTCCACCCTTGATCTTATTACTATCCAACAATTTGTCGATGACACTATGCTTTTTGGCAAAAGATTGGTGATTGAAGATAGGAAGTGGAAAGGTTACCTCAATATTTATGTGGCTTTTTCTAGTCAATGCATCAATTACAATAAAAGTATGATCTATTTCTTTCACTGCACTCTTGGTCTATAAGATCTTGTAATTGTAGTGTTAGGTTGTGTGAGTTACTCTCTTTCTTCAGTTTATCTTGGTCTTCCCCTTACTATTAAGGAAGTTACTCCCAACTTTTGCAATTTTTTCCTTGAAAGAATCCATAAAAAGCTTACTGGATGGAAAGTTTCTCTTCTAAGTCATACAGGCAAGCTATAGCTTCTCACTACTACTCTACAAGGTATTCTTGTTTATTTTATGTCAATGTTCAAAATGCCCTGTAACATTGCTGAGAAGTTTGAGAAGATTCAGAGAGTTTTTCTATGGTCTGGTACTAAAGATAAAAAGAAGATGTCACTAGTCAGCTGAGAGAAAATTTTCCTTCCCAAACTCAGGGGGGGCAACTAGGCATCAATAAAGTCCTTGCTTCCAACAAGGATCAGCCTGCTAAGCCTGGATGGGACCAGTTGAGAGATAAAAATGACTGGTGTAGAATTATGAAAGCCAAATACTTGGCCAACTATCCCCTAATCAGGTGTATTGAGAATGATCATCCTCATGGGTCTCTAGCCTAGAATAATATATGTAAAATGAAGAATATTTTGTTGTTTGGCCTAAGATTGAGACTTGGTAATGGAAATAAGATCCACTTTTGGGAGGATTCTTGGCTCTTAGACTCTCCCTTAGCCCTCTAGGAGTTCAAAAATTTGGTGGAACCTACTTCTTGGTTCTTTGGTAAGAATGTGTGTGATTACATGCATGGTTTCCAGGGTACTAGGTGCTAGAAAGATATTAGCTCATGTGGCCCTCTTTCTCTTAACCTTCTTGATCTACCTTCTTCTTTACAGGTCTTACTCTCTCAGCACAAAATTCCTCTATCGGTTGTTGAAGATTATTTCTTTTGGGGCTTGGATTGTAAGGGTGAATTGACTGTCAGGACGACTTACAGTTTGTCATCGAACAAAGGCCTATAGAGTAAGTTATGGAAGAAGGTCTGGAACTGTCACTTGATTCCAAAAATAAAAAAAATTTGGTGGATGGCCTTCCACAATAGCATCCTAACCCAAGATAATCTAAGAAAGAGGGGATTCCAAATATTGAACAGGTGCTTGTTGTGCAAAGACAATGAAGAAACTATGGGTCATATGCTTCTACACTTTCCATTTGTTGTTGGTGTTTAGGATCTTTTTTTTCAAAATTTGGAGACATAGTGGACCTTAAATAATGATTTGGTTTCCTTTGTTGAGGGGTGGAATGGTCCCTTCCAACACTCCCTTCCACTGGAAATTTGGAAACAAATTCCCCCAATTATATATTGTTGCATCTGGAAGGAAATGAAAAAGGTGTTCTATGACATCGAGAAGAGTCTGAAGGATGTGTTCATTTGCGGATCGAGACTTATCTCTCAAAGTATCTCCTTCCTCAAATGGAAACCTCTAGATACTGCCCCAACTAATTGGGATATCAAGATGGATAAAGTCTAGAATTTACTGCTTAGCATTGATGCCTATGACAACTCCAAATCTCTTGCTAGGAAAAAAATTGTTTGGAAACCCCTGATTGAGGGTTGGTTTAAACTAAATTTTGATGGGGTGGCTAAAGGGAACCCTATTCTGGCCAATATAGGTGGTGCTATAAGAGACAACCAAGGAAACTTGGTTGTGGGGTATGCTGGTGGTATTGGTGTTTACTCTTCTACGATGGCTAAGTCTCGGGCGCTACTCAAGGGTGTCGAGATTGTTGTCACTCTGGGCATTAAGAATTTGGAGATTGAAGGAGATTCTAAAATGGTATAGGCTCTATCAACTTGGGCCGCCTACTTAGTTGGGACTTAAGGAATATACTACTGGTTAATAAAAATTTAATCTCTAAGTTGGAAAGCTATCACCTCGCTCATATGTTTTGGGAAGGTAACCAAGTGGCTAATGGATTCACCAACTTTGGGTCCACCTAGCAGATCAATTTTTTTTGGAGAAATATAGGTGTTCTACCGATGTCTATTCAAAGGTTGATCCTCTTGGAGTAGAGGAATTACTCTATTAATCATGATTAATATGTCTTTCATTTTTTAGGTACAGATGGCATTCCTTGATGAATCATTGGTTGGTTTCCTTCTTTGGTGATTATGGGTGCTAGACTCAAGTGGGTGGCCATAGGGGTTTATTGTCTTTTAATTATCCTTTGTGGGGCCCCTAACCTTTACGAGCTACCTTATCAATGGTACAACACATCCTTTCGAATCCCTAAGTGTTCGTGTAAAAGGATGCTATCAACCATAATGATTAATAATTTCAAATTAAGGTACCTTTTGATTCGCCTTAGATTTTATCAGATGTACTTGAACATTTCAAATCTTCCCCCCACATTCATTTGGCCTTGGGAAATGTGTAACTTATTTAATTTGATTTACTCTTGTGATTTAATGGTTAATCCCATCATTATTTTTAATTATTTTAACCTTGGGTTTTTTTGTGATGATTATGGGCTAGCATGGTGGTCATCATCAAGATTGATCGTTAGCACATGTAAACATCACTTAGCCTTTATTATTCCCTTTCATCCTAGTTGGCATTGTAAATATTTTTTCAACGGTATTCTCTCTGGCTAATTCCATTTTCAGGTAGTGTTCTTTTGGCTACTGTGTGTTGTGGGTCATGATGGTGAAAGATAGAGTTAGAACTAAACCAAACAATTGTGAGGAGTTTTGCCAGGACCCTTTGGCTTGGCATATTTGTTCAAAAGGTGGGCTAGCACCACTTATGGAGAATCTTGCATGGGCCATGACGAGATGTTGTCGACCCAATTTGTTAGTTTCTAGAAGGATCAACGGGTCACCATGGGTGGCATTTCTTTTCACGTTGATGAAGAGGTGATAGGTAAGGCTACTGGCCTTTCCTGTGAAAGAATGAAGTATAAAAAACACACTAAAACATAAGACTTGGTGAGTCTCAATGTGTTCTTTAAGGGTAATGTGAAATTGGTGAAAAAGCAGTCGGGTTTGGACCATGAAGCATTGCCTAAGCCTTGGGATAAATTATGCCTCACCATCATGAAATATGTAACTCTCGAGGGGAGATTCAAGGTATTTTATTTCTACCACTTACCTATGCTAAATCATCTTAGGCATAAAATTCTACTTAGCTTCCCTTTCTTTTTTCTTTGTTCTCTAGATAGCTCCATCAAGGAATCCCAAGAAATTGCCATGAATAACCCTCATTCTCTCCCTCCTTTACCTCTACACCTAGGCCTAATCCATAGGCTCTACCAATTCCATTCGGCTTTGGTCCCTCCCAAACCTATCTCGGCTATGTGCATTGAAGAATTGGAAACCCCAAAAAATATCCCTACTAACCCTTCCCCTATTGTTTCAGAGGGCTCGAAGAGGAAATCCCCCATCCCTGAGGATGATCTTGGTATTGAAACCTTAGCCACTCCTCCCCCGAAGAAAATGAAAATGGAGGTCGAGTTGTCCCAATCGAGTGCTACAGTTGGGCTTTGTGAGCTGAAACACAAGAAGGTCAGCAGACCTGCAACTAAAAAGAAAGGGAAAAATGTGCCTCAACTTCGAAGGGTTCTTTCAGTTTCTGACGAAGGTAAATGTGTAGAGGAAAAATATTCTAAAGGGGATATAGTGGTGGGTGATAGCTTTGAGATGGAGATAGAATATATGACTTTGATAAGGTCCCATAGGTTGGTGAAACACAAGAAGAAGACCCATGTTGATGACATATCTAGCGACTCAACTCATATTGGCCGCAGTATTGAAGGCACTAAAGATACTAAGAAGTGGAAAGATAAAGAACCCATAGAAGACCCTAGTCACTTCTCTTATCTGAACCATATGCTTCAAAATGACTCAATCAAGTCCTTGGATTCTAGGGTTGGTGCTGATGCAGAGATCTAGAGCAAGGAAGATAAGTTGGATGACCTCGGTGTGCTACAGGAGCAGGTTACTAAGCTAATTCATAAAGTCAACTGTCTGGCTCGGTTCACTATCAAGATGATTCACAAGTCGGCTCTCATGCTCTTGGATGTGGTCAAAGAGGAAATGGACAAGAACACCATGGATGAAGGCCCCAACTGGATTAGGGAAGATGTGTTAAATCTCCTGGTCAAGAAATGGGAGGGTATCTCTGCTATTTTTTGGTTGTGTCTATGTCTCTCGTATATTGTTACTATAAAAAAAAATTATGTTTAATGGTCTTGCTCCATTTTGGCCCTTTGGGATCATTGTGTAAAGGGTACAACACCCTATAAATGATTCTTATATTATCAAAAACAAATGAAAGAAATCATCAATGCCCCATTCATTTCTCTCTATATCATTTTGGAAGACATCATTGAGAGAACATCAGCATGGACCAATAAGAAATTATAGGAAAAAATTAAAATGAACAAATAGTTAATGTTATTCATATCTATTGCTAGAGAGATTTTAATGTGCTTAGTTGATATCCGAAATGATGCCCATTGTCAGAATGATATATCCTAGGAAATTCATTGGATAATGAGTTTGTTAAATTGATTAGGCTGTTGAAATAAACTTAATTAACATGCTCGAAGATTAACCTTGACTTCACAATTTATTTTCATTAAATTTTACTTTCTTAAATGTTGCCCTTGCTTCTACTTTCTTCACCAAAGGGTGGGAATACCAATTAGTTTATTATGACTGAAAGATTATTATGGGTGCAAGCGAGATGAGACGGGTGGTTTTGAGATTTTTGAAATATTTGAATATTTTTAAATTTTAAAAATGTTTTGAGGCTTTTAGATTTTATGATTATTTGGATGTTTGATTTTTTTAGTAATTTGAGGTTGTTTTGAGTTTTAAAGTTTTCCAATGTTTTTGTGTTTTCAAAATTTTGTATATGTTTAGGGATTTTAGAGTTTTTAAATGTTTTTGTATTTTCCAAGGTTAGACCAAGAGCAAGACCTAAGAAGGACTGACCTAATGCCTTGAGTTCTCATTGATGATGGCCTTTCCTAAGCATAGAGACAACATAGTTTGACTGATTCCTGACAAGTGGTTGTTTATTGATGAGATATGGACATGTTATGGATTACCATTTTATTGTGATGGACTTCTAAAGGACTGACCTATCCCTTGGGGGTGCATTGATAATGTTCTTTCCTATGTACACACACAAAGGCAATGTAGTTTGACAAGTGTTTTTGACTTTTTGATGTTTTAGCCCTGTTTAGGGGTTTTGAATTGATTGGGATGTTTTTGAGATTTTTGAAATGTTTTCATTTTTTTTAGATTTTGAACTATAAAAATGCTTAGATTTTTAGGCATTTTGATGATTTTGCAAAATTTTATTAGATTTTGATGTTATCTAATGTTTTTGGATTTTGATGTTATCTGATGTTTTTAGATTTTGATGTTTTTCTAATGTTTTGGATTTTTTGAGAATGATATCTGCAAGACTTAGGTAATACAAGAATCCAATATAGTAACCAAGTATAAGTAGATTCCCCCAACCAAATGTTATGGTACTTTGGTACGAATTAGATAGGATGACTGAAGGGTACAACTCAATAGGATGAATAGACATTTTCCTGAATACCAAGCCATGGTAGGATGAAAATGGATGGAAAAATGGATGTTGACTTTATTATGAGATGGAGTGATAAGAATTCCTAATAGATGGGAGATGGAGCTTATTTATGCAAGGTGCTTGTTTACCAGATTCTCACCAAGGTACTTTCCCAAAGTGCCACTGAAGTGGTTTTCACTAGAGGATGATTTTTCTCTTTATTGTTTTCACTATTTTTTCTAATATTTTTGGATTTTTTTTTCAATTTTTTGGAATATTGCCCCTCCTAGGCTAGGCATAGAACCTCTTGAGATGCATATTGTTCATGGGTTCCTACAATGGATCTCCTTCCAGTATTGTGATTTGATAAGCTCCTAATCCATAACAAGTTGTGATGATGAAAGGTCCCAACCAATTTGGTTCAAACTTTCCCTTTCTATTTTGGTTTAGCATGTTCTAATTTTCTTTTAGTAAAAGATCCCCTACTTGGAATTTTTAGCCCTTGATATTTATATTATAACTCCTTTTGTGTTTGTTTTGATATACTTGAAGATGATTGAGTGCTTCTAGACATCGTTCCTCTAGCAATTCCAATTCATTTAGCCTTGCTAATTTTTATTCTTCCTTGGTGATCAAGTGCTGTAGAGATACTCGCAATGAGGGGAGCTCAATCTCAATAGGTAAAATAGCTTCATTATCATAGAAAAAGGAATATGTTGTGTCACTAGTTGGTTTTCTAATGCTAGTTTTATATGCCCAAAGATCGGGAGTTAATTGTAGGTGCCAATGTCATCCAATGTCATTAATCATCTTTTTGAGGATCTTAATGATGTTCTTATTCGAGGCTTTAGCTTCATCGTCTCCTTGGGGAAAATAGGAGGTTGAGAAACATTGTTGGATGTTGAAATTATTGCATAACTCTCTTACATATTGGTTCTTGAAGGGTGTTCCATTATCTGTGATATTGACTTGTGGAGAACCCATAACGATAGATAATGTAATTAAGAATGAACTTTCAGATTTATTTTCTAGTTATATACGTCATAGGAATGACTTTTGTCCACTTTATGAAATACTCATTGATGGTAATAATGAACTTGTGTTCATTGGAAGAAGTGGGTGTAATTTTACCTATGAGATCAAGCCCCCATTGAGAAAATGGCCATGGAGTTACAATCGTTGAAAATTCTTGTGTTGGAGCATGAATGAGATCTCCATGTTTGACATTGTAAACATTTCTTCAAAAATTTATTTGACTCTTGCTCCATGGTGGGCCAATAATATCATGTTCTTAATAACTTTTTGGCAAAGGTGACACCACTCGAATGTGACCCACATGTTCCTTTGTGTATTTATTTCAAAGCGACATAAGCTCCCTCTTGGTTAATGCATCTGAGTAGTGTGTTATTGAAACTTTTTCGGTATATCACCAACAATGACGAATCATGAGGCTCTTCTGATAAAGGTTTTTCACAAGTTAGGGGTGATATTGGTGGGGAATATACCTCTATGTCGGATTTAGGTACGTAAATATGTCATGGTACCTCGGTGAACCGGGACCAAAAACCTCACACACAAATTTTGATTATGGAACCTCAAATGCTAGCATGAGAAGTTTTTCCAAAAGGAATTCATATCTTGAGTTGTTCTTTAGTATGTCCAATAATGATCCAATAGTAGCCATTATATTTGTTGCTATGTTTTAATCCTTGGTATCTGCTCAAAGGTTATATCAATGAATTACTCTTCGCAACTATCAACCATTTTTTTGTATGGTGTGAGCTTAGATCATCTTTTGTCTAGTAATCATCATTGACTTGTCTAACTATCAATTGTGAATATTCGTATACTTGAAGCTCTTGGATTTTCCATTGAATTATGTTGCTTAATCCTATGATAAGTGCTTCATATTCCACTATTTTTTGGTACAAGGAAATGCTAATCTAAAAGATTTGTGTATGCAATCCCCTTGTGGAGTGATGAACAAAATTCCTCCTCCTAATCCATGTTGAGTGTGTGATACATCAAAGTATAACTTCCACTGCTTGGATATTGTAAGGATGAATATGGATTCATCTGAAACTTTGATACCAATGGGTTTTCTACACATAATGGTGACTCAGCTAATTGATCTGCTATAACTTGTCCTTTAATGGCTTTTTTGTCCACATATTCAATGTCGAATTCACTCAAAATCATTACCCATTTTTCTATATGACCAATGAGGGTAGCTTTTGATAGTAGATATTTCAAAGGATCAACTTTGGAAATGAGTTTTGACTTGATGGGATAGCATGTAATGTATCAACTTTTGACAAGCAAAAATGACTAATAAACAATCTCTTTCTATGGGTGAGTAATTAAGCTCAAACCCAACTAGAGTTCTTCTAATGCAATATATGCCCTATTCTTTTCTATTTTCATCATGTTGAGCTAGGAGAGCTCTGAGCACTATCGAAGTTGACAAAGCATATAAGATCAAAGGTTTTCTCATTATTGGGGGCATCAATACTAGTAGTGTTGCTAAATAATCCTTGAGTATTTGAAATGCTTGTTAATAATTTCCATCCCATTTGTAGGCCACACCTTTGTGAAGAAGATGTGTAAACAGGTGGAATTTATCTGCAAGTTGTGCAATGAGTCTCTTGATTAATTATAGTTTACCTTGAAGGATCTTTAGTTACTTGATTATATGAGGCGTTGGCATCTCCATAATTTATTTTACTTTTATTGGATTGGCCTCAATTTTTTATTGTGAATAAAAGTCTTCTACCTAGTAATTTATCTCACTAGGTAATTGGGGGACATATTCACATGTTAAGTTTACTTAGGCTCTAATATTCCTTCTAAGAGGATGAGTTGTATTTTCTATAACTTATCTTATCCTAGGTTCTTAGGACTTAGTTGTCTCATGTGATAGGATTAAGACACTTTTCATGGTCTTGTCTAATCCTATCTCTCACCTTGCCTATATAAGTGGGCATCTTATGTACATTGTCATATCCAATTTTTCATTCTTGTATCCTTAATGATAGCATGATATTTCTACCATTTCTCTCTACTGGAAGTTATTTTGTCTTGCAAGTGATCCTAGGGTGTTTGAGTTCACCATAAAATCCTACATAATTCCCCTTCATGATACTATATATCCCAAAAGCTTACCAGTGGTAAGGCCAAATATGCACTTTTTGAGTTCAACCTTACACTGTATTTCTTGAGCTTATCAAAAAATTGAGCTAGTACCTCTAGATTTCCTTTCCTTGTTATAGATTTATCCAAGATTCCATCTACATAATCTTCCAAGATTTTTTGAAATTTGTTAAGAAAGATTAATTGCATTTCCCTTTGATATGTAGCCCCTGCATTTTTAAGACCAAATGAATCACATTCCAATAGTAAGTTCCCCATGGACATGTGAACATTGTCTTGTGTTGATCTTCCTTATTAGAAATCATGATTTGGTTATACCCTAAAAATCCATTCATGAGAGATAGCATTTTGTGACCAGTTGTGAGATTCATAATGATAGCTATATTAGGTAATGGAAACTCATCTTTAGGGCATGCTTTGTTCAAGTACTTGAATTCTATGCAAATCATGATGCCCCTAGTGGGTTTGGAAACTAGAACCAGATTGGAAACCCACTCAAGATAGTCAATTGGCCTAATGAAACCAACATCAAGTATTTTTTGTAATTCCACCTTGATGAGTAATGTTATTTGAGGATGCATCTTTCGAAGCTTTTGTTTAACTGTCCTAACATTTGGGTTCACTGTAAGATTTTGTGCGGCCAAGGATGTTTCTAGAACTGGTATATCTGCATAAGACCATGTAAAACAGATATTCCTTTCTCTAATATTTTTTTCCAAATTTTGTGTCTCTTCATCAGCTAACAAGGAAGGATTGAATGTTATCTAAGGAGATTCTTCTATTTCCACATCAATCGACATGGATGGCTCTACAATAAATATTATCTTTTCCTAATCTAGATGAGGGATATTGAATCCTCCATCCTTTGGTTCCTCATAGAGGTTTTCACCCTCTGATGTGTCCTTTATTTTTACTATTTTATGATCAAAAAGTGTCACATTGTGGTTTTCACTTAAAGACCATGTATTGATTTTCATATTTTCTATTTTGTGACTAGAGAATTCAACCATCTCCCCAAAATAGGCTCTTGTGTCTAACTCAATATCAAAGCCCAACTTATGATCTCCAAAGATGTGATCTCTAGCTCCTATGAATTTGGCAATTGCCTCATCTATTTTTTGGCATTGAAGGCTATTTGTGTTGTTGATTCACAAGGAAAGAGAAGAATGTTGCAGAAGTTAAGGAAGAGGTTGGACACATTGAGGAAGTCTTTGCAAGCATTTCTCTCAAACTCATGTATGAGCAGGCACATGGGAGAAATATTAGAGTCCACGTTTGTTCATTTTTCCCCTCTACTAAGTTTTGCTAGGTATGAGAGACACCACGAGATAAGATAGGTTCTAGTGACTTTTGGATCCATGTATCCCAATATATATTGGTCTTGTCCCTTTTGATTTATGCGATCAAAATATTTGAGGAAACTGAACATAATAGATGTAAGAGCTTAGATATAGTTCATAGAACATGTTTGAGTCACTCGAGGACTAAAGCCTCTACGATCATCTATAAAAACCAACAACAGCCTTCCACAAGAGGGGAAAACAAGAACATGAAATTGCAACAATAGATGCAAGATGTGACCAATATTTAATACTCAAGATTGCAATGATATATTGAACTTACACAACACTCAACTAAGTTGCTTTGGATTGATGAAATGTACATATGAAGCCTTCCTTATATAGGAAAGGAGAGAGATAGGATTAGACAAGATCATGACACCTATCACAAGAGAAATAAGTCATAATAACCTAGGACACAAGCATTAAATTCTCAATGCAAATATTAAATGCATGAGAGAATTATTAAATGCCTAGATAATTAAAAGTAAATAATGAGACATGGCCCCATTATAACTAACTTCTAGAAATGACAACTAGGAAAATTACTCCTAAGTAAACTTATAATAATGTGAATAGGTCTTCACTAATAACTAGTTAGGAGACAACCCCATTCACACCAACACCCCCCATAAGTATAACTTAAGGAGTAGATTATAATGAAAAAAATGCAAGGATGGGTCCCAACTACCAGGTCATGTTAGGTACCCATGCACAAATGCAAATGAAATCTCTCAAAAACAAAGAAAAGGAGAAAACCTAGTGGGATACAAATCCTCCCCAAAAGAGATATGAAATACAAAATACTCCCAATGATGCATGAGAGGGACATAACCCCATCCGAGGCAAAAGAGACCATTTAGCACCCCCTCAATGAATGCATCACAAATCCAATCAATCTCCATCCACACAAAGGATGATAAGAAAAAATATATAGCTCCCCATAATGAGATAACTTGCTACAAAGAAGCATTGGAAGCACACTACAAAGTAGCACTGGAATCATTAATTCAACAAGCAAAGGAAAGATAATTTTGTTTGCTAGAAACCATATTATATTCACTCAAGGACTCAGGTCAAAATCATCATAATAAACAGCAGATCAGATGCCAAGGAACACTGGAAAAATATTAAACTAGCACAACTCTAGAATATATGAAGTAATGGTCGATTGAAAAATGATTTGGAATTGAAATGAGGTGCAAAGAAAATGAAAACCTAATGCATGCAAAAAAGGAAATAGTGCATGCACTGATGAATGCTCACATCTACCTCCAAGAATAAAAATTAGCTTAGGTCCATGTAGAAGATAAAATCTAAAAAAATGACTTGTGCCATTGTGAAGTGCTTGAAACTATCTTTTCATCAATATCTCGTTTTCCAAAAACAGACACCGTGATGAAAAGTTATGAATTTTTTTAAATAGGGTAAATTTTGCTAACTGACAGTCAGCAGACATGACCCTTTTGATTTGAATTCTAAAAAAATTGTTGGATGTATGCAAAAACTAATGGATACCCAAATAATATTTTGATGCTACCAGCAAAACATAGAAAGTGTTTTTGAATCCAAAAGCCAAAACATGCAATTTGGTAAAAAAAGTAAATTTCACCTATAAGAAAAATAGTTATGTTGGGCTATTTGATAGTTGTTTCTACAAAATTTGCTTAGTATCTAAAAAATCTAGTAGATACAAATATGGTATTTTATGGTTTTGAACAAAACCTGAAAATCATTTTTCTTGAAAGTACACGAGGCAAAATATATATGTCATCTTTGATCCAATATGCACCCTACAAAAGCTCAAGCTCAAATCACCCTTAAATCTGAGAAGGGGTTTTGCAACTCTAAAACTTTGATACCATGTAGGAGCTAAGATATAGCTCATAGAACATGTTTGAGTAACTCAAGGACTCAATCCTCCAAGATCATCTACAAAAACCAACAACCTTCCACAAGAGGGAAAAACAAGAACATGAAATTGCAACAATAGATGCAAGATATGGCCAATATGCTATACTCAAGATTGCAATAATATATTGTACTAACACAACACTCAACTAAGTTGCTTTGGATTGATGAAATGTACATATGAAGCCTTTTTTATATAGGCAAGGAGAGATATAGGATTAGACAAGATTGTGACAAGTGTCTTAATCCTATCACATGAGACAACTATGTCATAACAACCTAGGAAACAAGCATTAAATTTTCAATGCAAATATTAAATGCATGAGAGAATTATTAAATTCCTAGATAACTAAAAGTAAATAATGAGACATGGTCCCATTATAACTAACTTCTAGAAATGACAACTAGGAAACTTTACTCCTGAGTAAACTTATAATAATATGAATAGGTCCTCACTAATAACTAGTTAAGAAATAACCCAATTCAAACTAGCAATAGATTGGAATCTTAACATTAGGATCCACCATAAATAATGTAGTCTCTTCCAACACCTTATTATTTTCATTATATAGTGATCAATCCAGATTCAATGTATAAGAGTCATTTATGAGTAAAGCCACAAGAGAAACTCCTTATTTATGCATTTTGTAGTTGGTTACTGAGTTTGGTTAATGAAGTCATAAAGAAGACAACATGATAATAATGATATAGATCATGGTAATGAGGGAAAATCATCTCTTTGATGATGGAGTTAAGACTCTCAAGGTATTATGAAGTTTTAGAAGAGGCAATGTTTGTGCACAAGCTAGGGCAATGACATTGTCATGAAACATGGGTAATGATAGTACTTAGCAAGGTCTAGTTTTCAATGAAGCATGACAATTTACAAACCCTACATGATAGTGACTTAGAAAAAAGATGAAGGTTTGGTTTCTCAAAGGGCAGTGATATCATGCCAAGAATAAAGGACAGTCCAAACATAACATGTAGATGGCAGTCACTTGCAAAGTTGTAGACTTTATGGAGATGATAGTCATTATGGTCTACCTTGACAGAGTTTGGAGAGTGAATAAATGAATTTGCAAAAGGGGACAATGAAGTAATCAAGGGATAGTCAAGATGTAGAAGGCATTCCATTAAGAAAATGTGTCTAAAGTCTATAAACATCAAGATTAAAGGTTTTGAGTTAAATGAAGGGTTAAATGAAAACATTGGTGGAGATACAACAACCTTTCTAGACAGTGCAGTTCCAACTATTTTCTACTCATTATTGACATATTTGTAGGTAAGGAATGAAATCAAGATCTTATGCTTCATGTGATGGGTTAAGGTTAGAAGGATAACTATATACTATATGAGAATACTATGGTAAAGCATGGAGGGATACAATAAAAATATGGAATAAAAAATTAGGGGACTCTTGATTATCAATATTTTGATAAGCAATTGCTTTTTACAATAAGTCATAATATGCACATAAACTAATCCATTTTGAATGTTTTATCCTGTCTTACTAGTTGCGATATTCAAATGATCACATTTCAAGAGACAGTGTTTTCTAGTTTGCTTGGTAGTATTGGAAATACTAATGGGTTCAAATTCATTTCAATTGAAAATCCTTAATCCAAATTATTTAGCAACTATAAGAAGTATAAAAATCCTAATTTTTATCTCCATAGTCTGCTACAAAGAGCATCAATTGGTGTACAGGAGTATAGGAGCAAGGTGGTGTTGTGGACACTTCTCAAAAAAATGGTTAGTTTCTAAAAGAATTGCAGGCCCGTGCATAGTCTTGAGGTAATACATGAAAGTATCATCATGAAAAAGTGCATAAAGGGGATAGTTGGATGGTCATTTCAAAGTCATGAGTGGTAGTGTAGGATAAGCGCAATTGAAGAGGAAAACACTACCACACAAAGGCAAAAGGTTGTTAAGGAAATTGTAAAGGTATGCAAACGTTAGAGGGTAGTCATCTTAAACAATGAGAGGAAATATGAGACAATGAAGGAAATACAAATAAGATGATTTCTTCTATGTGCAGTGAGATAACTCAACTCTTGAAAGGTACAAGGCATTCAAGGAAAGAGTTATCACGACCATGAAGCTGACTTATTGGTTTGTGCAAGAAAGTATTCCTCCTTCAAGTTCTAGCAACAAAGTGTGTATATAGGGTTCATTAGTTGATGAACAAGGTTAAAATTTTGGTGTTATTGCTTTAAGAGGCAGGTCAGATTGGATATGGCAAGGTGTTTGTATCACATCTTCTTGTGAGCCCACAATTATATCAAATGATCCAATATGAGAAGGGTGGTCTTGCAAATTGATGGCAGAATATTTTCTCCTTCTTATCCTTGAAGTCACTAAAGTGGTAGAGGAACTACTGAGGCGGACTACAGGAACAAAGACATTGACTCAAGAAAAAATTTGAGAGAGCCAAGAATATGGGATAATCTAGGTATTTGACAGATGGAGGAATTAGACGGTATAAAAAACTAAAGAAGCATAATATGTAGATATGCTAAGTATCTCAGAGAAATTCAAGAAAAGGATAGATTGGAGTATGTGTGTTGATGCTTACATGAAGCTTCATCACTAGATACGATATTGAGTTAAGGAAGTATCAATGGATAGGGAGCATGTGCTTTGTCTGGTATACTTTTTGTGCAATTTTTTCATTTTACAACATCATTCTTGAAGTATTCCTTTTATTCCTACTCTTAGTTATGAAAATTATGGAGAACCTAATGAGCAGATAATGAAATTAAGAGCATTCTTGAGCAAGGACAACTAAATGTGAAGATCAACAAAGAGAATGATGTAGTAGCACTATTGGCAATGCATGTAGATGAGAATATGTTGACACTCTATTGAAAAGCATAGTGACCTCATAGAAGTTGCATTCACAACCAATAGAAGGTACTGGATAGTCACTAATGATTGTATTGACAGTCCCAAAGTGTAGTGATAGTCAAACTACATGATTATTGTCACAAAAATATTCAATGATGATAAAGAATAAGAATTTCAATCATTTAAGAGATGACAAAGCCAAATAAGATGAATGACAAGCTAAGATAAAAGTTAAAGGACATTCATATTAAAAGACAAAAAAGTATCAAGTTCATTGATGATGAATAAAGATAAAGTCTCAAGTTTCTAATGAAGGTCAAACATAGGACAACGTTATTCAATAACCCCTATGACAACCAAGAGATCTCTAAAGAAGAAGGCAGTGATTTCCTTGAGGTTAAGGGAAACATCATATATAATCTTTGCATGGTAAGGGAAAAATGACACCCTTGTCAAGAATGAATTTCATGAGCATGGGGAACAATGAGTGACAATAGACCTAAATGATAACCCTATCAAGAGTTCATAGGGGATGCATACTTAACATCAAGTGACAATCCAAAGTGGTTGTTAGAGGATAGTCATAATGTGAAAGGTGTATCAAAAGGGGAGTGAATAATGAGGTTTGATGACATCAACATGAATATACAGTGACAAGACAACTAATCCACTAGAGATAATGAGAATGAATCATATTTAGAAAAAAGATAAAGATGAAGACAATGATCACTAGTTGGAGCAAGGCTTCTTATGAAGTTTGTATAGTGGACAAAATTTTAAAGTACAATCACATGGAGAATCATGGTTTCAGTTAGACGGGAAATTCCTCCGCATGTTGAAGACATCAAAGGGATAGGGCAAGCAATTGAAAGAGAAATCATGTGTGGATCTAATCCAATGAATCATTAGAGAAGACATAATTGCAAATGACACCATAAATGAGTGGATGACCTATTTGAGCCATATAAAACATAAAGGTAATAGATTTTGTAGCAATTACAACAGTCACTAAGGGGAAAATTATAAATTTATGACAGTAAATTTTGTGACAGACAATCTATTCATGAGTCCATATCAATCAAGGTTATGATAGTATGTTTATTTGTGATTTGTGACTATGAAGGTGAAATGAATGGTAAGAAAAACGAAATATGATAATCATTATTAAAGAGGGGACATACAACTAAGCAAGTGATGTTGAAACAATGAAAGGGAAGTCATATAAAAGGGGAAAACATGATATGAAAGTGGAAAGGCATGATGATTGTCATTAGAAGATAAGTCTTAAAGGATAACAACATGGTCTTATAGGGTGTTCTTAGAAGTTCAAAAGGTGAACCAACAGGCTTGACTAGTGATAGTGATTGTCCTTATTTAGCTAAGTTGAGAATTGTGATGCAAGCAAATGACAATGGGCATTACAACCTTTTCAAAGGATAAATTTTACAATTTTCCCATCACTATAGAGGCTAATCTCATAGCATTCATGTAGCTACTTTGGATGTTGTATTCAAGTTGTAGACACACCTTTCTCCAAAGTATATATGCAGTAGAGCAAGTGGGTTATGAAAGCATGAATTGATGAAAATTTGAAGTCCTAGACCTAGTCAAACCCTTCCTCTCACACCTCTCAAAGAAACTTATCTCCATTGAGGCTCATTGAGAACACCTGCCCTATCATTATGTAAAGGAGGTTGGAGTTGGCAGGTTGACAAATTACAAAGCATCTATGAAGGGATTATTGGACAGTTAAGGCAGTTTGGCAAGTGGACAGTAGTTGAGAAGATATAGGGAAGTTTGGTGACTTGGATAGCAAGTGGAGAGCATCTAGGAACTAGTATCAAAGAAGTATGTGCAAAATGAGGTCAAAATAAAGAAAGCTTATCCTTTTTCAAAACCATCTTGGAGTCCTTGAAGGAAAAAAATAAGGAGACCACTCATCTAGGTTCTCAAAAGAGTGTTTCACCTTTTCAAAGTAGCTATGACACATGTCACATGTTGATTGTAATATGAAACTAAGACTTAAGAAAGGCTTGTAGGGTAAATAGTATGACATGTTTCTTCCTTAGTTCTTTCACTTTTAGAAAAGGCTTTGTAAGCTACAAAACCTTCTTTTCTCTCTTTGTTGTGACTGTAACACTTTTTTTAGTTTTTAGACTAATAAAAACAAGCAATGTAATTTTATATTTTCAAGCAATTAAAGCATATTTCAGACTATGTGCAATTGTAAAGACACCTTCCAGCAATAAAATTTTAGTTTCTACCTTCAAGAGCTTATTTTATTGTGTGCAAACTAGTAATTGATGTTTTTTTTTGTGATTTTATGAATAAATCCTTAAGTATGTGTCTTATTTTAGCACCTTTAAATAAGAAACAACATATTTTGTGTAGGTTATAGTTTGTGTTAATGTGAAAAAAGCTCCTGTTTGTGAAGAACACTCAATTTTCTTCCTTCTAGGACTAAAAACACTCAACCTCTCTATAAAAAATTGATACATGAGTATGTCAAAGCTTTAGTTATGTAAACATAGTGTAGTTATTGATCTTTTGTGTGTCAAAATAGCAGTCCCAAGTCTGAAGAAAACACATTTGGTGCATCACCCACATAGTTAGTTTCATTTGTATGCCATGTTTATACCCTTTTCCTTAGTAGCAACAGTAGCTTAATTTAGGATAGGTGAGTACCAAGGGAATGAATCCTCTCTAGAGGTTATTTTCCGTCATAGGTGACCAATAAACCTAGAAAAGATCCAATGTTTCACCAGTAAGCTAAGTTCTGCAACTTAGTAGGGGTGTATACTTAGGTGATAATAGTTTCAACTCTATTATAAAACCAATAATGTAATATTTTATTTGGTTTGTAAATTTATTATTCAAATCATCAATTTAAAATTTTAAAAAAGTGTAAACTCATAAAATAATTGTTTACTTTACAAAGACAAAAATACACGAAGTGGAGAAGAAACATGAGAAAATGAAGCATTTTCAAAAGAATTCTCCAAAATATTCTTCAAACATAAACATTTTGATAAGCACAACAAATCTTATAGTATTCTAGTGAGTTGGGATGATACTAAGTAAGGGGTTTTAGTAATATTAAATGTAGTAACCTTGTTTATCCATGTACACATAGTACTAGTGTGACATGACATCTTTTCCATTATCCAAAGTTGTTATAATATAGGCTTATTTCCATTAGAATCGAGAATGACATGTTTTTTAATATTGGTCTCCTTTTTCTCTCTACCTAAGTAGTACTTCTCCATGAACTCATCCATAAATGGGAGGTTCCCACTAAAATGAAGAGATTTATGCAAAATCTTATTGGGATTTATGGTTTCTTAATAATATCCTGCATTATCCCCTTCATCCTAAGAATCGACAAGATTTACTATCAATATTTCCTTCTTTCAATTGCATGTATACCTATTGCTAGATATTCAATCATGTTTGATAGTAATTGCTAATTTTATTTTTTTATTAAAATAATTTACATAACGTATTCATTTATAATATGAGGAGCGGAGCCCCATACTCACCTAGAGTACCTTAACCAAAAAAAATGATAGAATCAAAACCACATGTATCTTATCATTGTTATCCTAGGAACAATGTATAATGAAAAAATTACCCCCAAAAACATTTGGCATTGCTACTGGTCTCACACTTACCATAATCAAATGTGCCAATTGGTGGTTCAATTAGCTCTAGGTCCACATCCCTTACCACTGGCTGGTAGTCCACTAATTTGATTTAGATAAAATAATTTTGTAAATTTATGTAGATGTTTGAATGATAATGATATCATGGCTTTGATGAGTTAGAATTGAATTATTTTGTAGATTTACCAACTATAATTTATGATGGGATTCATTAAGTGTTCTTCACCCATGTAAAATTCCTCATTTATAAAGCATTTTAAATAGTTGACAACTATAAATATGAGATAATAAGATAACACCAAATTTAATAGTTTATTCCTTATTATCTTTTAACCAATAATTAGTGTTTTTAAGAATTCACAAGAACCATTGGTCGTAGCATCAAATGACATATTCAAGGTCTCTCAAGGTTTTTGGGTGTTCTAAAAAATTTCTCTAGGCCAACATCCTTCAACCCATCAATAGGATAGATAAAAACTATAATAATCCATAATTCATAATTCATGCATATGGTCTATGGTCTAAAGCTTATGGTCTAGGGTTAGGGTTTATGGTTTAGAGTTTGATCTAGGGTATGGTCTATGGTTTGACATATGGTTTGGTCTAAGGTTTGATCTAGGGTTTGGTATAAGGTTTGATGCATGCTTTTTCTATTTATTCAATTTTTCACTCCTCATAGAGCTACAATATTGCATTTACATAATGTATTGATGAAAATTGGAGTTTAAATTTTACAAATCTATATTGTTATTTTTAAAAAACCAACAAAACTCTAAACCCTAAAAACTAAAAAAAGCATTAAAAAATGAAAAAACCTACTTACAAGTTTGAAGAAAGTGATTCTATAGGGATGAGGGAGCACGTGGAAAATAATGGTGGTTGGATGTAATAAACTAGCTACTTTTTCTACTCTATCTATAGACGCTTAAAAATGTCTTGAATGATATCATGTACTCAAATCTGATATGCTAACATAGTTTCATCCTAAAACCCATCCTCTTTTCGCTTCATTGATTAAATTAGCCTAGATGTTTAATTAATTGCATCATTTTCATCTATTAATCTGATTAACCTAATTAGGTTAATTCACCCCCTTTCATTCTAACCTTTCCTCCTATTAAATTAGATAAATCAAATTATCTAATTTAATCCTTGAGTCCTCTTATTTAATTAAATAACCCTAAGCTATTTAATTAAATATCATATCACATCCCCCTTTTCATTAAATCATTTATTTAATGAATATCATATAATTCCCCTAATTTGCATAAATGAAACATTGTTTTAATTATCAAATTACTAATCCTCCCGCTTGCAAGGGAATATTCCTCCTTTGCACATTCCTCCAAAAGGGAATATTCTCAAGGAATATTCCTTCCCCTTTTACGCATTAAAACTTTGTTATAATTTGTTAAAAGGCTATTTTTTCTCCTCCATGAGAATATTCTCCTTTTTTGCACTCATTTCAAAAAAAGGAATATTCTTCCTTGTAACAAACTTTGTGTGCAAGTTTTGAAAGTGTGTTTGTTTGGATGAATGTAAGCCCTTGATTAAATATCATCTTGCATCATCAACCCTTGATGGGAACATGATCCATGCCTCCATTTTTCTTCCATCCTGACCATTGATTGATTCTTTCAATCTTGACCATCGGTTTCATTTTGCCTATTCTATAAATAAACCTTGCATTTATTGAATAGGGATCCATCTTTTAATAGTAAACTTATGTTGTTAAAATCACTCTGATATTGCATCCATATTTCATGTTTTAAAAGGCATTTTAGATTAATTCACATGCATAATAGCTTAAAACATCCATTAGTGGCTTCCATGGTAACTTAGGTGATCCATTTAGTATATTTTGAAACTAGGGTTTTAATCTTTCAAATATTTCATACATTTAAAATAGATTTTCATACACTCACATTGATCATCTTAGCTTTTTATCATGTTAAAATAGCTTTCATCATGTTTTACAACACATCTTTCATCAATTTCGTCAATTCTCTTCAATAGAATCGATCAAAACAAACTCATTATCCAAGAGATTCAGAAAGGGTCACCATTTCACACTAATGCAACACCACTCCCCCAATAGGATAAGTTTCAATGTCTTAGATTATATGTTTATTGAGCTTTCAATTTTTGAATGTTAGTTTTAATGGCTTATTCATATCTGTTTAAATTGAATGATCTTATTGGGATTGATGCATAGTGGCTTAATTATACTTTGAATCCTTATGGATCAAGTGTAGTTAACATATACTACTTTCATCAGTCACATTTTGGTGCTAGGAGGGTTGTACCAATTAAATCTGACAAATTTCTCTTTAGATTCCCATTTTTCTTGTGTTTGTAGGTTCAACGACGCTATTGAAGATTCAGCGATGCACTTTGGGTTAAATTTAGTGACACATATTTAATTTCATCACCGCATATTAAAATGGCGACACTAAACTTATTTTTTAATGTAGCATGAATTTTATTATAGCGATGCATTTGATTTGGCAGTGCTATTGATGTTACTATTTACTACTAAGCGACATAGTTGATTTTTTCATATAGTGACGCACTTGCAATATGGTGATGCATTTAATGAAATTCAGCGACACACTTGATTTCAATGGTGCTTTTTACTGGTAAACAAAATAGAGACTAAATTCTGGCATGTTCTTTAAATATTTGATTTCATCTAGTTTCTAACATGTCACTAACTTCTGGTTTTTGTTTTTGAGGCTAACTGGTTTTTTAGATTTGGGAAAAAACTATGAAATTATTTACCCCAACTTGTTGGGGTCATAACTTTCTACTCGATGGTCAAAATTCAATGACTTAGTATAGGTTAACTATACTTGATCCATGATGATTCAAAGCATATTTAAACCACTAAGCATCAATCCCAATAAGATCATTCAATGTAAACAAAGCAAAGAAGCCATTAAAATGAACATGCTAAAAATATAAAAGC
The DNA here is from genome assembly GCA_007115665.2 of Sequoiadendron giganteum. Taxonomy (NCBI): domain Eukaryota; kingdom Viridiplantae; phylum Streptophyta; class Pinopsida; order Cupressales; family Cupressaceae; genus Sequoiadendron; species Sequoiadendron giganteum. The sequence goes on from CM021101.1 coordinate 165,564,626, forward strand.
TTAACAAACATCTACTTTAAGAAATTGAAACTTATCCTATTGGGGGAGTCATGTCACATTGATGTGGAATGGTGACCCTTTCCCAATCCCTTGGATAATGAGCTTGTTTCAATCAATTTTATTGAATAAAACTGATGAAACTGATGAGAGATGTGTTTGTAAAACATGATGAAAGCTATTTTAACATGATAAATGCTATTATGATCGATGTGGGTGTATGCTAAGCTATTCTAAATGTATGCAAGATTCGAAAGACTAAAAATCTAATTTCAAAATATGCTAAACGGATGCACCTAAGTTACCATGGAAGCCATTAATAAAAGCTAAGCTAAAAATGCTTTTAAAACATAAAATGTGAGTGCAAATGGATGTGATTTTCAACAGAATAAGTTATCTCTAAAAAGGTGGATCCCTATTCAATAGATGCAAGGTCTATTTATAGAATAGGCATAATGAAATTGATGGTCAAGATTGAAAGAATCAATCAACGGTCAGGATGGAAGAAAAATGGAGGCATGGATCATGGATTCCCATTAAGGGTTGAGGATGCAAGATGATATTTAATCAAGGGCTTACATTCATCCAAACAAACACACTTTCAAAACTTGCACAAGAAGTTTGTTGAAAGTTTGTTACAAGGAAGAATATTTATTTTTTCAAATGAGTACAAAAAGGGAGAATATTCTCATGGAGGAGGAAAATTATCCTTTTAACAAATTAAAACAAGGTTTTAGTGTGCAAAAAGGGATGGAATATTCTTGAGAATATTCCATTTTGGAGGAATGTGCAAAGGAAGAATATTTCCAAGGAATATTCCCTTACAAGTGGGAGGATTAGTAATTTGATAATTAAAACAATGTTTCATTTGTGCAAATTAGGGGAATTGTATGATATTCATTAAATAAATGATTTAATGAAAAGGGCCTGATGTGATATGATATTTAATTAAATAGCTTAGGAAATAAATCGACTTAGGGATTAAATTAGATAATTTGATTTATCCAATTTAATAGGAGGAAAGGTTAGCATGAAAGGGGGTGAATTAACCTAATTAGGTTAATCAAGTTAATAGATGAAAATGATGTAATTAATTAAATAGCTAGGCTAATTTAATCAATTAAGTGAAAAGAGGATGGGTTTTAGGATGAAACAGTGTTAGTATATTAGATTCGAGTGCATGATATCATTCAAGACATTTTTAAGTGTATATTTTCCCCCTCTTTGAAACAAGGTGCATGTTACATTGGCTCAAAGACTAACACTTTTCAGATTAAAATTACTGCTCAAATAAATAAAAAATCCAATTTTTTTAATGTCCCACTGTTGCCCCAGTAGAAGGAATAAGTTGGTTCCCTACTCCCTCAAGAGATCAGGTGGAAATCTTGAATTTTGGGTTTATCTCTCGATAAAGATTTAGGATCAGGTCAGCTCGGAGAGGACTAGAAAGAGCAGATATTTGATGTAGACAGATTTGATGATATATAGAAAATCATCGGCCATGGGTAGCCTCATCTATATTTTGATATATCACACAAATTTGATACTTGGATAGAAGTATTAGTCAAAATAGAAGAATAAGAAGAATGGATTAACCATTGATTTCGAGATTGATTCAGAAGTCCAACAAGCCTATGATTATTCGAGAATTTATTAGAGATGGTGATGAGAGTGATGAATTTGCTCATATCTTGGGATTCAGATTTTCCATCATTCCTTATGTTTGATATAACACATAGGCATGATGCATCATGGAATTGATAACCAAGATGGTGTTGTATCTAGTGTAATAGACTTTGACTCTGCAAATAGATAGAATAGTTCTTGTTCACATCTTGACATATGGAAACCTCATTGGAATGTAGTTTAGTAGTTCAAAATATATCAGACCAAAGCATACACAATAGACAATAATCTACTCCAAACAACCTCCCTACACACAACTAAGCAAGTATGCGCCAATATTATTTTACAAGAATACCCACAAGCATAGAAAATTAAAGATAATGATTGATGCCCCGTTTATTTCTCTCTAAATCATTTTTATAGAGATCATTGAGAGGTACTTGGAATGGGTCATTGAGATAAATTAGAAGAAAAGATCAAAGAAAAATAACCAGTTTTATCTATATCTCTTACCAATTTTAATTTAGCTAAGATTATTTCTAATGTTGATGTCCATTGTCAAAAGGATTCATCCTATGACAGTTTATCAAATGGTTTGATTAGGATTAGGTGTGTGATAATTCGTTGATACAAAATTCATTGACTCATTTATCTATGATTTAGAATTTATATTTTGACACTTAGGTTCTCACTTTACGAATTGTGATACTTGCTTTCTACTTTTTTTTCCAAAGGTTGAAGATGATGTTTGATTTATTATGGGTGAAGGTTTATTGCAGGTGAAAGCGAAATGGGATGGATGGTTTTGGATTTTTTGGAATATTTCAATGTTTTTGGTGTTTTGAAAATATTTTGAAGTTTTTTTTGGTCTTTTTGAAAATTTATACAGATGTTTTATGTTTTTGATTATTTGAGGTTTTTTAGGGTTTTCTAAGTTTTCCACTGTTTTGGGGATTTTTGAGTTTTCAAATGTTTTGGGGTTTTTTTGAGATTTTGAATGTTTAGGTTTTTTTTTGAGTTTTCTAGTGCCAAAATGTGACTGATGACATAGTATAGGTTAGCTACTCTTGATCCATGAGGATTCAAAGTGTATTTAAACCACTAAGCATCAATCCCAATAAGATCATTCAATGTAAACAAAGCGAAGAATCCATTGAAACTAACATGCTAAAAACATGAAATCTTAAAAAAAATCTACTCTAAGACATTAAAACTTATCCTATTGGAGGAGTGGTGTCGCATTGATGTGGAATGGCAACCCTTTCCCAATCCCTTAGATAATGAGCTTGTTTCAATCAGATTTATTGAAGAAAACTGATGAAATTGATGAGAGATGTGTTTGTAAAACATGATTAAAGCTATTTTAACATGATAAATGTTATGATGACTGATGTGGTTGTATGCTAAGATATTATAAATGTATGCAAGATTCAAAAGATTAAAACCCTAATCTCAAAATATGATAAATGGATGCACCTAAGCTACCATGGAAGCCATTAATGGAAGATAAGCTAAAATGCATGTAAAATAACCCAAAATGCTTTTAAAAACATAAAATGTGAGTGAAAATGGATGTGATTTTCAACAACATAAGTTTTGTTTTAAAAGGTGGATCCCTATTCAAAAAATGCAAGGTCTATTTGTAGAATAGGCAAAATGAAACTGATGGTCAAGATTGAAAGAATCAATCAATGGTCAGGATGGAAGAAAAATGGAGGCATGGATCATGGATTCCCATAAAGGGTTGAGGATGCAAGATTATATTTAATCAAGGCCTTACATTTATCCAAACAAACACACTTTCAAAACTTGCACACGATGTTGTTGAAAGTTTGTTACAAGGAATAATATTCCTTTTTTTGAATGAGTACAAAAAAGGAGAATATTCTCATGGAGGAGGAAAATTAGCCTTTTAACAAATTAAAATAAAGTTTTAATGTGCAAAAGGGGAAGGAATATTCTCTGAGAATATTCCCTTTTGGAGGAATGTGTAAAGGAGGAATATTCCTTTGTAAGTGGGAGGATTAGTAATTTGATAATTAAAACAATGTTTCATTTATGCAAATTAGGGAAATTATATGATATTCATTAAATAAATGATTTAATGAAAAGGGGGATGTGATATGATATTTAATTAAATAGTTTAGGGTTATTTAATTAAATAAGATGACTTAGGGATTAAATTATATAATTTGGTTTATCCATTTTAATAGGAAGAAAGGTTAGCATGAAAGGGGGTGAATTAACCTAATTAGGCTAATCAGGTTAAAAGATGAAAATGATGCAATTAATTAAATAGCTAGGATAATTAATCGATAAGTGAAAAGAGGATGGGTTTTAGGATGAAACAGTGTTAGTATATCAAATTCAAGTGCATGATATCATTCAAAACATTTTTAAGTGTCTACACTATCATCTCCTAGGTCACTATCATTGTCAATGTAGCAAGAAAATGAGCTCACAAAGCTCTTTAAAAAAAAATTGAACAGGTACACATTCATAATGGGTAGTTATTCCTAAATGGGTACACATTCATAATGGGTTCCCATTCTTAAATGATACACATTCATAATGGGTCCCCATACTTAAATGGTGCACATTCATAACAACTACCCATTCTTAAATGGGTACACATTCATAATGAGATCTTGAATTGTAATGACTACCCATTTTGTTCAAGTGTGTGTTTATGCTTGAGGCCCCATTCCTAAATGGGTACTCATTTTTAATGGAATGGATGCTATTTCTATTGGGTTTTTTTTTAGCCCAACAATTCCACTAAAAGTGGACCCAACTTATTGCTTTTACCCTAAATAAACATAAAATCTACATATAATTGATTAAAAAAATGTAGTGTAAATTCATCATTATGAGGTCATCTATGATAAGATGCCAACCATCTAAGATAAATAAATGGACCCACAATTGGAATTGAGCACCGATTGATCAAATATCCTTGCACTCTATCTCATCCCATATAAATGGGAACATGTTGCAAATCATATCTAATGGAACATGCCTACTAATGGATGACCATTTCATATGGAAAATAACACTTGCATAAAATGACGTATATAATTTCTCAATGTTGGTATTGAAATAGGGGGTGTATGATTGAATGTTGCTGATCATGTTGACACCCCAAAATTTTGAGTGTCTTTTTGTGCTACCTTACTCTATTGGTTTTCTTTGTACCTTTAAGAGGCCATTATTGATAATTGATCTAAGAAACATAATATAATGTGTCATTTTCCAAATTTATAAGAATATATAGATAGAGCATAAAAAAATAAGCCTAGTTTCTTTTTGAAGTTTTGAAAAATATGCAAAGGGGTGAAAGTTATTATCTTGTAAGTTTTCCCCTTTCATATAGAGCGAGTTTTTTTTCCCCACAAGGTTTGGTTCAACTAAGTTTTTTGCTATGTTTCCTCTTGCAAGTTTTTCATTGGCATTCAATTTTATGAAACTTTTGTGTTGAAATAGACGTATTTAATGTGTCAATTTGGTTGGTTTTCCCCACAAATATCTTGTTTGGTCAAGTTTCTTTGTAATAAAGTTTCCATGACAAAAAATTACTAAGTTCTATAGGATTTCTTTGGTCAATTGAACTTCTATTATCTAGCTACTTGTCAGGTTCACTTATATTTTTCCACTTTGTGGGAAATATATGCTCATATGATTTTATGGGATTTTCCATTTGAATCGCCTATATCACATTACTAATGAAATTTTCACATTACCCACATGGGGGTCAAATTTTTGAAACAAGCAAAAATAATGAAAATATGTTTAAACTATCTTAATTAACACTCAACCGTCATTGTAATTTCCTTAACTTGATATAATAGCATTACCTAATGGTATTTATGGAATTTTGGCATAGATCTAAGAGATTGTGTGGTGCCCATGCTACACTTAATATTTGCACAACCTTTTTTGGCATGTTGCACTTCTAGGTTGTCATTTTTCTAAAAAATCCCATGAGTGATCCTTCTTGTTGATTACATTCAAATATATATATCATTATATATAAAGGCATGGTGCATTTTAGAAGATTTTTTTTGCATGCCTCTTTGTGACCAAGTCCTATTTGTAGAGGGCAGATGTCATTTGGGCACTAGATGAAGTTGTAGCTAGGGTTCCTCTTGTCCTTGTGCGACCCTCTAACATTCAACAGACTACCTTATCATGGATATATCTACCATGGAATCCATTTTGAAAGGAAGGAGGGCGAGGATAAAATTTACAAAGGAGTAGTTGTAGAGCAAACATAAAAATATACTCACAAGAAGCTCTAGGGTTTCAATTTCTAGCTTTGGGTATAAATAATTTTGTACTATAATGATCTAGGTTTATCCCAAGTGTGTAATGATGCTTTAAAATATTCTAGAATGAATGATTAATGAAATATTTTACCTTCATTAAGTGTCTCCCTACACATGGTGTATTCTTATGGATGTGTTTCTGATTAATTAGCTAGCCAAATGACTGTATAATTCTTGTAAAGATTTTGCAAGATATCTCCTTAGAACAATGAAGGAAGTGTATGGGTATGTTCATTGATTATTAATTAGACTTATTAATATTATGAAACCATCTATCATTTTTTTAATGTATATTTAGAACTCATCTTGCTTGTGTATTTTAGAAAACCTAGTCTTTTGTGGTTTGTTGATTAATGCATCACCTTAGTTACAACCATTTCATATTTGATTAGATTCAGAGACTTTGTTTCCCAAATGTATAAAGGCACCAATTTGTTATTTCATTTATCTCCTATCATCCTCAATATGCTCAAAATTAAATAATTGAAGAATTTTTATTTTCTATTAGTGTGTATGTTTTTCTATCATGTTTGTATGTTTGTAACAACTAAAGGGGGTTATTATTAAAACGCATTAATTAAAAAATTATATGGAAGATAATATGTTAATTAGGTGCATAGCCTTACATGTCTAAACTAGCACATAGGTATATTGTGACACCGGTATTGGGATACATTATATGCAATGGGTATAATTTATTATAAAGGAGTGTTGAGGTCTATCAATCATCATCCACTACCTTAAGGAACCCCCCCTTGGTCTTAAAAATCCAAAAGCGGATGAGGTATTACCCACCTCAATAATTAGTCCTTGGCTACCTAACCTAATGACATGTTTGTGGTGATCTTCCCAAGTTTGGCACCCCTAGCATCTGGAATATTATCAAACTTTAGGGATTTGGGGCCTACAACTTAAATCACCAAAAAACTAGCATATTTGTTGCTGATAAGATAAATCAATGATAAATTTGAAGACCCAAGTTATTTGGTAATCATTATATAGCAAGGAAATTGTCTATCTTTGGTTTGTCAAATCAAAAGTTTGTTGGTTTTGATTATTTTCTCCTTCAAGGAATGACAACTTTGTTTCAATAAACCTAGAAATAATAATCAAATCAAAAGATTTTGTGATGGAGAGAAGAAGGAAGCCTAGGTACCAACAAGGAGAAAATGAAGCTTCCACCAATGCACAAATACATCCACCATGGGAAGCTCATATTTATGGAAATTCTTTCAAACCTACCTATCCAATCTCAAAAGTTTGGTTTGCAAATAGAAATAATTTATGTATGGAATTTAAAAATTAAAAATTCTACAGTTCTAAGGATTCAAGTAGCAACATAAGTAGGAAACATAGACAAACCTTTGGGAATTATTATAAAGAAAGAAATGATATAATTTTTGGTAGAAGGGACAAGGATAGATATTGTAATGCAAACCCTATTTACCACTCCTCCTCTTCTCCCAATATTTTGTATGTTGATAAAGATGAACTAGATGAATTTCTAAATCAACTTAAAGAGGAGGCACATAAAAATGGAAATTGTTGAGAAAAAAGAGGCTAAATGAAAAATAACAAATATGCTTCTTGATAGGATGGATATGGATAAACATTGTAATAGAAAAAATTTTGGCATGAGTTATCTAGGTGAAGAAATATATGATATTGTCCAATACCCCCGTCCTCCCAAGAGGTCAAAGAATGAACAATTTAAACATAAGAAGGTTTTTTATCACCTTAAGCAAGAACAATGACAACTTCTTACAAATATTAGGTTGCAGGAGGCTTAACTTACCACCCTCAATAATCTAAATGTCCTATCAATAAGTAGAGAGGAATATATTCCTTATGATGAGGATTGTTCCCAATGTTATGAAGATGAGGATAATTAGTATAGTCATCATGATATAGCTCCATGGATGGAGAAGATAAATATAGTAACTATGATGCAACTGATCTAAATCATAAATATGTACATAATGTTGATGAAGAACAATATGAGTCACCTGGTCACAACACAAAATAACCCAAAGGACACACCCCCACCCTTATAATACAAGATACCATGTGAAGAGGGAATTGAGGCCTCCATCACTGTCTAATGTCCTTCCTATTGCTACAAATAATCAAGTTACTTATCGTTCCCTTTGACACCCTTTACAAAAAACTAAAAATGTCTTGGATTGATTATGAAATGAAATTTATGACAACTAAGGTCTACAACCATATGCTTAGATTTTATGGGTATGATATTAGTAAAGGGGACACACATGTTGGTGTGTTTTTAAAATTTATATTGAAATTTTTCATTTTAAAGATGAGGGAATGCGGATGTAATTTTTTTTTAGGTCACTAGATGGAAAGGAAAATTGTTGGTATGTTATTTTCCATAAGCATTATTTTTCCTCATGGAATCAACTTTGTGACTACATTTGAAGGTAAATTAATTTATTCCTGGACCTTGTTGTTCTTGTAGAAGAATTAAGAAACATTATATGGAAAGAGGGAGATTTTAGTATGATGTTCAATCACATGTTTTTATTTCTCTTTCTAAGATCTCAAAATATTAAAAACCTAACACACCTACCTGCACTGACATGTTTCTTGGATCCTATGATGCTTCTCTAGGTTTTTATTTAATATAGGAAGATTTTAGTTTTATGAACATGCAACATGAATATTAGTTTATTGATTTCACTGATGGTTTGAGAAGGGATGTGATTGCAAGATCATTGCCCTCAAGAAAAATAATTGTTTCGTAATGATAGTTTTGTTGTAAAAAAAAATTGTGTGAAAGTGATAGAGAAAAATAAGGATCAATCGCAACAATGGGTAGTAAAGAAGAATGAACTGAAAGTAGTTCTTGAACATGAAGTTCCAAAAGAAGTATATTTGAATGATGAGGCACAATTATTTCTACCCCAACCATTAGATGTGCAATGTATGGATAAAGAGGAACATATTAGTGCAATACGTGACAATGGTACAGATGAAAGTGGTGGTGTTTGCACTTACCTCTAGTTGGATCAACCATTTGTGGGTGATTATAATAATAAATTAATGATGATATCCAACTTGAAAATGAAGATTATGACTATGTTGTTTATTGCAACAATATATATGCAAGAAAGAAAACTGAGTTACAAAATTTTCATTTTCTTTGATGTCCTTCCTTATTTTATCAATTTGAATGATACCAAGGCTTACACACTCCTTGTTTCAAGTAAGCAAAAGGATTGTGGGGCTTTGTGTGATTCAATTACTCTAAGCCATGAGGATTTTGAATTGATAATTTCCTTGGATATAGGTTTCAAGTCAATTTATTTTGATGAGGTGGATTGCATTTAGGATATTTTTTTAATCTCATTGGTTGAGCATGTAGATATTGAAGTTGTGTGTACTTAGATGAATAAAATTTCTAAATTTTAGGAAAATAAATATTGATGGTTTTCATTGTAGCCTCTTTTCTGCAACAAAATGCAAAGAGAAGACTAAAACAATGAGACAATTTGAAGAATTTGGCTCTTAACCCAAAGTGTCTTATGGTTATAATGACAGTGTTAATGAGGTTTACATTGAAATAAGTGATTCCAAGGTATGATGGTCCCTCGTTGTCTTAGAAGTAAGTAAAATTGAATATGAGGCTTTCCTTTGTGGTGAAGATGTAACCTTTGATAATGTAGAAGAAAAAGTATTTTATTTTTAGTGTTTTACTTGGGCCCAAAATGAATCATGTGATGGTATTGAGAAGAAACACATTCCCCGAGTTTATGAGCAACCTACTACTCAAGATCCTTTTATGCTTGAGCTTCAAATTTTTTAGTTTGATATGCTAGAAAATGATTTCCCTTTTACAGGTCAACATAATGAGGAGGCATGTTTTTCTTTGCCATGTGAATTGCAGGGATTCTCTTTTTTCCTCAATTTACCCATGGAGGTTAGCAAGTATGAAAATATCATGGTTTCTTATGGTGTTGACCTATTTTTTCATTTGATGCTCCTAGTTGTAAAAATGAAGGATATAGTATATGGGTAAAAGCATAAACTTGTGTCACACTTTCGACCAACTAAATAGTTATGAGAAAAATAGTTTCGACCTAAATAGTTTCAGTCAAAATAGTTTTTCCTGAAACTACGTGGCCTATATGTGGCACATAAAGTTTTTAGTTAAACATTTTCACCCAAAACATTAAAATAATATTTTCTCTTTATCAATTTAAAATCCAACACAATTTGCATGTAAGTTTCCATTTGAAAGAGTTTCAGTCGAAAGGGTTTTGTTCAAAACCCTTTCACTTGAAAGTGTCTATGTGGCATCTTTGTTGGCAGCCAACTCATCTTTTTTAAAAAAATTCTAAAAATTTCCACTTGAACATGATATTTCTTCAATTATGATAATTTTTTTCAAAAAACTACAAATACCCTTTTGTAGAGCTCAGAGTCAAGAATCCAAATATATATATTTTTGATATTTTAATTAATTTAAAATATGTTTTTCGTAGACACTTAAAATTGTCCTGATCAATATAACACATCTAAACTTGATTACTAACACCGTTTTCATCCTGATTCAACCCTTTTCGACTATTTAATTAAATAATCCTAATTGTTTAATTAAATTCATCAATATTATTAGGTTAATTCACCTCTTCCATACTAATTTTCATCCCCTTTGATTAAATAATGTGAATTATTTAATTAAATTCCCTAAGTCTTCTCATTTGATTAAGTAATATGAATTATTTAATTAAATGTCATTAATTTCCTTTTTTAGTTAATGAGAAAATTGTTTAATTAAATCTTTGAATTCCACTCTCTTGCACAATTAAATAATATTCTAATTTAATTGACTAATATCTTTCATCCCTCCAAATTCTCCCACCCGCAAAGGAATATTCTCCTTTTAATTCAAAGTCAATTTATTTCCCCCTTAAATGTAAATATCTTGCACATTCCCCCCAAATTTTAGGATTTGTGTTTCTTCAAATCAATTTTAACCATTGATTAATTCATCAATCCATGTCAACTTTCAATCTCCTGGACATAGATTGAATTCTTGATCCATGCCAATTCCTCTCATCAATTTGCATCCATTGATTCACTCAATTTTCCTATAAATAGCCTCCATTTCTTGAGCAATTCATCCACATTCATTGAGGGCATATGCATTATAGTCATTTTTAGAGCAATCCTTATGAGTATTTAATCTATTTTTATCCATTTTAGCTAATTGTGCATCCATTTTCCATCAATTCTCCGTTGGAGCATCATCTTCAAGCTTGTTTCAATCAAGGGATTCAGAAAGGGTTGATCTTCCACATCAATTTAGCACCAATCCCCCAATGGGATGAGGTTTGATGTATTAATTAGGTTTCCTTTGCAAGCATTTCATTGATATTTGATGTTTAATGGTTTCCTAGCTTAATATTTCAAGAATTTCATTGGGAGCATGACTTAATTAGCTTAAATACTTGGTTTAATTCTAGTAATTCAATCACGTTTAGCTTAATTTATGATCATGTTCACATTTTAGCGCTATAAGGAGGGCCTTACTAATCAAATTTGATCAATTTTCCTGGATTTTTCCATGTTTTTCAAGTTTTCAAGGTAGGGCGATGTATTTGTCTTTAAGCTAGAGTGATGCAATTGTTGTACAGTGATGCATTTGTGTGCATTGGAGTGTAGTTGTTTACATTGTGACGTGTTTGTTTATTTTCTAGACCGACACATTTGAAATTTCTCTGCTTTTGTGTTTTAGGTTTACCAGAGCAACGCAGTTGTCATATCCCAACGCATTCGTTGGAAGCCAGAGTGACGCATTTGTCATACAGCGATGCAACTGTCATATTCCAACACAGTTATCATAATAATAGAGTAGCACATTTTTTAGGTAAAACAAAGAATTAAATCTTCATGTTTACTTTAAATTTTTAATTTCATTTATTCTTTGATCATTTACTAACTTCTGCTTTGCTTGTGTAAGGCTAACTGTTTTGCATATTTAAATTGAAGCATAAAACCTTGAAGTGAAGGAGCAAAGTGTCCATTAACACTTGTAATCGAATCATTTAATCTATTTTTCTAAAGTTTTCTTAAACACTCATGGAAGGATGAACTAACTTGCTATTTATTTTATGCTTTAGAGTAAATAAATTTCAATTTGGGCTTAAGAACTTACAATTTACTATGAGTATTTTAAATTTGGCTTAAAATTGAACCTAAACATCCACACATTTACTTTGGACTAAAATTGAACAATAAAAATTCACTTAGTTTGGTGCTATTAAAATGAACATTCAATATCTTTTGTTGCACTAAAATGAACCATTGTCTTCTTTGCTTACCATGATTGGTAAAATTTTATTGTGTATCATCTCCCCTTGTGCTTCGTTCAACCTTGGGTGAAGAGAAACACTTTAAGTTTACAAAAAATTTGAGTCACCCAAAGGCTTGCTATGTATCCTCTCCCCTTACCCTTTGTGCGATATTGGGTGATGATAAATAGCATTCCTTTTCTTTTATTAGAGAGGACCTACCTTTGAGATACATCCTACAATGAAGAACGCATAGGTGACCTTCAAGCACATTTATCGATGGGTTGTATAAAGTATGCAAAAATGAAAGTAAGTAGCATAAATCCATTGATGGCTACCTTTCAAGCCTACTCTCATACAAACGAATGGTTCACTTGGGGGAAACTAGAGACTTTAGTGTCTCCTATATAAAGTATACCTAGTGGTGTTCACAATGTCATTAAAAACCTTTATATCTAGAGGCCAACCAAGTTTTCCAAAATGATTGTTTGAAGTAGTGCATGGGAATAGCACCATTCTTAGAAGTTACTTACCACATCTGATTTATGATTGAGGCATAAGGCTTAAGAGTTCATTCTATTTCATAAATCGAAGAGTATCAAGGTGGTAGATGACCTTGGTATGTCCTATTTGACCCCTCCATCAATTCAGATTACATCACTCTTTCGAGGGTGAGATAAGCCTACTAAGAATAAACGTACTTTTATTCCTCTAGATTGTTATTGATTGATTTTGTTGAGCTAAATAGTAAGTCTTATGGAAGAAGGCTTGTGAAATATACCCCTCAGTGATTGAGCTATTTTTTATTAGGAAATACAGGTTTTGAAGGGGCCCTAAAACCCTTTAAAATGAAGAGAAACTGCTAAAAAGATAGAAACATTAAGACCCATAGCCCACAAAAAAAAATTTGACAAAAGATAAAACAAGAGAACCCGTCAGCAACCCTACAATAAAACATCAACAACAAGGCTGAACAATAAAAAATAACAACAAAACTACAAGAATTTATCAAGAACATTGGTCGAGGCCATATTTTCAGCAATGACCCCCTTGTGCATCTCAACCACATCCTTTAGATCCTCAAATTAAATGCAGCCATTTTCTTATTCTTACTCCTCATTCTCAAGAATGGTCTAACCTCCAAATCCTTCTCCACATTAGGGCCAATATCCTCAATCCTCTCCTCCAAGTTCATGTGGTTAACTTCATCAATGGCCTTCTCATGATCTCCTAGATCCAGAGACTTTCCAGTCCAATTTATATCTTTCTCATTTAAAATTGAGAGACCCTTAGCACTAGATTTTAAAGACTTTTTACTAACACAAACAACAATCTGCAATTCATCACTAATATTGCTAATTCTTTCCTCCATATTCACAAATCTCTCCTTAATAATCTTTTGGACAATCATTTCTAGGGAGGTTATCCTATTCTCATGAATTTTACCAAGTCTATTAGTATCAACAAGTATATCAAGAATAACATTAATAGTCTTGATATTACCTTTAATCGATCATTCATTTTGACTGCCTTGCACTAACACAACACAAACGTCTTGCTAATTTTGAAACTGGACGTTGAGCTCCTTCACTTCCAAGAAAAGCCTCTTCACAAGCGAGAGAAAATTGTGAGTTTTTTCCTCTGCCATTCTACAGAATAGGTCCATGTTAATTTCTTCCCAATTGAGTGGTGGCATAACATGAGAGCCAACATTCTCAACAGGTTCCTCCCAAACCCCCTTTTTTCCCTCCAAACCCTCCTCAACAGGGGAATCCTCAACTTCAATAACCTCCACTTTCACATGGTGCTTATCAGGCATATCCACCAAGTTATCCATAATTTCAATCCACTCTTCCTTCACATAACTCCCCTTAACCTACTCAGCACCAATAGGAGAATCAAATTCAACCTAGTTAGGGCCATCCCCCTTGGAACGCCCAATACCCTCATTTTCTTGCTTAATAACCTCCATAGGACGCTTGTTACCCTTGAGGCCATCACCTAGACCATGTTTAACATCAAGAACAAGGGAATTCTCCACATCTCTTGAATCACCCACCATCTGCTTGATAGCACGCTTCTATTTCTTGGGGCATATTTTCTTCCCATTCACATTCTTTTTCACCAAAGGCACCACAACTTCCTTCATTTTATTATTAGTTTCATAACCCTTAGACCAGGATTCTGAATCCTCATAATCATCAATATACTCACTCTCCTCTGATAGTTCCTCATAATCATAGTCATTTTCCTCAGAATCCCCTTCCCACTCATCCACTAACTCACCATTATCATACCCAATCTTTTTGCCACCCTTTTTACAAGCCAAGGTCTTAGGAATAGTTGGTAACACCTTCATCTTAATGTGATAAAAAATGAGATTCATAAGGCCTTCATGGAGAATATCCTTCCTAGGGTTCTTCCTATGATCCTCGATACTTATTTCCATTGAAAGAAGGAGGTAAAAATGAAACGAAACTTGAGAGTTATGCTAGAAGTGATTCAATAACAAGAAGTGATAGCCATAGATAATAGAATACCTACCCTCTAGAGTGAAAAATTGCATAATATCCAAAGCAATGTCCCTCCAAAGTGGCTTAATAGATTTGTGAGCATACTCATCACTCCCAATAAAATTCAGCTTCTGCTTCTCTGAGCCTTTGAAGAAATTGGCTAGCGTCATCTTGGTCGCAACCCTATCTCTATAAAATTTCCTTCCCTTGGAAGGAAGACCAGTTACCTTAGTGATGAATTCCTCATTGATGTTGAATTCCATTCCTTGGTAGTGCAAAACCCTATTGTTTTGCCCACTGAAAAAAGCCTTTGTCACTTCAGGGTTAGGACCATCTAGCTTCAACAAATAGAGGTAGACTCCACCCTTCTCCAGATGCTCCCAAATAGTTTTATTCCTACTAAATTCTTCACAAGAGCTTGAATCCACTCTGCAATGGGAACCTCCCATAGTGGTATGCAACAAACAACACTCCACCTACACTTTGATCTTCTGTATAGGAAAAATAAGGTGAACAAACCACAAAGTAAAGCAAAAAATACCCACAAAATGTGTGAGCTTGCCAAACCAAGTACTGTCATACCTAAGCTCCCAACCCATAATCTCACGAACATCTAAAAAGTAATAATTAAAAGATCATGCACTAAACTCAACATGCAAAAACCATCCAAGGAAGAAATAAAATAGCCTTTCTCCCTTATTAACTACATCCTTGACATGACAACTGGACATAATTGGATATGTTTTGAAGATTAAGTGGCAATGAATCATAAGTATTCCAATTAATTGAAGCCATCACTCCTAAATTAGCTAACCCATCAACCAACGAATTAGCCTCCCTAAACACGTGATTAATTCTCACCTCATCAAAAGTATTAATGATAGAGATAGAATCATTAATCAGATGACCTATAGACCACGACGACAGGTTACTCTTCAAAAGATATTTTATAATATTAAGGGAATCCCCTTCAATCCATAGTTTCGAAACCCCATAATCTTTAGCCAATAAAAGGCCACGATAGGCTATCGTTTCCTCTACAAAGTGGTTTGTCTGGATTCCCAAAGAGAGTGCCACCGTAGAGACAAACCTACCATTCTTATTACTTAACACTCACTCACAACTAGCAGGTCCTAGATTCCCCTTAGAATCACCATCAAATTTAACTTTAAACCATCCTTGAGAGGAAGATTTCCAACAAACCCTCTCCCTAGAGGCTTTAATCTTCTTCACCGGAATAGAAAGATCGCAAGAAAGATTCCACTAGTTCCCCACTAACAAATCATAATTGGATACAACTGCCTTAAAACCTAGAGAAGGGAGCACTGAGAATTCAAAGAGAAAGTTTTCCTTTATGGATTCAAAAAATTTGAAATCCAACCTAGAAGGAGAAAGCTCCAGCTAATAGAAAACATGGTTGTTACATTCCTTCCACACTCCCCAAGCCAAATGCGGAAAAATGAGAGACCAAAGCATCAAGAGAGTCAAATTATGAGTAGGAGCCACCCATTGAAACCATATTTCTAAGATAGAAGTAGGAAACACCCAAGAGATATCCCACTGCTTAAAAATATGAGCCCACACATCCCAAGTAAAACTAGAACCAACCAAAAGATGATAACAATCCTCAACAGCTTCTTTACATAAGAAATACCTGTTCAGTAAAGACATTGCCCTTCTCACAAGATTATTGAGAGTCGATCTTATCTTGACATAAAATCTAGAAGAATATATTAAATGTAGGCAAAAGATTCACATTCCACAATTGACCCCAAAAGGGAGGGCGACCAACCAACCGAGTTCGAAATGAGAAGGCTGAAGAAAAAGAAAACTTACCATTAAGAGAAAACCTCCACAGCATAGAGTCATTAGGGAAATCAACAGGGATGTGAATCAGAGAGAGGAACATAAAAAGACATTCCAAATCCTTGATAACCAAATCAAGTCCAATCCATTTACCATGAAGAATATAATCAGACACATAAATATTGCATTCCTTCATATAGAAGGCTTTGAAAGGGGCTTCCCAAGGTTCATCCTTCAAGGTACCATGACCTATCCATAAATCGTCCCAGAACAATATCCTTATACCATTCCCAAACACCCATCATAGGCCAACAACAACAATGGAGCGAGATCTAAGCATGAAATTCCAAAGGGCGGGCCCTTGGGGAGGAACAAAATTCTCCCTAAACAAATCTCTAAACTTATCCACCACCCTCAAATACTTTGAAGATTAAATAGAAATCTATTCCTTGTCACACACAAGAAAATTCCATAACTGTTTTCCCAAAAGGGAAGAATTAAAGTCTTTTAGCTTATGCAGGCCTAAGCCACCTTGGTTTTTTGACCTGCAAAACTCCTCCCAAGACAACAAATGTAACCTTTTCTTCTCCTCCACCCCAAACCACATAAATATTTTTTGGATACCCTCAATCTTCTCCTAAAACCTTCTTGTAATTTGGAACAAACTTAAAGCATAAATCAGCAAATTATGCAAAGTCGACTTGATTAACTGAATTTTACCCGCTTGGCTAAGAAGGGCACCCTTCCAACCAACAAGTTTTGAATCAAACTTATCAATGATTTCATTCCAAAAGGAATTTGGAACTCCATTAGAACAAAGAGGTAGCCCTAAATAGGTTGAGGGAAGCTTCCCAATGCCACATTCCAAAATACTGGCAATCCTCAACTGACGATGTTCCAAAGTATTAAGAAAAAAATAGTTCTCTTAGGCAAACTCATCTTCTAACCAAAAGCTACCTCATATTGATGAAGAATATGATATATAGATTTAGTCAAAGCAACCAAAGCCTCAACAAGAATAAAAGTGTCATCAACAAATTATTGATGAGAGAAACAAAGTTGACGCAAAGAAGGATAAAGGCCTTTGAAGGCCCCATTAGAAACCACCTGAAGAAGAAATCTTCCCAAAGACTCCACCATAATGATAAAAATAAAAGGAGATATAGGATCCCCTTTTCGTAGCCCATGAGAACTTCTAAAAAAGGCAGAAGGTGAACCATTGACTAGCAACAAGAATGAAGAAAAAAAAATTAATTGACCAACCAGTTGCACAACCCAGTTCGAGAAGCCAAATGCCTTTAGGATATTGCTAAGAAAGTGCCTATTCACCCGATCATAGGCTTTCACCGAATCTAGCTTTAAAATAATCCCAAGTTTCTTGTTAACCTTGAGAGAGTGAATATTCTCGTGCACCATGAGCATCGAATCCAAAATTTGCCTACCGAACACAAAACCATTATGTTGAGGCAAGATAATCTTAGGAAGGACCCTTTGCAGCCTTGAAGCAAGTATTTTAGGAAAAATATCATAGATAGAATTACATAAACTGATGGGCCTGAAATCACCAAAATGCTTAGCCCCATGCATTTTAGGAATCAGCACAATATACGTCGAATTCAATTCCTTAAGTTGCCTACTACCAAAGAACTCTTTAGTGACATTGATCACATCCTTGGCAATAATATCCCAATAAGATTGAAAGAATAAAATTGGAAACCCATCCGGCCCAGGAGATTTGTTTCCTTCAAAAGAGAACACAACCTTTCTAATTTCCTCATCAAAAGAATGCCAACCAAGCCCATATTCTCCTCCTCTGACACCAAGTTAGAATAAAATTAAGAAAGCCCTACTGGAAAATAGGATCAGGGGGGCTATCCTCTGAAAGAAGGTCCTCAAAGAATGACCGAGCAGCAGATCTAATGTCATCATCCTCTTCAAGAGAGGTGTTATTTACAACAATTTTAGATATCCTATTAGAGGATATATGCTTCAGAATCATAAGATGGAAGAAGCGGGTATTTTTATCCCCACTTCGAAGCCAGATAGCTCTAGACCTTTGCTTCTAGAACTCCTCATCCTTAGCCACAATGTTATGTAGACTAGCCAGAAGGACACTTTCCTCCTAAGAAGCGACAAATCATTCCCAAAGCTTGCATTATCTACTGCAAGATATCTAGTTTGGCCTTGAACTCTGATTTCTAGTTAAGAGCAGAGAGAGAACAATTAATATTCTGCCACTCAACAATTTTGGAATGAACTTTGACTAGCTAGTCCAAATTTTTCAAATCTAAATGGAAGGGACTTTTTATGACACATTAGCTTAGCATTCAAGGATAAAGGAAAATGATTTGATCTGAGCCTAGTAAGAACAGAGAGAGAACAAGCAAAAAATTTCAACCAATCAGGAGAAATTAAGGCACGGCCCAACTTAACCTGAATGAGAGCATCCCCAACACACCTATTGGACCAGGTATAGGACGCACCACCCAAGTCCAAATCCAAATATAAATGATCATTGATGAAGTTCATAAGATCAAAGCAATTGTCATCTACAACCTGGGAGCCCCAAAACTTATCAACATCATTAAGTAGGGTATTAAAATCCCCCATCACCAACCAATTCTGAAAAGAGAATTGAGATTTAATGCTATTCAAACTCCACCAAAATTGTTTTCAAGCACTTTTCGAATTAGGAGCATAAATATCAGACTGAACCCAAGAGAACTTATCCCTAGGACATGAAAAGGAAGTAGCCACATGATTATCAAAATCAAACAAAGTAGATCCCGAAACCTCCTTAGGATTCCAAAAAGTAGCCACCCCTCCGAAGGCACCATCAAAATCAAACGCTTGACAGCCACAATCCTTAGAAAATTTATTCTTAATTTTTTTAACCTTCTCAACACCCACATTAGTCTCCTGAATCAAAATGATATCAAGATGGTGATCTCTCACAATATTTGTGAGAGGATCCTATTTATGAGGATTATTTAATCCTCATATGTTCCAAGAAAGGATCTTCATATAAGATTATGTGAGGGACCTGTAAGGCCAATCTCAAGAAGAGTAGCCTATGAACCATCAACAATATCACATTTAATTTCCCTCTCCCAAACTTTCTGCAAAGAAATCCTTCCTCTACCCCTCGAATCCAAACCACAATCCAATTTCAACTGATTCCTCATAGCCATTCCCACCACTGAAGGAGTAGATTTATTCTTATTATGATATTTGTAGGTAGAGGAAATAGGGATCCCAGTCTCCTCCCCCCGATAATCACAAGAGTTACAAACATTGACAAAAGAGGTGAGCACCAAATTCTTTAACACAACAGTCTCCACCAATGACTCCCCCAAAGAAAAATCCTCTAAGACCACAACTGGTTCCTCCACCAAGGAACCCAACAAATCCTCCTTGGATGTTAAAAACAAAGCATCTGAGACCATCTTCAAAGGAGTCACCTTCTTTGGCTCATCAACAACAAGAGCCAAATACTTACCACTATTATCCTTTGCTAGATCCAAATCACTCTCCTCATCAAGTGAGGCCTTCACCTCACCCTCCTCAGATAAAAATTCCTCAACGGGGCTGATTCCAACATGATCAATAGATGATCCAAGATCACTCTTAACAAGAGCCTCACACATAACACAAGGTTCCACTCCAATAGCTACAATAGAGGCATCGAAAGGTTGACCATCACTCATAGCCTCCACCAAGGGCTCAACTAAACTCAACACTTCCCCTGAATCAAGATGTTTCCCAATCTCCTTCCACACTTTGGAGGAAGTCGGCTTAGGGACCGAGTCATTTTGACAAAGGGCAGAAACCTTTTGGGTGAGAACCTTAGGTTTCAGAGGACACTTCTTCACCCAATGACCCACCTTCTTGCAATGAAAACAGGCAAAATGGATAGACTCAAACTCAATCACCTGCTCCCAAACTCCCAACTTAGAATTAATCTAGATCAAAGAGGGAAGATCCATAGCTTGATCCAAAATCACACATAGTCAAGTATAGACAAGTCGACACCATGAGGTAGTCAAATTATCAATAGATAATAAGCGTCCAAAGGTAGACACAATACCTTTGAAGAATTGCTCATCCTAGAATTTGAGAGGAAGCCAGGCAAGCAAACCCACATAGGAGACAAATCAAAAGAGCATGAACTCAAAGAGAAACCTGCCTCCCATTTCTTTAACACCAAAGTATATTTTCCAATAAGCCAAGGCTCCCCTACCAAGACCTTCAACAAATCTTATTCATAAGAGAACGTAAAAGAGAAGAATCCCTTCACAAGGGCCGCTACCTCAACTTGACCCTTTAGATGCCAATGATTCTTAGATAGGTTATGAACCATGTCAGTATTAGGATGGGGGCCCAAAAACTTACTGACCAAAGATTGCTCCATAGAAAAATTCCCTTTTCAATGATACAATCCAGCACAAAGACAAAATATTCACCAACAGACAGGTCTGCAAAGAAGCCCACTAGAGGCAAGGAACTCTTCTCCTTAAGCTTCACACCAAACAACCTTGACAAAGTCTTTTCCTCCAATGAGGCAGCAACTTGCTAAGCAGCTCTAGAGTCCACAGAAGCTTCCGGAGCCACATAAAGAGACCCCACCTTGACCAAAGAAGTACCAATAGGACCCAGACCGCTAGAGAGAGGAAGAACTTTTGAGTTATCTGTGAACCTCGATCCTATACCTACACAAATAAAAGAAATAAACACATAAGTAAGTCCATATGCAAGATAAAACAAGGATTCCCAATGAAATCCATTTACAATGCTCAATAATAGGAAAAAAAAAAGAACAAACATAAAAGATAAGTGAAATCCTAAATAAGCATGCAAACTCTTAATCCCATGGAGGAGTTGGTGCCAATTATGTGTACAAATTGGCCCTTTCCCAACTCCTTTGTTGCAATGTTGATGATTGATCCACTTTGATGAAGATTCAATCAAGCTCCATGATGAAAATTTGACATAACCTAGCAAAGATCTTGATGAAATGGATGAAAATAGACGTGCTTGAGGTTGAAGTTGAGTATAGTAGGTTTACTCAAGTTGTGGATGATATTGAAATAGAGGAGGCATCTATTTATAGATTTGAAGAAAGGGATATTTAAGGATTTGGGTGAATGTGGAACAAAAAACCAACCAATGAGAGAAGGCCACTTGTCCACATGTGATTGAAGGAGGAATGAGCACATTTTGGTCAATGTGTATGATAAATGCTATTGGATTCAAATTTGAAATTTGAATGTGACATGTTTAGAGGGAAGGGAAATGGAGTTAATTTCACTTGGCTCAAGGCCAAGGACATGTAAGAGGCATTAAATTCCTTGTTGGGAGTACCCATCCCCTTTTGGAGGGATTTTTGAATTGGAAGAATATTCCACAAAAGATGCCCTTTTGAATGGAAATTGATGAATTAATAAATCAAATAAATTGATTTATTGTGCAAGTTGCAAAATCTAGAGGATTGGCGTGGTTAGGATTAGCATTAATCAAGATTTTATTAATTAAGAGGGGGATTAGCTTATTTGACCATTTTGACTTGGATTTCAGGATTTAAATGAATCAAAAAGAGAGGAATAATGATTTTAGACTTAATTAAATAAAGTTTAATTTATTTAATTAAAGAGAATGGTGTTAGTTTTAAATCAAATAAAGATAAATTTATTTAATTTAAATGAGATGAATTTAGAGATTAATTAAATAAAATGAATTATTTAATTAAAAGAGGGACTATAGGATTAATTAAACAAACTGATTTATTTAATTAATAGGAGATGATGACTTAATCAGATAAAAGGGGATTTATTTAATCAAATAAATATTATTCAATTAAATTGATTAGTAAAGGAGATTATTTAGGACAAACTGATGTTAGTAAGATCAGGATCAAGTGCAAGTATGTTTTACATGTCTACATTATCCAATAGAGAGGACCCAAAAATTGTCCCATTCGAAAGACAATCGCCCAACACCCTCCTAACATCAGCCTGACCTCCACCATCAACACCAACCCTAGGAGCATGGCTGCCCACCTTACCAAAATTTGAAATTACCTTACCCAAAATACCATCCACAATCACAGCATCGACTCCACTCGACGATAGCTCCATCTATTGAGTTGTTAAAGACATTTAAACACATTGCTTGTCATCAAATCCACCTGACAAAAGCTTCATAAATTGATTTGTTAAACACATTGCTTGTCATCTTTAGACTAAAAAAAAAACATCAACATGGTCAAAAAAATTCAAACCCTTTGATTATATTTGACTGCACTTGAAGGACAATATATTACTGCATACCTCTATATATATCCTATTTTTATTAAAACAATATATTAGTGGTTTCATAATATATTTGACCATATCTCTACTCACTTATATCAAAGTTAACCTAGGAAACTATGGCTTGTCTCTTTGATTTCCACAATTTCAAGATTTTGTGTAAACATTTTGCCTTGTTATATACATTCTTAGATTAAAATTCAATCAAGACCTTTCAGGTGATAAAAGCAATCTCACATTAAATCAAAGTTTAATAAATTGAACCCACAAATAAAGTACACATTAGTCATATTTTTAAAACACTTTGGTCTTCCACAACAACAAAAAAAAACAAGGAAATTCATACTTAAAGTTTATTTTATCAAAACAACTTTTGGGTATATTACACCTTCAAACATTATACCAAAGTTCTATCATCAAACAATCATTGGCCTCTTACGTTTAAACACTCAAAGGAAAAAGAATGTCTCTCAACACCTTGATCTTGTAACAAGTCCTTCTTACCTTCAAACATTAGGATCAATCATCACATTAACATCAAAATATTTGACATCATATCTCAACAACAACTCCAAAATTTGGACAAATCAAATATCCTAGACCTAGGTTTTCATCAACTATCGTCTAGTTTAACTACATGTTTGTAAATGGATCCTTTTTCACACATTTAGTTAGATTATCACACATCATTTTGAACAAATTTATGCTAAAGTCACAAGTCTACTCTTAGGGTTTACAAGTTCATTAGCATCCTTATCAAACATTCATCAAAACTTAAGGCTATTTTTGTCCAAAATTAGGAGTTCATCATCCACATCTCTCATCCTTTTATCATTTACATCATTGGCCCTAAAACACCTTAGAGGCTCACTTCTACAAAAAATTGAATCATCTCAAGAGTTTCAACAATACAAATCACATCACAAGTTAATCCCAAAGTTGATCCACGTTTTATGGCAACAACAATGTCAAACTACAAGAAAGACATGGGAAAAAACAAAAATTAATCTACTGTGAGTTATCCAAATCTTACAATGCAAGAATTTTATCCTAGAGGTTTCACAACCCCATCACAAAATCCACCTCAAACTTCATATAAAATGGGGTATGAAGTAGAGGATGTTACCAAGAATCCTAATGAACTTACCATAGAGGAACTACTTGAGTTTCAACAATATCCCAAGACTCACCATCTTATCAACATTATGATGAAATTGAATCCAACCTAATACATTTTATCCTTGGAAAAGGAAGGAGCTAAACTCCCTTCCACATTTGATTTGAACACATTAAGGGAATAACCTTTTGGAAAAGTGGCATCTATTCCTCAAAAATCTATCATACAACCCTTGGTCCAAAATGTTGTTCAATCTATCACTCAACCATCTTCATCACATGTACCAAGTCAAACTTTATCTTCTAGGGTGGTTTCATCTATTCTTGCAACTCAACAAGGAACTCAAATTGATAACACTCAAAGCCTATTGAACAACAAAAATTTGGGTACTCAAAACACAACAAAACATCTCCATTCCATAACACCCTCAACATCCAAACATGTCACTTACATCACATATCCACAACACAAACATGGCACCAACATTTCATGCCCAACCATATTCTTCAATCACAACAAATACCCAAAATGTTCAAACAAATGTCCCTAGTGTTCAACAAACCAAAGTTAATATCCAAGGAAAAGTGAACACAACATTGAAAGTTCAATCATCACAAAACCATCCAATTGATCCCCAAAATAAAATGGTTCCACAACAAGTTCCTCAACATCAAGGAAATACATCAAATCAATTGGTCCCAAATCCAATCAATCAAGGTAATCCTCCAAATCAAAGTTTTCCACTAACATCACAACACCAAGTGGCATCATATCAAGTATCCCAACCTTTTATTCAACATCAAAGAGTCCCTCAAACAATGAAAAATTAAATGGGACCTCAAACTTAAATTCCTCCATCACAATCCAAAATTTTGCAAGGATTGGTAGCATAACAAAATCAAGGACAAATTTCACAACAAGCCCAACATGTACCAATTCAAAATCAAATGTCCAACAATAAAAATTTAATCACACATCAACCACCCCAAAATCAACTCAATCCTCCATCACAAGCCACTCACAACATGATTCCCCAAAATCCACCACTCATTTAACAAAATCAAAATATTCCATCAAACTAGTATGTTCAATTAAGCCAATATGTCCCAAATCAAAACACAATTTCATCACCTCAAGGAACAAATTCTTTGGCTCATCAATAATCTATTGTGTATCAACAACAATAGCAAGCTCAATTACAAGCACAACAATAAAAATCCCAATTACAAGTGCAACAATCATAAGCCCAATTAAAAGCACAACAACAACAAGCTCAATTGCAAGTGCAACAACAACAAGCCCAATTGCAAGCGTAATGAAAAGCTCAATTACAAGCCCAACAATATGCACAACAACAAAAACAAGGCTTGTATTACAACCAACAACAACTATATGCAAATACACAACCAAATGTCTTGAACCAAAATTCACAAAGAGCATACAACACACCACCACCATTATCACCATTCTATATGCAATACCAAAACATCCCACCATACACACAATAAATTGCATTCAACACAAACACACCCCATTATCAAAAAACCACATATAGCTCATCTACTATTCCTCAATACAACACATATGCTCCACCACCAAAAAATCCTCAAGATGATCTTTCATCACTGTTGGCAAAACAAGGATAGACAACTGAGAGGGGGGGGTGAATCAGTTGTCACAGAATATTCAAACTTATTAAACTTTACTCAACTTATTCTCAGATCCAATGAATGGAAATTTAAGCATAAACAACCACCACATCAGAAACACAAAGACCACCAATATTTTTACATGCAAACCCTGTTAGGGTAAAAACCACAGTGGATGTCAGTCCACAATATTATACCCTATGAAAAGTATAAAGATGAATAATGGGAATACACATGCATTCAAGCACACTGCCTAGAGCTCACTACTCAAATACAAGAGGGATCACTGCCCAAGGAAGACACACTATCTTACAGAAATTTAGATTAGATCCATATGGTATTCAACTGAGAAATTACCTTCTGCAAAAGCTTGATTACAATTCTGGTTAAGCACAGAAACACTTCTTCACACTTCACTCAATCTTCTTCACACTCTGATCTGCAATCGAATGATTATAACACTATTCCCACACTTGCACTTTCTTTGGCACTCTTTCGCACTTGACTTCACTCAAACAATAGCTCTTATATATCCGCTACATGGAATTACATCAACAACTTCATCGACCAAAAGAAAAATATGAAAGTACAAAACATGTACACAATGTCAGCCCAAATTAACAAATGAGATTTCAATGTGAATCGAACACCATTGGCCACAACATAATAAAGACCTAAAATTATATCCTCGAACGTGCAAAACATTCAAAAAATAATCTATGAGGATCCGCAACTCGTTACAACCACCATGTTGGCCAAGAACATGAAAAATCCGAACACGTAAAGGAAAAATCTCCTATCACGAGCACATCAATCAATGTGGACATGTAAAAAAGATAGAGAAAAATCTAGAAACATCCACAAGCATCACAAATCATCAAAGAACCATCCACAACAATTGAACTTACTAGAATCACATCAACTTCAATTAGGAACACTAACTGAAGCCACAGAAAAACTGTCAGAACACAATTGTTCATAACACGATCAAATATTCATGTGGATATCTCAAAATTTTGGTGGATAAACTAGATACACTCAACAATAAGCCCTTTAATCTATAACTTCTGATCACCAACATACTAAACTTTCCATAACACTGAACTTCACTACTTCACAAACAACCTTCAACATATTTATTATAATTTTCTGAATATCCTCGACATATACAACCTTAAAGACATCAATGCTAATAGTGTTGGCATCAATGACAACCACATATCAACAACATAACCACAGTATCCAAAAATATCCCCCTTTGGCATTGATGGAAACACATGATGTGAAAAACACCAACAACACAACTCGCAATTAGCACTTACTCCCCCTTAGGTTCTGATTCTTCTCTCATGACTTCTTCTCCAGATCTTCTCCCCTTTTATACTTTTTCACATTATTCTTCTCCCCATTTAAATCAATGGAAAAGGTACACACAAGCTCTAAACCACATATCTGAATCATCTGACTACTTCCTCTGAGTAGCAGCCACCACAACATCAATCTGAAACAAGATATGATTGTAAATGCACAGGCTAATGCAAAGACTTGCATCCTAGTTCTGATTAGGAGGGGAAATCACCCGTAACTTCCCTCTGATATACTCAAAAGTATCCTTAGGCAACGGCTTAGTAAAGATGTTTGAAATATGTTCCTTAGTAGGCACATACTCCAATCTGACTTCTTTATCACTCACCTTGTCTCTCAAAAAGTGATATTTGATAGATATATGTTTTTTATTTGAATGTAGCACCGGATTCTTAGAAATGTTAATGGCACTTGAATCATCACAGAATATAGGAATAGGTTCATCATACATAATTATGATATCTCTCAACATTTGCTTCATCCATATTACTTGAGTATAATTGTTTGCAGCAGCAATATATTCTACCTCAGCGTAGATAAGGAAATGGAATTCTACTTTTTACTTAATCAAGACACCAACTTCTTCCCAAAGAAGAAGGCACCACCACTAGTACTTTTCCTGTCATCCACATCTCCTGCCCAATCTGCATCGGTAAAGGAACTCAAGGTAAGATCATCATATTTAGGGTACCAAAGACCAAAATCAACCGTCCCTTTCAAGTATCTAAAAATTCTCTTTATAGTAGTCACATGAGATTCCTTTAGATCAGCTTGATATCTAGCAACCATACATACAACATTCATGATGTTTGATCTGTTCTGAGTCAAATAAAGCAATCCACCAATCATTGACATGTATCTTGTCTTATTTTCCTTAGGAGAATCATCATTTTGTGTTAACTTGCATCTGGTTACCATGGGTGTACCAATAGGCTTTGAGTCTTCCATGCCAAACATTTTCAGTAACTCGCTTACATATTTGGACTGAGATACAAAAATTCCATTATCTAACTGAGTGATTTGCAATCCCAGAAAGAACTTCATCTCTCCAATCATAGACATTTCAAATTCACTTTTCATTTCATCAACAAACTTCATACATAAATCATCATCACCTCCAAAAATGATGTCATCAAGAAAGACTTCAATAATCAACTCTTTATCATGATCCATCTTAAAATATAGATTACTGTCAACAATACCTTTATTGAATCCAAGCTTCAACAAGTATTTATCCAGTCTATCATACCAACCTCTAGGGGCTTGCTTGAGTCCATATAGTGCTTTCTTCAAACTTGTCTCATTCTTGGCCATAGCTTTGAAAATTTTGAACTTCTCTAACGCTTCACATTTTTCTCTTAAGAAAGAAACCCATATGATCCTAGAGTAATCATCAATAAGCAACATAAAGTACCTTTCTCCTTGTAGAATTCTGATTCTAGAGGGACCACATAGATCAATATGCACCAGCTCTAGTACTCCATTAGAATGATATTATTTCCTCTGAAAAGAAACTCTAGTATGCTTTCCCATTTGACATTCCTTGCATATGGTGTTAGTAGGCTTCACTAGCTTAATAATATCTCTTACTCCTTGAGTGGAGCTTACCTTGACAATCTTATCAAAATTCACATGACATAGCATCCTATGTCATAACTAGC
Organism: Sequoiadendron giganteum; assembly: GCA_007115665.2. Classification (NCBI taxonomy): domain Eukaryota; kingdom Viridiplantae; phylum Streptophyta; class Pinopsida; order Cupressales; family Cupressaceae; genus Sequoiadendron; species Sequoiadendron giganteum. The sequence continues at coordinate 165,593,307 of CM021101.1, forward strand.
TTTCATCAACTTGAGCAATTAAAAAAATTTCACTAGCAACACTCAGGTGAAAAATATTACCTCTTGTCCTTGTACTTGAAGCAATTACATTTCAAAAACTTCCTAGTATCCTGCACTGTCCATCTTTGAACTGAAGATTATATCCCTTGTTGACAATGTATCCAATACTTAATAAATTATGCTTCAATCCTTCTACATAAAGGACATCATCAGTATTATGTTTACCACCAAGAGAAATAGTCGCTCTACCATAAATCACACCAGCATTGTTGTCTCCAAATCTTATAACACCACCATCATATTTCTCAAAGCTTACAAATTTGCTTTTGTCACCAGACATATGATGTGAGCATCCGCTATCAATCACCCACTCATCCTTTTCTTCAATTTTGGCTGCAAGAGCTTTCTCAACATTCTTATTACTAGAAGATTCAGTGGACACCGTACCATTTTCCTTGATAGCAATGAATACCCATTCATTCTCATTTCCATTCTCTTTATCAGATTCTTCATCAGTAACACCTTCTTCAGCATAATAACATTTATTTTGAAATCTAGGCTTGTTAGGTTTGGACCTAGGAACTCTTTTAGGACATCTTGAAGCAAAATGCCCTATCTTACTACAAGAGAAACATTTAATAGGAAACTTTTCTTTATACTTACCTTGTCCTTTGGCTTCTCCTTTCACAATCAGTGCTTCCAGCTCTTCTACCTCTCTTTCTTCATCTTCAGTCTATTTCATCTCATCCTCATACTTGAATGTCTTTCTAGAACTTTCTCCCGGATCATATCTCTATTTGTTTCTTCCAGATACAGTAACTTTAAATACAGTTTTTATCTTAGGGATAGATTCACCAAATTGACTCAACTCAAAGGCAGGAAGCTTACCAATCAGCACATCTCTTGTCATATTTGTTACTGTCATGAGCTCTTCAATAGCATGAGCTTTCAATTTCTAAGAGGAAAGCAATGATCTGAGCACTTTAGCTACAATCTCTTTTTCATCCAAAGTTCCACCGTTACATCTAATACCCATCACAAGTTCATTTATTTTTTGCATAAAAGAGAAAATGTTTTCATATTCATCCATTTTCAAGGTTTCATATTACTTGCCTTTCAAACTTTTTAGCTTAGCAACCTTAACTTGTGCATCTCCTTCATACAATATTTCCAACTTCTTCCAGATCTCATGTGTTGTTTTCAGATCCATCACATTTGTCATCTC